>VZRZ01000460.1:308221-348245 GCA_013398175.1 Climacteris rufus
CCTAAACCCACACGCACACTCGCACACACGCACCCCGCCGCCGGTCCGGCCCCGGGGGGCACAGGCGCTCTCCGAGAGCCCGAGGGCCGCCGCAGGGCAGGCGCGCAGGCACAGCAGCCTCGATGCCACAGAGGGGCGAGAAGAAAGGCAGGGCCGCTGGCGGCGCGGATCCCCGCTCCCTGCCGCTGACACCCGCCGCTGCCAACTCCTCCTCTCCTCTAAATCATGCACCGAACAACATGGAAACATTCACCGCGGCGGCAGCAGCAGCGCTAGCCAGCCGAGCCGTCCCGCGCCCCGCTCTCCCGTTCCCTCGCCGCCGCCCGCAGCCTGCGCGATCCCCGACTGTCCCTGGCGGCCGCCGACACCCCCGCCGCCCTCCGACGCGACCACCCCCCGCTCGTGGAAGCGCTAATGCCCACTAATCCCTCCCCCGCCCCGCACACGCACACATCTCCCCGCCGCTCCCGCCCCCGGAGCGGGAGCACGGCTCCTGCGGTGTGGGCGAGACCGCTGCTGCCCGGCAGGAAGAGCTTCCCCGCGGCCGCCCCTCCTTCCCGGCGCCTCGGCTGCTCGTCCTTCTAAGCTGGGGGGTGGTTCGTGAGGGAGAGCGGGGCTCGCTGTCAGGGAGCTGCCCCTGTTCGGCTCCGCTCCGTTCGGTTCGGCCCTGCCCGTGCGGCCGAGAGAGCAGCGGGAAGGAAAAGGAAACGAGTGGACTGGCAGGCGCCGCGCTCGACCGGCTTTTAAATGGTTCGGCTCCGCGGGCGTGGTGCGGCAGGAATATGGCGGCCCGTCGCCCGCCGCCGCTCCCGCTCTCTCTCCGCCCCGCTGCGCGGTGGGGGCGAGCGGCCGGGGCAGCGGAGACGCCGCCCGCGCTGTGCCGCCCCCCAGGCCGCCCCGCCCGCCCTGCGGCGGCGGAGGAGGGAAGAGGAGGGAGGCGCGGGCAGAGGCTGGGCGGATTCTCACACCAAATGGCCGCGAGGATCTCTGCCTGCTCCGGTTTGTCCTGCCGGTCAGCGCCTTCCCTATTGCCGTGTTTGCTTTCTCTTCCTTTGTTTCAATCGTGGGCATACGTTTTTACTCGGTTCCCATTCTAGGAGAGATGAGTTGCGTTGGCAGGGGCCGGCTGAAAGGAAGGAAGGGGTAGGGAGACGAAAATGCTTTATCCACCTTTGGCCGGAATGGGAAGGCAGAGCGGGACGCACGCACATCGCCAGGCAGCAGGAAGGTTTAGCGCCCTGGCACCCAGCCCTGCTGGGGAAGGCAAAGCCGTGCGTTCGGCTGGGACACCTCTCGGAGCGGCACCGGTGTGGCCGATACTCGGCTGCGGTGAGTTCTATGCGCCCCTCGCCTCAGCCCCTGTCTCAGACCCAGTCCCTGGAAAGCTGTCCATACGTAGCCTCCGGTAGCCCGTCAGGGTGATGGCATACAATCGACCAGAATGCAGGGACGCACCTGCATGTGGATCCACCTTCTTGTGGATTCACAAAGTCCTCACAAAATTCCTACACCTGCACTTTCTTTGGCCACTTCCGTTTTAAGCTACTTGTATCTAGGAATGTTGCCACATAGGCTGGGCATCTGGTACTAGCCTAGGTAGTGGGTACAAGGGCACATCACTTTCCATCTTCTAGCTCCATGTGTAATGCTCTCTCCAGCACCTGCTGACATCTGTTGTGAAACTCCCGTGCTCTTTTCTAAAAGTTTACACATGTATTGACAAAATTAATTCATTAAGGTCTGCCACAGAGAATAAGACATGAAGCAATTAAAAACAAACAAAAAAGAGAACAAAACCATCAGGAAAATAATATATTCAACCAATTTTTAGAGCATGAAAAAATTTATTACTTAAAAAAATGCATGATTTCCACATAGATCTACATTGTAGTAGTATATATAATGTATAAAAACGGTTAATACTAACTGGAATAATTTTTCTTTATTCTAGTCAATAGATGAGTTTTAGTCAACATTGTGTAGTTCCAGCTATTAATAATAGATTATAGTTCATTCAAAGCATATTCTTTATATTAAAACCTGTATGTATATAAGTGTATCTATATATTCACTTATCTTATGTTCTGGTCCCAGATGCATTAATATTAAATGCAATTAAGATTTCTAAAGATTGAATTACACAGACAACAAACAGTAACAAAAAAGAGCAGGGATTGTTACTTCAAGAAACTAATTCTCAGAGTTTTCTAGATAAATACTTGAATTTTCTTCTAAATGCCAGAGTCCAAAAGAGTGAAGGTGAGTGGTAAAGGTCACAAGAAACACTTGCTGCATGGTTTGTGTGTGGTGTTCAAATCCACAGCAACCATCCCCAGGAATCACATCTTGAAAAAAGCATAGGAACAAGTCAATGAGTTTCCAACCTTTAGGCAACTGAATCAATATCCCCGCATAACTGAGGGCACACCATTGTACTAAAAACCATAATATTCTGCAGTAGAAGTGGACTAAACTTTCTTAACCCTTTTATATTCTCAATATACAAGGCATGAACACAGTGTGTATCTCAAATGCAGAACAGTCATTTAATTTTGCATTTTTAACAAGAAAAGACACCCCATGGACCATAAATTTAATCTGTATGTACCATTCCTATTGGTATAACTGGACTTCAAATCTTTACAGAATAAATATCTTCAGATTTTTAATGGATGAGCCATCCAGTCCTGAATCTGGCATCAGCAGATAGCCATTACATGCTGTTTTACCCATTTGCTTCATGACTTAGTGGAAGTCAGAAGAACCCCATTATGGACAATTACATGATAATAAACCTATGAGGAAATTTCTTTCCAGACCTCAATTCCATAATGGTTGGCTTTTGTTTAGAAATGTGAAACATCCTTTATAAATATTTTATCCTAATAACAACTATCAGTAAATGACAAGACATCTTTATTGCCCATACAGGTAATTAGATACTATAGATACTATCATACTGTTACCTAATCCTGGACAGATACTTCCTGATAAACCTCCCCTGTAGCACTAATAATCTCATATTCCTCTATCCAAGTTGTCTCCAGTGCATGTGAGACATTTTAATGTTGCTTATGGCCACAGGAAATTAAAAGTGAGACTGACAGAAGGAGAAAAGACGGTATTAAACACCCTGCATCTTTGGTATTCTTACTCATTATACAGCAAAGATTGGGAAACTACGGCTATGTTTTATCATCTCCATAACATTCTTTGCACTAATCTACCCCAGTTTTCAATTTCTTCCTTCCATATGCCTGCAGATATTTATAGTCACCCTACTCTGTCTCTTCTACTTCAGACAGGTTTTCTGTGATGTTTTCACAGATTCCAAATGGCATCTGAACTTGGTACTCATATGACACTAAACCAGAAAATTGTGTATAGCAACATGATGGGATTTCCACAGTTAGTAAGCAACCCATCTTAAGCAATGGGATGTCTTGCAAGTGCTTTTTGGTTGCTATTGTGCATTAAGAAGATATTTTCACAGTGTTAAGCACAAGTACATCTCAATATTGTTTGTGAATGCTTCCAGTAAATTTAGAGGCCATCAGTATGTCTGAGTTGAGAAAATTATCCTTCCAGTATGCCGTCCTAATCAGGTTTTTGTTGGTTAGTTTTGTTTGGGTTGTTTTGCTTTTTTTTTATAGGGCAAAAAACCCCCACAACCAAATAAAACCATCTACTGTTAAATGAATAACATCCAGTATTTGCAATTTCCTTCAGCTGGTATTATCAATTTGTTCCAGTGTGTGTTGTTACGACAAATAATGTTCTGAATGTTTCTCATTGTTACTTATGTCATAGTAAAAGTTGCTGCCTTCCAGGGTGCTGAGGTACACGCTAATGATTAAGGAAGGGTTAACTCCCCCGTTTTTTCACCTGATTTATGTGAAATTTTAGAAACTTGTCTCCTTCTACCTGTTGGCATGCCGAGGTTCTTATGGATGACCTATTTCTGAAAAAGCCTAAGCATTTTTCGAAACGCTTTTTTTCTTCAGACTCCGCTCGTAACATTACATCCCAGCAGCAGGGCGGTGCTGCTCAGAGAAGCGCGCACGGCACGGCCAGCGCAGCGCGGCGCAGCACAGCGCGCTGCCGGACGCGCCACTCCAGGACTGAGCATCCCCGCCAGAACCCTCCCCGCTGCCGCCCACGGACACCGCCCGCTCCGGCACAGCGGGCTGGCAGCCACATGGCTTGGCTCCTTGAGTGGCCACGGAACTGATCCTGGCGTATTGTCTTCGGTGGGAATTTTTTTGGTCGTTAGGGTGTTTTTCCCAGAGTTTGTTGTTAGTTTAAGGATTTGCATTGTCTTTCACAAAGTTTCGGTTGACCCTTCAAGCCTTCTCAAGGAAAACGTCTAGTAGGCACAGTGAGATCCAGACCACCACTTCTGTGGGAATAAGCTGCTGGATCACCTGCATGAGCCAGTTGTTCCCTTATTGTTCTGCACAAGTCTCGTGGAACAGGATCATAAATTTCAGCCCTGAAATAAAAAAACAAAACCCAACCCAAAGCAAAAAATCCTACCGTCCTTGACATAGCCACATGACACAAATTATATTAATAAATTGGTAGAGTATGAATTGATACTAAAGCAATACGGCCACTCACTGAAAAGGACTACTTGAGTCTTCAGTATTGGCACCTGCTGTTTCTCTGATGACTTTTGTTCTCTTGCTTATCTACTGCTTTTACCGTGAAATGGATGCCAATTAGGGATCCACGCTATCTTATTTGTAGTGGTATTATTTGACAATTATATAGATTAAAATCTCCTCCCAAAAGCTTCAGCAAAGCCTGTGATCAAGGGTTCAGCCTAGGATCTAGTGTGGGGGATACTAGTCTTCCACCTCTGTCACCTATATTATAAACTCATATTTTGGCATCATAAAAATACTATTGTTTCTGACTAAAGACTTTTAATGTATATTTATTATGTTCATCACATTCAAGCACATTTTTCTTTCAACTTATTGAATTTTTAACAAAGTAGTTTTTATTCTTTATGAGTTTCTTACTTTTCTGCAAATCCAAAATAAGTTATTCATCTATATAATCACACATGTTTATTAACCTATTTTGACTTTATGTAATGTCTAGTTCACTTGCAGTCAGTAGGTCTTCTCACGCTTTGCCGGGTTAGCAGCATTATATGTATGGATTATTTATCTAAGACTTCAAACATTCCTTTTCTATTCTAGCTTTTACTCTTCTCCTACAGTCTGCTCTTGGATATATGCTTCCTAATTCTGATTTAATTTAAGTTTCATAGCCTAGGAACTCCATAAATTTTCAGGGAATTACACTGTTTTTCATTATGATACAGATACTACCACAGCAGTAGTATCAGACCCTGAGCTGCCTTTTAGATATTTAACATACACATTGTAATGCTGTGACTTCTCCAGTTTGTTCAGTGACTGTTTCAGAAACAGTCTGACCATGAGAAAGCATGAACTGTATCTTAGTTCTTGCTATGTCACAAGACAGGGAGGCAAGAGCTACACAGTACCCAGACAGAGTGTTGCTTTTGGTATTTAATTGAAAAATATTATTTATAAATCCTTTAATCATCCAAAGAGTGTGTGAGTTGAGGTTATTTTCTTGCAATCCAAAGTACAGAAGGACTACAGATAACTGTCTCATTGGCTAAAATGAAAGACTGCTCCAAAATCAAAGCATGCTTCAATACTTTTCACAATCTTACACCAAAGATCTAAATGTATGTAAAGTGGAAGTTATTTTTTTCAGTGAATGTGAACACAAATAGAAAATAAATATCCACTTTTGTGTAAAAGTACCTAATAAAATTGCCTTTTCAAGATGCAATTCATACAAAAATTCACTGTAAGAATTTAGAAGCCTTGGTAATTAATTCTGTACTTTGTATATGCTTCACATCTTATATTAATAGGAGCATCAATAGGAGCATCTAAATTTTTTGCACATTACTACTAAATCTCTTAATGAAAAACATAAGGAAATGTCTGAATGATAAGTGACATAAGGATAAAAGTTATGACCTAGTGAACTGCATTTTAAGATGAACAATGAAATTATTTTTATTGATATATATAATTTTAAAAAATTAGAACAGAAGTCCATCAGGACACCATTTCCAGTATTTTTGGTTTTAAAGTGAATGCAGAGAAGCATCTTAAGGCAACAGGTGGTCAATGTTTTCCTTTAAGTTGGAAGCACAGTAATAGGGGAGGTATCTTTCTTTCTCTATATGAAAATCTATTAGGAAAGCTTGTGGTACTTAGAAAAAATGGCCCTCATTAAGTCTTATGTAAAGCCATCACAAATACTTGAAAACAGTGGTATTCTCACAGAAATATTTAAAATAATGGGGAAACTGAGTTAGAAGATAGCAAAATAATTGGCTTCCATTTGATACTTCAGCAGGAATTGAGGCACTGAGTTACGTACTGAAGTAAAAATGTGGGTTGAATTGTAAGCCTCATTTTATAACTACAGTTACAGTCATATAACTTTAATTATAACCATAACCTCAGTTTATATAACTATAACCTTAGATAGCCAGGCAGTATGTTTTGTGAGCCAGTATGGGATGATTTGTTAACTTGAACTTAGGCAGAAATGGAAAAAATTCTCATGCCCGAGATGCACAGCTAATAGTAGCAGTGCAGTGATTGCTGTTATTTGTCAAATTCCCCTGTAGTTAACATGGAATTTAGATAATGCTCCATACTCTTAAGGAAGATTTATGAAACTATAATAATATTCGAGGGAATGATGGAAATTTATTAGTAGGGAAACGGATATAATTTGTTTCCTTTGTCCTAAGAGACAGAGAAAAGAGACTTTTCAACACTTAGAAAATGCAGCTTTGGACATACATAGAGAGTTCTATAGACTGCGAAGATGGTTTAAACACAGATTTGGATAAAAAACATGTATTACCCTGGTATGGGTATAATAGGGAAGCACTTTGTCAGGGTACTTTATTTCTCTGAGAATGTTTTCTAATCTGGTTGTATTTTGAATTGTGAGTTTGCATTACCTTCCATAGAATCTAAACAGAAATCCTCTGAAGTTGCAGTTTTGTTTTAGTGGTTATATATTTGAAGATATTGCAAGAAGTTAGTTTTTTTACTCCAAAATTAAGAATGTTTAATGAAACTAAAACTTTGAAAATACTGGTAAATTTTCAGAATAATCAGTGGTTAAATTTTAGTTTGGCTACTGACAGCAATTGTAGCTGTATTTTGAATTATATAGCATATTCAAACCTCTTGTGTTTATGGGGAAAAACTTGTCATCAATACCTGCTTCTGTTAAGAAACTAGTCATGATTCTATGAGATTTACCAGGAAAAAAAAGCGTTGAGCTCCCCCTACCGTTGTACTGTGTACAAAAAGATGGAAAACCTGAATTTTGTTCTGATGGGTAAAATGTCAGATAGATAAAAGAGGAATTTAACAATAAAGAAATACCATTTTCAGTTTCTGGTGCTGTTAACAGTGGAGAAATCCTGAGTATTTAAGTTGTTTTCCAAGTTGTTAATACTCCAAAGTTTTTTGGCATTCATAGCATAATGTGTGAGAATGTATACTTTGACATATAACAGTTTTCCAAGTTCCAAGTGCAAAGATATGATTTATTGTTTGTGTATGCATACAGTTAATCTTGTTCCATTTACATGAAATTGGTGGATCATAGAACTAGTTAAACATTGATGCATTCGTACAAGTGATGAATTTACTTTCCCACATAGATTTCAAAAAGCTATTATTTTTTCAGCTGAGTGATTTGGAAACTCCCTCTGCAATGTATAATAAATTAATACTGGCAAATCTACTTTTTTAGTTCCTTTACACCATTGTCATCGCAAGTTACAAAGAGTACTTTGAGAATTAGAAGTTTGATCCATATACATATTGACATGTCAAATACTTTTCACTGAAAGTGTTTAATCTCATAGTGGCCAGATTTGTTTATAATATAGTTGCTGAGCTCAAGATCATCATCAGTGGTCACGATCAAAGCATTTTTGTCTGTTTATTAGTATTTATTTCGTAAGACTTACTTTATTCCAGAAAAAACCTGTCTCTGCACATAGACTGAGCTTTATTTGGAGTTCTGTGCTTTCTTTAACAGCTGCAAAATATTAATGTGCTGGTTATTTCAAGTGTTGTTATACCAATTCTCATTAAAAGTTTCTGCTAGGCTCTTTATAGGTGATCTTAGGGTGGTAAAAGTATTAGTAAAAAAAAAATTACAATTAGTATTTAAAAAAATAAAGGCAAAATGCTTTCTAGTGTATCATATATAAATATTGGTACTTCTCCTTAGATTTCCCTATGGAGTTCAAAATTCTTCTAATGAAATAGTTGTTCTTTTTTGGCATTCTGATTTCCAAAATGTAAAGCAATACATCTTACATCTCCTCAGGCGGTGGGCACTCCATGTTCATGCAGCATTGAACCGTGCACTGACAGATTTTCCCATAGCATACTGCACAGAGCAGATCCTGTCTGGGGGGAGAAGCTCACCCTTTCAGTCATTTGAGGTCATATTTAACTTCCTTATAAGAAAACAATTCTGTTTAAGGGCAAGGCCATACAGGAGGTATCATGCCAGTGCTGAGCAGGATCTGCCTGCAGGGGTGAAGTGTCTAAAGTCAATGTTAGGTGCAGTGTACAGTGGTCTCCCAATCAGGATCAAAACATTCTGTCCCTTGATCCACATACATTTTACCTTTCACAAATTTATGTTGTAATTTACAAGCTGTATTAATAACATATGGGATTCTCAAGTGCAAGTTCCAATAGGGGAAATGTGGCTTCTTCAAGACCACCAGCTCCTCAAGTTTAACGTCCTCTGCAGGGATCCCAGTACAGTACTTACTTGCACTCTTTTCAGTGATTGCATTGCTCCTTTGTGATAGTTTATGAGAAAATAAACCACTAAGCCAAAATGATTGTTTCTTGATGCCACTTTGTGGTCTCATTAGAGAGAGAGTGCTCCAAGGTTCATGAAGACATTTGTTTTTATCCTCAGATCATTCACAACTTTTCTGTTCCATACATCGTCCAGAGAAGGGCAATGAAGCTGGTGAAGTGTCTAAAGTCATTTGAGGAGCAGCTGAGGGATCTGGAGTTGTTTAGCTTGGGGAAAAGGAGGCTCATGGGTGACCTTATTACACCCTACAACCACCTGAAAGGAGGCTATAGCCAAGTGAGGTCAGCCTCTTCTCCAGGCAACTAGTGACAGCATGAGAGGACAATCTCAAGCTTCACTAGGGGAGGTTCAGACTGGACTGTAGGAGGATTTTCTTCCCAGAAAGGGTTGTTATACACTAGAACAGGCTGCCTAGGGAGGAGTTGTGAAGTCATCCATCCCTGGAGGTGTTTAAGAAAAGACTGGATGTGGCACTTTGTGCCGTGGTCTAGTTGACAGGGTGGTGTCTGTTCAAAGGTTGGATTTGATGATCTCAGAGGTCTTTTCCAACTAATTGATTCTGTGATCATGTAAAGTACAATTTAACTGCAGTTTTAATTCTATTTTCCTGCTGTTTAAGTGCTCAGTTAATCTTCTTCTTTTACCTTAATGATTACTATTGCTCTATATTTTCCTTTATGAATGGAAAAAAACAGCTTCATGGTCTTCATGAAGGATTTACCAAGTCCTGCGTTGAGGCTTACATTGTTTATAATATTTCAAACAGCTGACCATGCTAAGAACAGCCAGTTCTAGTACTGAGCTAAGAGTATTTGTTGCTAGAATTCTGTGTTATAAAATGTAGACCCTACTGTTTGTTTAATCTGTTACATTCCCATTTTGTCTCCATTGCCCCATTTGACCACTTTGTTCATGTCATATATTTTTGTGCATTAGTACCAGATCTGTTTTGTCATGCATGTGAATAGACAGCAATGAATAGTTTAGGACTATATTTCCATTTGTCTGTAATTCTATTTAGTGTCCAGACCATTGGGATTCCAATCCTAATGGATAGTAGTTGTAACAGAAATACATACATACATATGCAAAGCCATGTGTGCTAATACAGGTATTTCATCAGTAGAAGTTCTCTCTCCAGGTATGTTTCCTTCCCTCTGCCATAGCAAAACCTTCCCTCTATTCACATAGAGCACCTAGACAGGAGTAGAACTCACTCTGGAGAAAACGTCAGCCATGCTACATATAAGCACAGAGTAACTCATGTCACATTTACATGCATCACTATTAGTAAAAGTTCACCATAAGTTATCAGCTCCTTTATTTACTAAGTAAATATGACTTGTTTGATTCAGGAAATTGTTCCCTCAGTGAATATTTGGCATCTGTTTTGCTTCTGACTGTCCATTTTTTTGACATCCTTTTAGCACCTACCACGTTCACAACCTCTAAGAAGCTCACTCCTTTGAAGGAGCTTCCCAGTAGACACATTCTGTGTAATAGTCTCTGTGATGACTGTTTTATAGGAATGCTTCTAGAGACTTAATCAGAGTTTTTTATTTAGAAATTACAATAAAGATCATAGAGATTAATTTACCTTTACACATTGACTTTTGTGGCCACATGCCACCAGCTGAATTTTTATTAACTTTGATTACTCATTGTGATACTAAAAATTCAGCAAAATTGCAAAGGTGTTCAAGTGTGCTGAATTATTTTCTGATTAAAGCCTCACAGAGACTCATATAGGTTTTGTTTCATGAGACACCATTTGAAGTGAAGGTTTACCTTTGCAGTAAAAACACTGTTTGATTTATAACCTGTTACCTGTTTAGCATGAACAGTTTAATATTTCAGACTTTAAGAAACATTCATAATGCATACGCTATAAAAAAAATGCTACCTTTAATTGTAAACTTCAGTAATGCAGGACATAGAGAGAAGGTGTTTTTTCCTACACTAAGAGCAATATCTGTTTAGAAATCCTGACTATCTACTCCTTAAGTAGCAATAAACAATGAACAGCAGTGTAAAATTGGTTTAAAATAGTAAATGTAAATATATTTGATGAATTAAATATTTTTAAATTGTATTTTATTGCATATGATATGGCAACAGATTGCTATTCCTAATCACACTCATTTTTTTTGTGCATCATAAAAATAAAAAATATCTGCTGTGATGTAATAATTGCAAAACACTTGGTTGTAGACTCCACTTTACTCACAGATTTACATGTATGAATAGAAGTGAAATTATCTTTTAAAATGTTTTGCTAATATAAGCTGCAAAGCAAAAAGCCAATGGAAAAGGCCTTATCTTGTCTTCCTAACAGTTTCTCTTACGTTTAGATATTGGAGAATTGAAATACTTGATTCCTGGTATTAAAGCTAGCTGTACTGTAGAAAAAAAACCCTGAGTCTACATATATAAAGTGCTGAAAAACCTGGCATAGCTGAAAAAGCAGAAAGTCAAGCTCCATCTGAAAGTATATTTATTTCCCTAGGATAATTCTAAATATAAAGAACTCTGGTCAGCAGATATAAGTATATAAGATATTGAAAAACTACAGGTGGATTGGCAGTCAATAGTTTACTAATTATATAGAATGATAGAAAGATAGAAGGATTTTTGTATAAGCCTACAACACATGTCTTAAATATTACGTGCCTGCAAAAAAGTCACTTGCCAGCCTGTCTCTGATGTCAGGTAAGGGGTCTGCCAGCCTCAAGGTGTAACCTTGAGAGGCATCCCTACTCAAGAGAAGATGGCCACTGCACAGCCAACTGCTGTGGAGAGAGAGCTCAACAGGCTCTGGTGGTTGCTCATATTTATAGCGTGGTTGATTCATAGTCAGATTTTCTGCTGTATTCATGGAGTTTTGGCTGCTTATTAGCTCAGACTACAGCCAAACTGTTTTCGGAGGGTGGGAGGGGGGGACTGGTGATAAATTTCACCGATAGCCTTACACAATAGGACTAACTTTGGTTAGATCTACTTGCTGAGAATCTGCCAGGACCAAAGTTCAGTTAGCTCAAACAGGAGGAGTGCATTTGTCACACAGTGTAGATCTGGGTTACTTCACAGGATCATGACCTATTGGATTACAATGAAGACTCCTGTTGCTGCTGGGAATTCAGTGTAACCCCCTTCATAAATACACAGAACTCCAATTCATAGGAAAAAAAATTTTCTCCCACTGCTGGAAGCAGATTCCATGATCCGGCTGCTTGAATGGTCAGGGGCTTTTTGTGATGTTCCAGCCTAAATGTGTTTGCCCACGGACTGTTTATTTACAATGTAGGGGATACAGGAATTCATCAGGACACTATGCCCAGGTCCTTGTCTCTTTCAGAATCCATTTCTAAGGTACTTTATCATAACTTGATTTGTATATGTTTTCTTGGAATCTAGATAGCTACTTGGATCAACAGAATTAGCTACCCAATATTAGCCAAATACTGTCTAAATCCCCAACTCAGCAGCTTTCTGCTGTTGAAGAAAATGCGTGAACTTCTTTGAGCACACTGACTTCATTAGCACTTGCACTCCTATTTAGGTAGTACAGAAAGATATTTTCTCTGTATAGTAAATTTTAGCAACAGCATCAACACGAATAATAACTCTGATCAATTTGAGCCAAAAAAGGAATATCTCTCATTACTAGACAGGAGGAAAAAAAAATTGAACAGTTATTACCTGCCTGACAAAAAAAAATCATACTCCATATTAAAGCTGTTTATTTTCCACAAAATTAAATGCTAGGCTGTCAATTAATTTGATTAGGAAAACCTAAAGTTAGGAAGAAAACCCACCTGTAAAGAAAGACTGAAATATGATAGAAGATTGTTAAGCAAATATGGTTCCAAATAGGCATGCCTTCTCAGGGAGTTTTTGAAATATGTCATAGTAGAACATTTGATCTTGGGTCAGAGAGCATCACTGTAGTCTTCACAATGATGTCATGTCGTGGCAGTGGAAGAGACCTTGTTATCTACTTATTCATGGCAAGAGCCATTTCATTCAAACCACTTCTCAGGTGCTTTGATTCATTCCTGCCTTACTTTCCCACTCTTGTCAGGATTGCATACTTGCACGTCTCTACATATGTCTTCCCAGCTCTAGCTTTGCTTGCTCTCTCTCTCCCTCTTTTTTCCTTTTGTCCCCCTTTTTTTAATGAAACCATCACTGAAGATAGATATACCTAGCTTTTCTTTACTACTCAGTGCAAGATATTCTCATCTTATACTCTTTGAGATAAGCAGTCATTAGCAGTATAACCTCTTACAACCATGACAGCAATTGTCTAACAAAAAATTATGTAAAAAATCAGGCTGTTATTGCTGTTTACTTTGTATATGTTTCATTCACTGTATTTCTAAGTTTGCTTTGCTCTTCTGACCTGGCTAGAAATACAGTGGGCAGTAGCTACTTTCTTAATCAGCTTTTCCCTTTCAGGAAAAATTACACTTTCATTAACAATTGCTCTACATAGTCTCTAGGAATGCTGTTCCAGCAGAAATCCATTTGCCTCCATTATACAGATAACAGTTATCTCTAAAGATACACTGCAGTCCTGGCTTATGGGGGGTAGTACTCCCACTAAAAAAAGAAAAACATGTGCTGCTCCGCTTCCCTTCCATCCAACTGGAGCCACAAAAGGCAAATATCGTGGGTTAAGAACAATTTACAGCAATGAGATAAGAAAATTAACAGTAACAGCAACAATATTAATAATAAACATATACAAAAGAGAGAGTGATTCACATGCAAAAATGCTCACTGCAGACCCCACAACAATAAACAACACAGGGTGGCTTTCCCTGTCATGTTTTCTCAATGAGAAGGAACTCCTTCTTGCCAGAAGAGACTCCCTTCACCCTGCCCCTGTCAATGATGTGAGGTGATAGAGAATAACCCCTGTGTCCTAGCCATGCCCGTCCTAGCTACTGCAAAATTTAATCTTGTTCTGGCTGCAACAAGGACAATGGCCAATTAGAAAGGATATTTTTGAATTTGTTACTAGTTTTCAGAAACTTCAAAATCTTTCAAGGCTGAGAATCCCATATGACTTACATTTTCCTGATATTATACAGGCACTGGTAGTGCCCACACAACTTGGAGTGCAAGGAGGTAGTGGAGTTGGGAATAAACGAGTGAAGTGGAGGCTGGGAAAAAAAGTAGTGAGTAGATAAGTGTCTTTGATTCTTACCACCAAACTATTTTTAAGTAGCAGAAAATTAAACTTCCTCAAGTTGCGTCTCTTTTGCCTACGACAGTAGTTAGTAAGCTGTCACCCTGTGTTTAACTCAACCCATGAGCTTTTCCTCTTGTTTTGTTTTCTCTTGTTTTGTGGAGAAGTAGTGAAAGAGCAGCTGGGTTGGGTCAGTGTCTGGCAGACAGCTAAGGTCAAACCACCATGTGCATGGGTGCATTAGGCCACATGCCACAGTAAAACTTAGGTATTTGTTTGACTTTTCAGGTGGTAGTGTAAAATAAGCAGGCACTATATGCAACAGCTAAATAATTTAAATAATAGCTAAAAATTCCAGCATCATCATGCCATCATACCTTTAAACTGCATCAGAAACAGTGTCTGCATGGTTTGTATCTGTAGTGTGTTGCAGGTAGAGATGGACAACATGACATGTTCAAAGGCCAAAAATCTCCTTTATTAATTAATTACAGCCCTTTTTATAACACATTATTGCTACTTGTATTACCCCCTCATTGGCCTCTAAATTACTACAGTACACATTATTGGCTAGGCAGGACTGATACACACTTCAGAAGAAAACAACCTCCTGCTTGCAGGTGGACATTCTTTGCTCTGTTATTTTGGATTCTTGCTTTGTTGTCATGCTAAGATTCTCACAGGTACACACTGAATGTCCAGGCCCAGCTGTCAGTTCCAACAGTAGTGTTCCTTGCAGGTTGGAGATCTGAATTTGCACACTATCAATTGCTCAATAATGTATGGGAAGAGACCTATTAATGATGTTACATAAAATACACTAAAGCATTTTTCATACAGTGAATTTATATTCAGCAGTTAACACGTTGGGGAACACACAGAAACACCATTCCTAGAATTACATAATCATAAAGTGGTTTGAGTTGGATAAACACAGATGCTTGGTCTGGGCTGCAAGTGCACATTGCTGTCTCATTCACCAGCTTCTCCTGTCCAGCTTCTCATCCACAAACACCCCCAAGTACTCCTTTGAAGGGCTGGTCTTGATCCATTCGCTGTGCAGCCTGTATTTGTACTGAGGATTGCACTGAATTGGATTCCTCTTTGATATTTTTCTCTGCCAGTACAAAGATTTATTTATGCCTTCTCTACAGAAAACTGAAACTGGATGTTGAAGCCGAAAGCAGGAGAAAAGGCCATGAAATGATATTGAGGAGAACAATGGAAAAACAGGTGAGAAAAGAACAATCTACTTCCAAATTGAGATGTTATTGGCAGTAAAATCCAGAGAAAAAAATCTTACTTGTTGATCAAAAATATCTGTTTTGGCAATTCTTAGGTACCGTCAAATAAATACAAGCTTAGAACAAGGACACTTTATTCCATTCTCATACACTTTTATACTCCTAATCTCCTATTTCTATACTCCTACTCCTTCATTCCATGTTCCCCCCTACCTCCACACACACTGAATGTGATACTGGATTTTGCCCTTAATATTATTCAAACAATGAGCCTAAGACTGGCTGGGTACCCGAATGCTTCTTTTTCTGAGTTGGGCAAATGTTTCTGTGGCTTTATATGTCACTGTTGTGAAAATGTGTTTTCTTTGCCTACAACTCTGAAAAATACTTTTTTTTTTTTTGAAAATGGAATGTTTTCCTTCGTGTTTTCTTAATGCTATCAGCTATATATACATTTCAGTTAATTGCTAAATTGGCAGTCTTCCAATTTCCTATATGACTATCATCTTGACAAAGTTCAAGCAGAATTGCAGAATCTTTAGTGAGTCATGTGAGTTTTCTTACTGTAACAGATGAAGTATCCTTATTTTTTTTTTCAGTTTTTAATTTGGATTCTATGGAATAATGCCAGGTTTTACTTCTGAAAAACTCCACTCCTTCAAGGCTTTTAAACAATATTAAAATTTTGTTATAGTTTTTTTTACTTCATCCTACCTGCCTCATCTAGCCAAGTGAATCCAAACCAGTGTTATTTCAGGCTCTTTTAAATAATTAACACAGATTAATGTTGTATGACCTCTGGAGCAGCATCCAGCATATCAAAGATCCATGATAAATAAAAAGAAGGTAAATCTTCCCTGGAAGAGAACTAATAACCAGAAAATTAGTTACTACAAAGAAAACTGATTCTGTATTAAAAAGCTTTTTTGTTGTCATTTTGTCTTTTTTTCCTTCTGCAAAACAAGTACCACTGGACTCAAACAAATGGCTTTTCATTAAATGTAGGACAAAGATGAAGACTACCTCAGAAAAGGTATTTCTTTCATTAAAATCAGTGTTCACGGGAGTTTATTCTTTTTGACTGGGGAAGCATAGGAAAATTCAGCACCAAAAAATGATTCTACTTAGAATGAGAAATACACCAAGACACAATTAGATGCTTTTATAAAGCTTAACTCAAACTTGCAGCTCAAAAGGACATTCTAGAAGCTGTCACTGATCACTCTATCAGCCAATTGTGCATTAGCAGCTAAATTACAACAGGATGTTGCCAGTCACCAAAAGGGTGCTGAAAACAGGTCAGAGATATCTGGTTGGGTCTAACTCTCAATGAGCCTGTGAGTTGTAGGTACAATTTGCAGTGTAGTTTTCTCCATTGCAAGAAGTATGTAGTGGAGTTAGGGAAAACTCAAAGAATGGGTGACTGGAACAGTCATGTGATAGAGCAGCTGCTCTGCAAAAAAAATTAGAAGGACCAGGTCAATTTGTTGATCTTTTAGTTCTCTCTTTTTGAAAGGAACTTGTGTCTGTAAGTCTAAAATTGTCAATGTATTACACTGATAGGAAATCCCAGAAAGTACACAAAAAATTCTGAGTCAGAGCACAGGCATTTAATGTCACATGGGCACTTGCTATTAGCAAAAATAAGTATTCGATATTGTCCTGGCTCTGACCAGGGCAGGGCTTATTTTTACAGTAGTTAGGAGAGGCCATGGCTAGGACATGAAGGTTATTCTATATAATCTCATATGATTTTCTAGGACAGGAGTGAAGGGACTCTTCTGGGAGCCCACCCTTTGGCTGCCTTGGCAGTAGTGGCGTATTGTTGGGTGGTCTCTGCGCAGTGACCAACTGTGTTTGAATCATTCCTCTCTTGTGCATTGTTATTAATATTGTTGCTGTCATGATTTCTTATTTAATTTGTTGTTTCCAGTAAATTGCTCTTATCTCAACCTGTGATCTTTACCCTTTGTGCTTCCAGTTCTCCCCTCCAGCCACCTGCAGAGAGAGGTGGAGGAGAAGGGTGAGTGGTTTGGAGTGCTTAAGTGGGAACACCATTCCTAAACCACAACAAACATATATTGAGTAAAATATCAGAGGTGATTAAACTAGTAATGATAGAAAGCTGAACAGCAGAAATATAAGTATTATTGTAATTATGCACTAAATAGTTGATGAATTAATTCAGTTTCTTGACTTGATCCAATATTACCCTATATACCTAAGTACAGATCTGGCACTGAAAGTCATATGATAACATTTTCTGCCTGTGCAGTTGCCTCTGCTTTGTCTTCTTCAGGTCAAAGTGCACAGGCATTCAGAGGGGATACCTGCTGTTCAGCAGCAGTGCCAATTACAGTAGCTCCCTGAGTGTCTTGGTTCCTTACAGTGCCTGGGAGATGTTTAATCTAGAAAATTTTGTGTTCTTCAGGCATTAGGATCCCCTTGCAATACCATCTTATGTGTTAATATTACAAATCTGGAATGAGGACAGACAATATTCCTCACTTCAAACTCTATTTTAAAGTATATTTTTATATATATGTATTTTATTCCATGTGATTGAATCTGTAGTAATCATACATTTAAACAACAGATAAAAAGCATATCTCTTGATATAAGCCATTGATATGTCTATCTCTTGATAGAGCTGTTGACCACTACCCTTTGGATGTGACCATCCAACCATTTTCTTACTCATCTAGCAGTCCAGTCATCAAATCCATCTCTCTCCCATTTAAAGAGAAGGATGTTGTAAGGGACCGTGTCAAAGGCTTTACATAAGTCCAGATAAATTACATCTGTAGCCCTTCCCTAGTCCATTGATGTAGTCACTCCATCACAGAAGGCCACTGGGTTGGTCAGGCAGGACCTGCCCAGTGAAGTCATGCTGGGTGTCTCGAATCACCTCCCTGTCTCCTCTATATGCATTAGCACAGCATTAAGGGGGATCTGTTCTTCAAGGGGGATCTTCCCAGGTACAGAGGGGAAGCTGACAGGTCTGTAGTTCCCAGGGTTCTCCTTTCTATCCTTTTTAAAGAGGGATACAATGTTTTCCCTTTTCCACTCCTTTGGGACTTCACTTGACTGCCGTGACTTTTCAAATATCAGAGAGAGTGGCTTGGTAACTACATCAGCAAAATTGCTCAGGACTTTGGGATACATCTTATCTGGTTCCATGGACTTACATACATTCAGGTTCCTCAGATGGTCTTACAGTAAGACTTTACTTACAGTGGGAGGGTCTTTGCTCCCTCTGTCCCCATCCTGCTGTCCATCTACTTGAGAGGTGTGGGAAGAGGCAAAAATGTTGTTGATTACTTCAGTCTTCTCCTCATCCATTGTTACCAGTCTTCCAGCATTGTTTATCAGAGTCTACACCTTCATTGACCTTTGTTTTCTGCCTGATGTATCTGTAGAAGGCTTACTGTTATTTTTGCATCCCTTGACAGGTTCAGTTACAACTTTTCCTTGGCCTTCTTCACCCCATCCCTACACAACTGAACTTAATCTCTATACCCTTCCCAGGTCACCTATTTTTGTTTCCACTGCCTGTGCATTCGCTTCTTTCCCTTTACTTTGATCAGCTGTTCCCGACTCAGCTATGCCAGTCTCCTGCCTTTCTTGCATGATTTTTTACTCCTCGGGATTGCTAGTTTTTGTGCTCTATGAATGACTTCCTTAATGATCTGCCAGCTCTGTTTCACTTCCTTGTCTCTGAGGGCAGTTTATTAGGGTTGGATGGTTGCATCCAAAGGGTAGTGGTCAATGGCTCAGAGTCCTGATGTACAAGTGGTGTTCCTCATGGGTCCATATTGGAGCCAGTGTTAACATCTTCATTAATGACACAGATGAAGGGATTAAGTGCACCCTCAGCAAATTTGCTGATGAGACCAAGCTGAGTGGTGCAGTTGCCACACCTGAAGGACAGGATGCCGTTCAGAGGGAGCTGGGCAAGCTTGAGAAGTGGGACCATGTGAATCTCATGAGGTTTAACAAGAGCAAGTTCAAGGTGCTGCACTTGGGTTGGGGCAACTCCTGGTATCAACACAGGCTGGGGTATGAACAGAGGGAGAGCAGCCCTGACCAGAGGAACTTTTGGGGGTGCTGGTGGGCAAGAGGCTGGGCATGACCCAGCCACGAGCACTCACAGCCCAGAAAGCCAAACGTGTCCTGGGCTGCATCCAAAGCAGCGTGGCCAGCAGGGCAAGGGAGAGGATTCTGCCTCTCTGCTCTGCTCTGGTGAGACCCCATCTGGAACACTGCATCCAGCTCTGGGGTCTCCAGCACAGGAAGGACATGGACCTGTTGGAGTGAATGCAAAGGAGCCCACCAAATTGATTAGAGGGATGGAGCAGCTCTCCTGTGAGGAAAGCCTGAGAGAAATGGGACTGTTCAGCCTGGAGAAGAGAATGCTTTGCGGTGACCTAATTGCTGCCTTCCAGTACCTGAAGTGAGCTGACAAAAAATATGGAGAGAGACTATTTACAAGATCACGTAGTGACAGGACAACAGGGAATGAAAGAGAGCAGGTTTAGATTGGATATTAGGAAAAAATCCTTTACTGTGAGGGTGGTGAGGCACAAGAACAGGTTGCCCAGAGAAGTTGTGGGTGCCACATCCCCGGCAGTTTTCAAGGTCAGGCTGGATGGAGCTCTGAGCAACCTGGTCTAGTGAAAGATGTCCCTGTCTGTGGCAGGGGGGCTGGAACTAAGTGATCTTTAAGGTCCCTTCCAACTTAGGCCATTTTATGATTGTATAGTATCTGAAAGCTACCCTAATGAAAACCAAGTTTTCTATCCTTTCTGAGCATTGTTTTTCAAAATTAGTATATATTTCAAAATTAGGGAATAATAGTTATTATTGTTACTATAGCTTACTCTGGCAGTTGAAGCTGTGCAGGTCTGTGTAGTAAATCAGAAGAGCATGACTGTTACGAATATGAGAGAGTTTAAATGGGTTTTAATTCTCTTGGAGTGGTATGAATGATTAACTGTGCGCATTGAAACCTGTGAAATGTTTCCCAAGCTAGGAGAAAAGTCAGGATCAAGAAGTGAGCTAAAAGTGTGCTCTACATAAAACCTTCCTACTTAATTTCTGAAGAAATAAAATATGTTATCTCACATATGTTGTTACATATTGAATTTATATGCTTATGTACACAATTACATATAATTATACATGTTATATATTTTATCCTATATACAATATATGTTGTAGGATATCTTATTTGTCATATGTCATAGCAACAGTACATAATGTTGCTATTTTTGTTCATACTGTCTTTCTATATCTTCCCCACTCAGTATTTACTCATTTCCTAACTCTGGGGCCTTTAATTTTCTGGGTGATTTTTTCAGCGTTGTGTCTTGTTACGGTTATGATTTTCAGAATTCATCTAGATGGTTTTCGGTGACACTTTTGGAAGAATAATGATTTGTTTTCAAAGACTTTTGTACCTAGATGTTTAAACAGCAATTTTGAAAAAGAGAAAATAAATTAAGAAAAAAAGAAAAAGGGAGGCAGTGAATGAGGAGAGACAAAAGATAGCAAAGGTTTCGTCTACATATCTGACAGTGAGAGAGAAAGAAACAAACTTTTGAGAACAAAAAGCAAGCCAGTGATAGATAAATGAAAAAAAAATCCTATTTCCACTGAACAAGTCCTTTGCATTCCGCCTTCATTACAGACTTGGAGCTCCCAAGTCTACTAAAAGGAGTGCTAATCCATGGATTGGAAGGCATAGCTAGATACTGCAGTGAGAAAAGAACTGAATCTCTTGCCCTACGTCCAACCCAAGATTTCTAAAATAAGGAATACTAAGCTTTGAGATCTTGGCATTTTTTTTTTCCTTCTTACTCCATGAAGTATTTTGTACTTCCATCTTGACCAACTTTCCACTTTCCCTTCAGGTTTTCCAAAGCATATTTCCTTACCACTGCTTCAGTCTCCAATACCTATTCCATGTTGCAAGAGGTTTTGTACAATTGATAACTATCAGAAAAACTTCTGTCTTCAGACCAAGTTTCATACCTTTTTTTAACTCTTGGCGTGAAAACAAGGACTCCTTTCTTTTTAACTTGACATGCTTTTGGGCTGCCCTGAGGTAGACATTGAAATTCTGTAGTTTGACACATTTAGTGTGTGTTGAAGGGTCAAGTCCTGTTACAGTATAATGCAAATAATGAATATTGGGCACTTGTCAGTATGCAATCATGAGTTTCCAATAAAAATATGATAATAATGTCTAACAATGGCGAATGAATTAACTATTTTCTTCTTGTTTAAGCAGATTTAGAGGCTCTACCAATACATCTTTGCTTGATGAACCTTGCCATGTAGCAACAAAGGGCCCTCTCAGGCTTCTGGACAAAAGCTATACAGAACTTCCCTATTAGCAGCTCTTAAAACCTGTCAAATAGTTCTGGAAATGTTGGGTTTGTCCTTTTTTGCACTTAGCATTCAACCCCACTAGCATTCTGCAGAACAGATGAAAATTGTTAGCTATTTAGTTTTGGAATCAGATAGCTATTTAGACTTAGAAGCAGACTTTAAAAGGCTAGATAGGAAAGTTAAAAAAAGAAAGGACGAAATGTGAAGTTGTTACTTTAACACATCCTTACTAGGCAGTAAGGGATAATATGGAAGAACACCAATCAAGAAGGATACCTTCCAGACATTCTCATAAAGTCAAGAGAAAACATCTGCTGCCCACCCACTAACAGGGTAGAATGCAGAGCCCCTTTTTCATCTCCTGATGCCTCTAAGAAAGCTAACATTGGCTATGGTGTGAGACTGGGAATGTTTGTACTGTTAAATCGGATTTAAAAAAATTAAATTAGTATACATTAACAAAAAAAAAAAAAAACAAACAAAAAAAAAAAAACCTCCAAAGGGCATATGGCCTAGAAAGATACAGGAAGAAAACAGTGAGAACAAAAAGTGGTTCAACAAATTCAGCAAAATGATGACTGGGGAAGAAGGTATCATTTGCCAAAGTGACAGAATTGGGTCTGTTTGGAACTGTTCTCTACAGAGACATCTGGTATCTCACCAAATCACTGTATGTGTTTGAAGCTCTGTAACAGTAAAGGAAACTGCCTTTGACTGTAAAAGGAAGTAGGGATTATAGTAACAAATACAATATATAACAGATATTACAAAAGAAGTTAGATCTCTAACCAAAGAGAAAACATAAAACAACAGTAAAAATTATTTGGAGTTTTGGGTCTTCTCACAGTTCATTGGGTCCTGCGGAGGGTCTGTGTGAGTCAGTGCTCCTTCCCAGCTCGTTGTTTGGGGCTCCAGCCGTTTCCCACCAGCCAGGGCACAACCTGCAGCTTGTGCTCCAAGCCACCGGCACAAGGTGTGTTCTGCAACAAGTCTGCAGGCTGCGAAAGGCATACACATTACAGACCAGGATGCAGATACATAAAGCCTGTGTTTAGGGTCTACACAATGATCGATATACACCGGACAGTTTTAATGCTTCCTGAGTACAAAGCCTTTTCAGCCTGTGTACCAAAAGCCCTGTGTCATGTGTACCAAGAAACAACACAACAAAACCAACCAAGCAAAAAAACCAATCAAACCAAACCAACCAACAAACCAAAAAAATTAGAATAGTAAATAGAATGCAAAGCAAAAACATTAAATCAAATGCCAAGGAAAGGGACACTAAGCACTATTTTTGGAAGAAAACCAAATTTGGTAGGGAGCAACTTGGAGCAGTTTCTCTTCAGAATTTTGAATTTCAGTTTTGGAGATATCTACATAATTAAGCAGCATGAACAGAAAATCTTTAAAAGTAAAGATTCTTCACAATATATGAACTTTATTAATATAGTCTCAAGTTTAGTCCGTGACACTAAGAGGTATGGCAAGCACAAAAAATATTTTGTCATATAGTCACAGAAACATTGTTTTTGCCATTTCACTGATAATGGCCCTGTGTCTCTTGTCTTTTACATTGAATTCCCCAAATGTCATGGTGAAAAAATTTGTACAGATGGTGATGTCAGAAAGTACGTCTTGTTCACTTGATAGCCCTTAAGGTGCTTCAGTTGCTTCTGATGTCACTCAAAGACGACATGTAACATTGCATCTAGGTAAACACAGTGTCCTCACAATGTTCCAGGGGCCTGTCTAATTCCTCTGGAAAGCTCTCTGGAGTTCACTCAGTTTTAGAGTTTAAATCCTGCTGCTTACCAATCAGACTACAAGCATAACTTTTAAATAATCAAACTTGTCTTAGTCAACAATGGACAGTAATAATTTTTCTTAATAGCTGGTGTCCCTATCTATGAATGACCTGCAAACTGTAGGATCAGCACCTGGACTACATATTAAGTTATTCTCCCTTTAATGTCAGGGTGTAATGCACTGTACTGAATGTTAATGAAAACTCTGTGATCTGAAGTCCTGTCTATTAAACTAACAAGAAAACATAGCAAGAAAGAGGAGTTTGTTCACCCTGCCAGACGGCTCAGACCACATAGCTGCGACTACTGCTGCAGGTCAAAACGTTTCCCTACCCATACAGCTCCTTACAGGCATGCTGTGCCGCTATGAAGCTGAGCAGAGTGCATACAACATACTGAAGCACTGCCGGTTCGCTTTCTTCCAGCACCGCGCTATGAGCTTTTGGTTTGTTGTTTTATGAGGGAACTTCTGGGGGTTTTTTGTTTCTTTGGGGTTTTTTTTTTTTTTTTTGTTTGTTTGTTTGTTGTTCTGTAGGGGCGGGAAGCGGTACTTTTTTCAAGTTGTAGCATTGCTATGTGACACTCCCTCTGTGGCGGTGGCCGGGAGCAGCCATTTTGAGCGCGGGCAGGCAGAGGGGCGGCGGGCAATCGGTCTCAGCCTCGCGCGCCACGCGGGGGCCGCGGTAACGGCGGCGGGCGCGGGCGCGGAGGGGGCGGTAACGGTGAGCGACAACGGGTAACAACGGGCAGCAGGGGTAATGCCGCATAACGCCGGGCCCGCGGCGCGGAGGGGGAGCGGGCACGCTGGCCGGGGGCCGAGCGGGCGACCCGCGGAGCTGGCCATAGTCGCCTCCGGAAAAGTGGGACCGTCGTGGCCGGGGGCCGGCGGCGTTGTAGATGCGGGGGCGACGGGTTGTCGGTGCTTCCGGCGGCTTCTCGCGAGCCCGGTGGCGGACAGCGCAGCCCCCCAGTTGATGCCGGTTCAGTGGTGTTCGGTGTGAAGCAGTTCTCGGAGTCGTTGTCGGTATTGAGCGGGTGCAACATAAAGACTCCGGTGCAAACCAGAGTTGTCTGTTGGCGTCTGTTAGCAGGGTGCGTGTTACATCCTTGAACAGCCCCGGCAGCCGGCAGGCCGTGCCCCGCAAGGCCCGTACGGCGCCGCTCAGCGCGGCCCGGCCTCCCGCGGGTGCCCCGCGCTTGGGGATGTGGCGCGGGGCCACCTGTGGCTGCCGCGGGCAGTGCCCTCGTGTGCCGTCTGTCTGCACACCCTATGCTTCTAGCCAGCTGGTTGCTTTAATCGCTACAAACTCATAGCCTCCTGAAAACTCTTAGCACGGGGTTTTCAGTTTTACTGTGTGCTGTTTCTTGTAGTCTGTCGCGAGCTGGTATCATGCGATATCTTCTGGAATCTGTAGTGAAAGACCGAATAAATAATTATCATCTACATAAATTGTCAGAGCCAATCATGATAATCTAAGGTTGTATCAGATACACTAGTTTCAGTGCAGAAGAGTTGTAGTTTATATAGTTGTTTTTTATTGGAAAGCATTGTGGGTCTGATTAGTTTGTCCTTTTTTGTCTCCACCTGCAAGTGGGTTACATTCAGTGCTAGGGCCAGGAACTCCTTCCTTCAGTTAGAAGCGTGGTGTTAAGGTGTTGCAATGAGAGCCACCATGAAAGAATATTGCTTAAGCTCTGGAGATAAAGGGTTAATATTTTGCACATTGATGCATCACCAGAAGCAATTGTTTCATTAAAACTGATGGCCCCTTTCTGCAGCTGAAGTGTTGGATAATAATTGAATCATTTCTGTTCCTGTGGCCACAGTGTTATCATTAAATACTAGTAAATTAGAGCTAGAAAAAATAAAAGGGTGTCAAGGAACTGTATTATTAGCGTTTGTATCTTTTTATTATTACATTTTCAGTCATTTAAATATTAACAGTGTGATAATTTTTTTCTAAGTTACATTCTTACAAATGGCTGTCCTCACATGCTTTATCTATCCAGTATCTTGTCCTAATTTGACATACAGAATATTTGAGAAGATTGGTTGAAGCTTTCTAGTCTGTAACAAACAAGAAAAAATGTTTGCAATGTGAACGATGTTTGACATTTTGAGTGGAATATTTATTGCTGTCTTGAGTATAAATAAATGGATCTTCTAAATATACTGACAAATATGTTGAGACTGTAGAATTACTTAACCCTTAATAGTTATGTCATAGCAGTAGTTAGAGGTTCTGCTTGGAAGCTAGTAGCGTTTTTCTCTGTGGGTACTAATATATAGCAAAAACTTACATCTGAAAAGTGCTTACTGAATTTTACTAGGATATGTATGTCAGGTATGCAGTAGGAGAAAGATTTAGGAAAACAAATTCTATTCTGTGTTATGAGAATTTAGACTTTTGACTGAAGTAGCAGAAAAGCTCTCAAATAGTTCTGTATGTTTCCCTTGATGGTGGGTCAGGGAGTGTCCAAGGCTTTTGGGAGTCTGCAGACCCTGACACTACAAAGTTAAATTTTAAAAGGAAAACAAGATCTTTACAACAGTCAGTCCTTGAAGATCAGGTCTTTTGTGTTCTGGGTATACCTCTCGGTATGGGGCGGATAAAAATGCAGGTTTGTTGTTTTCTGGTGTTTTGGGTTTTTTTCCCCAGCCCTTTACTCATTCAGCTTTACTTCCACAACGAGTGAGCATCACAAGACATTAGGTTTTTAGCTACACACATTTTGTAAATGTTATACAATCTGCAGGAACATTTCCATCTTTTGTGTGTGCATGTTAAATTGACACTGTGTTGCAAAATCAGTTATACCTTTAAAAAAGTTTATTTTTTTCCCTTTCTTATTTTAGAGAGAACTTTGTCACGTAAAAGAAATGATTGAATCAGTCAAACTAAGAAGACAGTGCATGCTGGATTTCTACTCACATTATGAACATCTTTGTGAACTTCAAGGCTCTCTCCCACTGAAGGCTGTGAAGGCTAATGTGACTCGTGACGCTATTGATCTAATTGTAGATCATATCAAAGCTACTGATTGGGCACCACTTCTGAATGCTCTCAGGCATAATAAGACTCTGACTTCTATTGGAATAAGAAGTCTACATCAACATGGTCTTGAAGAACCAGGTCTGTGTAAAAGATAAATATGGCACTGTATACATGTTGGAATTTGTTGGATAAAACTTCTGTATGATTGAATACGTGGGGGACGAATTGTAATGCCTAAGGAATTATTTATATTTATGAGAGTATGCAAAAAAAAGAAGGTATGATTATGGTTGCTTTTAAGCTAGGGGTGGATTTTACTGATGTGTAATTTTTGTTGTTTACTAGGTGTTGAAAGATACAAAACGTACTTGAGAAGGAGAATTCCAGCAACTCTGTCAAAAGACTTGACTGGCCAACTATGCAAAGCTGTGAAAGGCTGTCTTAGTATATCAGATGTACTGAAAAATTTAGAACTGCAAGGTTTGCTTCTGAGGGAAAAAGACCTAACACTTTTAACAAAGGTGAGAATATAATAGTGTACAAATAAATGGAAAATATACTCAGAACAAAAAATAGTAGCAAATAAATTTTGTAAGTATTTGTTGTACGAGGATACTTTACTATTAAGATGTCTTTGTGTGGTCTTTATATGTACATATACTCATTGTATGAATGATTCTGCTGAGACATTCAGTATAACCTAGTCTTACTGACCCTCTCAAAATCACATCAAGACTAATTGAAAACATCTTGGCAACATCTCTGCTATGTGCTTGAGGCATATGATGTACACTTGTGACTGAAACTACTGTGCATGTATGTTACAGAAGGGAACTTGTGGGACACAAAGGAGATAAAAACTGGTCTTCAGATGTGTTACTGGAAAACTCCAATTTGCTTTTGAGTGGCTTCTGGGAGAGGAGGTTGCTGCTGGTTGCCCACAGTCAGGGATCCTCCTGTGCTAAAAAAAAATGAACCAGCTTAAACTGAACTTGAAGGTTTGCTTGTTTTGACCTTCATCTGAATCTCCTAGAGTATTTTGTAGGGAACACATAGTTTGAGCAGTTTGGGTGACTTGGTCTTTTCTCTTTTTTTTTGTTTTTCATGCCACTTAACAACATGTTTTGTTTTATTATTAAGGGCTTGGCCACAGCTTCATCTCTGGAGAGTGTCTCTTTAGCCCACTGTCCGATTGGAGATGGAGGGTTGGAAAGTAAGTTCAGAATCAAAAACATGTAAATATACTTTTCCCTTTTGAAGTTTCCAAATAGGTAAGCAGGTTTTTCAGTATTTCCATTTCTGTTTTAAATTTGTCTGTAGACATTAAAATAGCAACCTTCACTTTATTGTACATGACTCAATAACATTTAAAGACTTGAATTTCTTCACTTGATGCCAGTAAGTAGCCTAGTACTTTACAATAATGTTTATACTTTTATTTAAAACAGCATTTGTAATATTTTTTAACTCTTTCCTGATTTGTTCATGTTTCTGCAAGTAAACTGAAATGAACCATGTTCTAGCTTGTTCTGATATTTGCTGAACATTTACACTAGGAATGTATAAACTTAGAAAACAAAATGTATTTAAAATATACTTGATATTTCAACACTCGTTTTATGTCAAAGCTTTTGGCTGTTAAAGTTTGCCTCTTAATAGGGCATTAATAAAGTGTGTTCTAGTAATGTGGAAGTGGTGTAGATAACGTGCATGTTTTTGTTTTCTTCAGCAATCTGTCAGAGTATAAAGAATACAGCTACTATCAGATCTGTAAACTTCACAGCATGTAGCCTCACATGGCGAGGGGCAGAACATATAGCAAATGTATTAAAGGTAATTTAATTAACTTTCTTAGGATGAAATGTCTGCAAGAACTTAATACATTTGATTTTTTACTTTTACTTTAAAGCTCAAAATCATTAAGGCTCTTCATGAGGAGCTTGTGCCAATACAAAGTTTAAGGGTGCATTCTTCTGAAAGCTGTAACTTTGTATGAGAAAAGTAGCGTAGTTTACTGGTGTGGTATTTAGGTATGGTCTTTCTTAGAAAAAAAAATAATTAAACAAATAACAATTCACAATAATGTCTTTTCTTTAAATGAGCACTAGGGCTGTAAATGTCTGACACCTGTTTTAGGGACTGCTTCTTTCATTGTCAGTAATTTTGAAAAATGTCTCAAGTATTCTTAAACACTGGGTAAGAATGATCGAGTTTACAATTTAGAAGATACTGATTACCTGATCAGTAAGCTTGTGCCTAGTACTGTATTCTAATTAATATTAACAGTGGTTTCCGTGAAAGCATAAAATTTTGTGGTATGTATGTATTTCCTATTCAATGTGCCTTGAAAGTGTCTGTCAAAAGAATGCAATAAGGTACTTTGTAGCCAAGTGTAGTGATTTGCACTGCAAACTGGGTCGTCAGAACAAATGTGAGTTACATGTAAGGTTTAAAAATTGCTTATATTTCTTGAATTCAGAAATAGTATAACTGTATTTCTTATACCAGGACTCAAACCATTGAACATGAATTACAAGGAAAGGTAACTTGTGATCTTGCCATCAGTAATGGCTTTGCCTTTGGTAACAGCTTGTTTGTTTGCAAAGCACCAGGCAATGAGAAGACATGGGGAAGCTTGGGCTGAAAGCCTACGCTACAGGAGACCTGACCTTGAATATATGACAGGTTTGAGACGGATTACTTTGAACTGCAACATGCTCGTTGGAGATAGAGGAGCAAGTGCCTTTGCAGACTGTCTCGGAGAGGACCTTTGGCTAAAAGGTACTACAAAGTCTTTTACTGATGAACAGCAGAGTAATTAAATAGTTTCCCTAGATAGTAACTATAGATACATTGATGTATAGATATTTATATATTCCATATAACGTAGGACTTTGCCTATACCAAAAAATTCTCAGTATACTTCGTATCTGGTTATTGCTAGTTGCTGTAAGGATTTCTGTAAGGAAATCTCTATAGCTCTACTACTATCTCTTCTACTATCTCTATATCTCACTACTATATCTCTTAAAATATAGTAGTGGCAGGGAGAAGACTTAAAATTGTCAGTTATAACAGTTGCAGTCAGAGGAGTAACTCACTGTGTAGCTGAGAAGGAGTACTCCTTTTTCAAAAGAACTCTCTCTTCCTCTGTTGAAGTATCTGAATACTGTTGTGTCATCTAGTGTTGTCCTTCAGTATTTTCGAGAATTAATTTGTTGTAGAGCATATCTGTACAAAATTAGTAATGGTGCTGGTGTAAATCATAGCATTCTGTACGTGGAATCAAATACCTGTTTTATAGTTTTGTTTCATAGTTTGAGGGAAGTCTACAGATAACATACATACTGATGGAAGAGGATCAGATTAGAGAATGCTTGAACTAACTGGACAAACAACAGTCCATAGGCCCTAATGGGATGCATCCAGCTGAGGGAGCTGGCTGATGTAATTTTGAGGCTACGCTCAATAGTCTTTGAAAGATCATGGTGATAGGAAGGGGGTATATGAGGACTGGAAGATAGGTAATGTCATCCCTGTTTTCAAGAAGTCTGGGAAGAAGGACCCAGGAAACTACAGACCACTCAGTCTTTGATCCCTGGGAGGGCAGGGATGTGCTGCCATCTGGAGGGACCTCATCAGGCTGCAGCAAATGAGCTGGTGGAAACCTCATGGACTTTTAGAAAAGGAAGTGCAAAGTCCTGCACTTGCACAGGAATAATCTCATGCACCAGAACGTGCTGGTGCCTGTGTGGCTGGAAAGCAGCTTTGCAGACAGGGTCCTGCAGGTCCTGGTGGCAACAACAGGCTGTCTATAAGCCACCAAAGTGCCTTTGTGGCAAAGACAGCCAGTGGTGTCCTGGGGTGCATTAGGCAGACACTTGTGAGCAGGTTGAGGGAGGTGATTCTTCCTCTTTACTAAGCACAAGTGAGGCCATGGAATCCATAGTACAGGAGAGAACTGGAGCTACTGGAGAGAATCCCATGAAGGGGCACTAAGATGATGAAGGGACTAGAGCAACTCTGACTTGAGAAAAGGCTGAGGAAGCTGAGACTGTTTGGCTTGGAGAAGAGAAGGTGCAGAGTGGGATCTTAGCAAGGTATTCAGAAATCTGAAGGGAGGATGTAAAGGAGATGGAGACAGACTCCTTCCAGTGGTGCCTGGTGACAAGACAGAGCGGAAGGCTTTTCCTGAACATAAAGAAACTTCATTACTGTGCAGATGACCGAACACTGGCACAGGTTGCCCACAGTGGTTGTAGAGTGGTTCATATTACCTCCTCTCTAGTTGTTAACAGTTATTTCTTGATGCTGAAAATTCTAGTTGTGTTCTTTGAAAGTAATACTCCTGATTTTATGCATGACTGTTACCATGTCCTTATTTCTCATGCCTCATGTTCTATGAAATGGAGGTTTTCAGGAGGATTAATTTTTTTTAGATATCAACTATTAAATTAAATTACTAGCCAAATGCAGTACTAACTCCACTGATTTATTTTTTTTTACATGCTTAAACATTTTAGCACTTGACTTGCAGCAGTGTGGAATATCCAATGAGGGAGCAAGGTCATTATTAGACGCTCTTCAAACTAATACAACATTAGTGGTACTTGACATAAGAAAAAATCCATTAATTGGTATGTATCTGTGCCTACATTTATCCTCTTTCTGTGGTGGTTGGTTGTTTTTTCTTCTTCAGTAACTCTATGGGGAAAAGTAAACCTCTTTTAAGAAAAAGACATGCCACAGTAATTTGCTAAACATTTTTAAAATGGGGAAACAGGAAAGATAGGTAATACATACTGTCTATTCAGTGATCTGTTTATTCACATAAGGAGTTGTCTCTCACAGAAAGTTCTTAGTAAGGGATCTTAATTCATTCTAGGTCACGTTCTGATGAAAAACATTATTGAAAGAGTTCTTAAGAATGGAGATAGTGCTAATTCAGAGGTATGTTCTACATATTTTGGAATGAATTTGGGGTTTTCTTTGTACCTTTCATTACTTGAATTTTTTTTAAAGGGCAGCTTTGTTCACAATGAATCTAAAACAACTTTTCAAGTTATAAACAGAAGTTTGACTCTTAAACAATACAAATAAAAAAAACACTATGTAGGGGAAAACCTAAAAAGACTGTCAGCAACATGTTACTGTATTGGGCTTTTTGTATGATTTCTTAGGGAATTAAAGCTGTAACATGTAATAAAACCAGGATACACATTTAATGAAAAGAAGAATGGAAATGAGTACTTGGGCATTACCATAGAATGTTAAGTAGATTTTGCTGCTGGACTGCTGGAGGGCTTTCTACTACATATGCCCTTGTTAACATGGTAATAATTACTTTTAATTAAAAAGCAAAGAAAACCACAACTTAAAATTTAACACTATTTATTTGTTTATTTAGAAACTTATTTCTTGTCACTAATTTATGTAACTCAGTTTTTTTTTTAAGGTTACTCAAGACTGTCCAATGCAAACCATCTAAGAAAACATAGTTTAGTTGAAGTACAGTACCCCCTGCCATTTTTATGTAATAGTCCGCACAGAGTTGTGTGCATAAACTGTATATCTGGACCATTTATGATTAGATGTACAGTTCAGATACATAGAAATCTGATTCAGTTCTCAAAGGAGTCCCAGCAGTCACTGCTCTTTTGCTGGAATTTAATGCTCTTTTGGTTTTTGAAAAGACTAAATAAAGTCAGAGCTGTGGATCTGTAGGAAGTATCTAATAAACTGAGAATTTGTGCATAGAATGTCTTGAGAATTAATACAGTTCCCCACTTGAATCTCTAGACCTTTTTTTGAGAAGTTGAGGTTTGTTGTTAAGGAGTACTCTTTCTCCTTGGCAAATGCAATCAACACTTGAAAAATGTTGCAGCGATCACGTGAAAATAACATGCCCGGAATTGCTAAAGATACTTGGAAAGTCAAACCATAGAAAGAAGCAACTCTGGGAAATTTTCCATATTCTAAAAGATCATTTGACTCAAGACAGTTTTGTATTCAACTAGTTAGTGTCGTATCTTTAAGTTTATTGGCTGTGAAGGTAATTCTTCATACTTCATTAACAGTATGAATGAAGAAGTACTGACCACCAGGTTGCTAAGTAGCTTTGCTTCTTCCATGAGTCACAGCTGTCCTTCCTTTCGTTCTGTTTTGTGTAAAAACTGGTTGTTTCTCTATGTTTTTGAGTACCATGTAGCTGATTGCTTTGTGGGCTGGGTTTTTAGGTTTGCAGGAAGAGTTGTCAACTGCTAATTGATGCCTTCAAATTTTATCAGCAGCCAAAACAAAACGAAGTTGCATTATTTTAGCAGCACTGTGTAGCAGTACAGTGAACTGTAATCCTAGATATGACTGAGTGTAATAGGTGGTGAAAATTTATGTAGTTTTTGAGAGACTGAACAGCTTAAAGAAAGAAGCTATTGAAGGTGTCTATAAAACAGGATGCTTTCAAAACACTTGTTTAATATTTTGCTGTCTTTATACTTAAAGGCTGTACAACCACAGCAATAGGCATGCAGATGAGAAAGGCTATGGGCTAGGTTAAGTAAAGTTTAACTTAATGAAGTTGCCCTTTTAGGTGTCTATTAAAACAAAATTAAAATTACTTCTGCTCTTAGAAGCTTGCAATTTAATTTACTCTTCCTGTGTGTGTTTTAGTTTAAAATGGTTCATTCACTTGCACAGGGGCTAGATCCAGCTGTAGATGCAGCAAAACTTAAACAAGGATTAATTGAGTCCAAAGTAAAAAAAAATAAAAATTCTTGACAATGACAAATTTGGATTACACTTGGTTAGTTAGAGCACGATCATGGCATTTTAATCTTTCTGGTGCTTTAGATGGGAATAACTCTGGCATACTGTTCCTGGTACTCTGATGTGGGATTTAGGGCTGTCTGAGAAACTTTGTGTTAATGTCATCTGTATTTCCTTCAGTGGCTGCTTCAGCACTAGACCCTGTACTAGTGATGCACACTGAAAAGTAAGTGCAGGGTAATTCAAGAATATTTACCAGGAGTAATAAAACCTTTTATCAGGGCAAGAGGAGCCTTTAGGAATAGAGCTGTTGCTGTAAGGAAATGAAGTTTGAAGTACAGCTGTGGCCTTTGATCATCACTGTGTCTTAATTTTAATTTGGGACTTCTGCTTTGTAAGGATGAATTTTCATTACAGGCAGTAAAAATGAAGCTTTATATTTTTTTAAATAGTGACTTTATCAGTAATACAAAATCATATTAGGGAAGCTTTTACTGTGGAGAACTTTGGCCTGAGCCAGTCATTCCTATCAAGCCAGTTTTCTGAGAATGAAGTGCAGAAGCCAGGGTTGCCTCTTTATAGGGTTGACACTGGGGTTTTTTTGCTATAGAAGGAGAAGTGTTTTGCACAGGAGAAGGGATAGTATTGGATGGGATATTATAGTGGTGTTTTGAGAACGCTTACTGGTAGTGTAGCACTCAGACAATCATCTGTGTTTGAATTTGGGTTTTGTGGGACTTTTGTTTTTTCTTGATTTTACAGTTTATTAAGTTTTCTGTAAGTAGCAGTATTCTCTGTATCTGACAAAACCCCCTCTAATTTTAAATAAGCACCTCTTCTATTGTGAGTTACTAAACTGATTTTTCTTCAAAAAAAACCCCAAATTGCAGTATAAGTGGCTGATGTCTCCATCTTCCAAAGATGCTTTGAAAACTAAGCCAAAGAAAAGAACTATTGTCCTAGGAAGTGGTCGAAAAGGAAAAGCTACTATTCGTATTGGTAATTCTTTGTTTTCTCTGACTATATATAAATTTTATCTACAAAATTATATCTTAATGCATAAGGGCTTTAATTAAAAAATATGTTATGTGTCTACATGTTAGTGTTTTAAAGAACACTTGTCTCCAAAAAAAGCCCCACATTTATTCTTAACTCAATAATGAGTCTTCTATCATCAGTGGTATCTGTAGGAAACTTGCTTTTGTTTTTAGTGCTGCTAGATATGTGACTGGAAAAATGGTAGGATATGCTGACTTAAATGTGTGGAGGCATTGCACATATTTATTCTGCATGCATCCTCTCCACAACCTTTCACTTCTGCGAAGCCTGGTGGTAGTAAGTTGCCTAGTTCTTCTCCTGTTGTAGCCTTTCTGGAGCAGGCTGTCCCCTACAAACATCCTTTATTATACTGATGTACAAAATGTCCTTTTTTTTTTAAACTTCACGTAAACCTATTATAAATAGTACGTTTAAAATAATATCGGTATCTTGAATATTTATAATTAAGTACTGATAGCTGCAATACACTAAATATTTTTGAGTAAGTTATGAAAATTTCACTGTAATACATTTCACTGTCTTTCGTCTTCGCTCTAGTTATCTGGAAGCAGAGAGGTAAGCATAAATCAGATTGAAGTCTGTACAAGTAAACTGTGGTAATCTGGGTGGTGGGAGAAGAACATGCGTGGTAAATATAGTTGTGGAGGGGTTTGTGGGTTTTTGTTTTGTTTTGTTTCTCTTTTGGGGTTGTTTATTGTGTGTGTGTTTTGGGGTTTTTTCTAAGAGAAGGAGGGAATCAGGAGGTGAAAACTATCCTGTTTATTATGTTCAGAATGAATTAAAATTTTGAATCCCACTACCAAAGTTATGCATTTCTATACCATTACAAAATCAGTTGTTTTATTGATCTAAGAGAAACAATAACCTGAGTCCTCACTAGTTAACTCTATGAAATATTAGGTGACCATCTGACTGAGAGAGAACTTGAGGTCGAGTGATCATCTACATTAGGTTTCTTTGCTGAATCTGCCTTGAAGTGCGTGATTTAGGCAACAACAAAAGACCGGACTAGTGAGCCTGCCTTTTTCTGATTAGTTGAAGAGATTGCCTGTGCTCAGTACGAGCGATCTGCATGAGTGCCAGCTTTATTTTTAATCATTTTGTTCATCAATGAAACAATATTTCTCACTCTACAGCTGCTAGAGGGCAATTCGAAGCATATAGATACCTTTATTGTCTACCTGGACTGTCTAAACTCCAATGTGAGACAATAAACCTTTTCAACTTTTTACAAAAGTTTTTTCAACCTTTACAAAACTTTATTTTTTTGAAAACGAGCTCATTTGCATCAACCTAGCATAGTAGTTAAGTATACAAGCTTATAATTGCAAGTTTTTGAACACTTAGCAAAATTAGACTGAATGGCAGATTTTCTACAGTCCCTGTTATTACCTAGGAGATTTTACTTATGGACAGTAAGGTGTTAATTTGTATGTAAATAATTAGGTATAGTGAATTCTTGTTTCTTCTAATCTTGCTCTTCAATCCAGGATTATCATCTAAAAAATCTCTAAGTCCTGGGAAGAAAAATTCCTCTGTGAAAGAGAGTTACTCACCAAAACCACTACCACCAGGCACAAAAGGCTTCCTTCCTTGGCGAACTGCAGAACGTGCAAGGAGATGCAGGTGAGGTTTTCACAGTACCAGGGAAATACTAAAGCATAAAACCTGCACCATAAATATAGTAGAGAACAATGTTAGCTTTTTAAATTACAATTTAAAAGTTGCACACAGAATTTCATAATAAATTTTTCTATTTATATAAATCCTGAGGATTTTACATAAATTCTAATCTAGTTAGTGTTGAAAATACACAAAAATGTCTGATGGCCACAAGAATATTCAGAGGTAGCAAAAAAACCCACCACAACCAAACCTACCTTATTTGCAAGGCTTCTTCATTTTTTAATAATGATTATCAGATAAAGCTGAAGAGGCAAGTTAGTGTTCTAAACTTGTAGTATAGTTGATGTGACATCCAGTTCAAGGTGCTTAGGTGTTTTTCCTGCCTCTTCTTTCTGCTCTGTCTCCCCCTATATCAACATAATTATTGTGATCATCTAAGTCCTCTGAATTAAAATACAGCTGAAAAAACTTACACATGGAAGCTGTCTTTTGAAACGGTTTTTGGTTTTGTTTTTTAATCTATTGCCTAGACCTTGGTCTCTCAAAATGGAGACTATATAACTATTTAAACAATAAAATTACTTAATGCTCTATTGTAAATATACTTATTAAACTTGTTCTTCAAAATGCTGAACACCAAATTCTCCAGTTGACTTTAGTTCAAAACACTTAAGCAAGATGCCTGTTGAAGATAATAATGTTAGCATACAGTACTGTTGCTCTAAATCATGATTAAGCAAGGAGTACTAATAGAACAAAATGAGGATGTAATGAGACTTAAAGGGATGTAGAGTGGTGTCTGATGCTGTTTTTACTTTTACTGCTTTATCTGACCTAGAGTTCTGTGGAAATGGATGTAGCAATGGTGACATTATAAACTGTCTCAAAAGTGTGGTTTGTTTTTCTTTTCCCTGACTTTAGAGGTGGGGCAGTGGATTGTGCTGAAGAATTGCCAGTAAAGATCCAGGTACTGTTTCTCTCATATAGTGTTTCTTTTAGTAGGTGAATGCCTGAAAAAAGGGGAAAATGTTCTCAACAGAATCTTCTTGTCTAAAAATTAAGACTGGAACATACTTTAAAAGATTCTCACCCATAGAAGTGCAAAAAAATAGTTTACATCAGCACTTTGTTGAAGCTTCTTTGTTACGTCGTTTACTTCCATTTCTGTTTCTGTATCTTTTGGTTTCCTAGTATTATGAGCAAGCTGAGTTGGAGTATAGGCACAATCCCTCCAGAGGCAATAAGAGTGACTAACAGCATTTTTCTCTGAAGGCTTTCTGCACCATCTTTTCTGTCTTGGATTTGGATTACATACTTGAGTTTGCACCTGTCTGTGAGCTGCTCTAGTAAACCTACCAGCAGGAGAAGAAAAATACCCTCTTTCTTCCTTCACCTTTGCTTCTTGTCTCTATCATGGAAGGATCTGATGGCTACAGAAGCCAGCAGACTTATCCTCTGCTCTGGTGTAGAGTTCCTGTGGAATGCAGTCCTTTGGGAGAGTGTAGGTTGGCACAGGATGCCCATGGGCAACAACTCCTTTGACCCATCCCTCTGTTCTGACATGGATCTTCCCTGGCTGGAGTGAGGGTGTCGGCTCCACCATGGAGCACCTCTTCCTGCTCCCAACCTGGTGTTCCCTCTGCTTTTTCTCACTCTTTTTGTTCCCACCTCTTGTGCATGTCTATCATTTTTTGCCTTGCAATGGGTCAGCTGGGACCGGCTGTTTCCAGCATGGGGCAGCCCTGGCTGTACCTTGCAGGGGCCAACCCTGCAGCTAAATCCTCTCCACAAATACCCAACATAATGTACACATCGGATTGATTTTTTTAATATATTGTTTTATGCAAATTTATTTCAAAGTTGTATAGCTGGGCAGCATATATACATTGTAAGGGACTCTGGGAAACGACTGTTAAAATTAAGCTTTTGGTATGATTTAATCTTCGATATTTGCTACACATTGTAGTGCTGTGAGTGGGCATATTTTTCTCTTCTGTGTAATTAGACAGGTGTTCCTGTGAAAGTGACAGTGGAAAGTGCTTCTACATCTGAAACTGAAGACACAGGAGATTTTGAGGATGTTATCCAGCCTGATTTGACAAAATCATTAGATGAGATTAATGCAGCACAGTATCAGCAGTTACAGGTAAGAGGCATATTCAGTGCCTTTGAGTCCATAAAGGCAAGTTATATCGATGAAACCATGTTACATTCAGAAAATTGTAATTAAGCAAATAACCGGCTTTGTAGCAGCGTTTCAGAATAACGTAATACAGCTGCAATATGCATAATTTCTCTGTTCCAGTCTTGAATCATAGTACACAGATCTTTTGATCAGTGTTATTGCCTGTAGTGTTTTCTTCCAAGTATTTCCTTTATAAAAGTAATATCATTTCTAAGATCTAAAATACAGTAATGACTGTTGTGTAAAAAGAATTACAAAAATAGCTGAAAGTGTGTTTGGGTTCCATTTTATAACTAAGCTTTTTTCATTTGCTTTTTATTATTCCTTCTACTTCTTTGATACTTTAAAAACTTAGCAGTACTGAAATTAACTGTTTCTGCAAATGTCTTTACTGGGGTTGTCCTCATAAAAGGAAAGGGGACGCACAGCAGAGGCAGACATTGTTTTGTGCTTTGGGGAAGTGTTGTTACACTGACATATCATGTCAATGTTACCTGTAGTACTACATGTAGAGCAGCTATAAGGAAGAGACAATATGTGATTAATTTGAACTTCTTTGGAGGTAAGACCACAAATTTTAGCAACCTATCCCAAAACTGGTTTTGAATTTTCTATGCCTATAATGGTCCAGATTTTCCTGACTTTCTGAATTTGAAAACCAAAGTACTTTTTTAGGTCATGGTTGCTTATTAGATAGCAGATAGATTGTTTAAGCAATCTGCACTGCTTCTGTGCCTCACCAATCCTTTCTGTTACCTTGACATAAAGCAGTCTTCACATAATGGCAGAATCAAACTCAAATTGTCACCATTGAATTGTGCATTTCCCCTCTGCCATTTAGTGCTTTTTCATTTCCTGCTTCAGTGCTTTTCTCTTGTGCCTTTTTTCATGTTTGTGTGATCATAAGACAAGTTGATTCGTCTTGCTTATATGGAGAAAACTCGTAGTTAAACAAGGAGAAAAACAACCCCAAGCAGCAATATCTGCTGAGGGAGACCATCTGGAAAGCAGTGCTACAGAAAAGGCCCTGGGGATTCTGGTGGATACCAAGTTGAACATAAGCCAGTAGTATACCCTTGCAGCAAAGTAGGTGAATGATATGCTGGACTTGATTAGGAGGAATATTACCATCAGGCTGAGGGAGGTGATCTTTTCTTTGTACTGGAGTGGCCACACACACCTGAAGTACTGTGCCCAACTCTAGGCTTCCCAGTACTAGAGAAACATGGGTAGACTGGAGAAGGCCCAGCAAAAAGCGACAAAGATGGTTAAGGGACTGAAGCACCTCTCTGAGGAAAGGCTGAGAGAACTGGGACTGTTCAGTCTGGAGGAGAGAAGGCTCAGGGAGAGATAAGTACCCAAAGGGATGGTGCAAATAAGATGGAGCCCATCTCTTTTCTCTGGTGCCCAGTGATAGGGACAGACACAATGGGCAGAGGCTGAAACACAGGAGGTTCAGAACATCAGGAAACACTTTTTCCACTGTGAGGCTGACTGAGCACTGGCACCGGTTGCCCAGGACAGTTACAGCATCTCCCTCCTTAAGAGATACTAAAACATAATTTAGACATTGTCCTGGTGTAGTGGTTTTTCCCTGGCCAATGGCCAAGGCCCCACTAGAACTGCTGTTTTCCCTCCTTCCAAATTGAACTGTGTTACTAAACCATGATAAGAAATGCTGGCAGAGGAGCAAAATTAGGCTGAGACAAGGTCAGTGCTTCTAAGTGATAAAGTGAATTTATTACAGAGTCAAAGGAGCAAGCAAAAACAAAGGAACATCTCCTAAACATTCTTCCTCCGCTGTCCTCCCATTGCCC
>VZRZ01000460.1:348508-363767 GCA_013398175.1 Climacteris rufus
ATTAAAGTTTCTCACCACAGGCTTTGAAGATGTATCAGTTCCGATGATGCAGGAACCTCCTCCTCCATTGCTTCTCTTCTTTGGCAGACTGACATTGTTTGCTGGCTTTCACATCTGATGTTTCAGTTGTTTTTCCTAGTTATTTGCTGTACTCCTTCTCCCCTGCCTAATCTACTAACTACATGACTACAGGGTTACATGGCACGCGCCTGCGTACTACAGAGATTGCTTCTTAAATATACTGTCGCAGAGGCGTTTCTGTCCTTCCTAATTGGCCCAACTGTGGAAAACAGCACATTAATCTCCCAGGAGCCATCAGAGATAGGCCCTGACTGGACAGCTGTGGGAGCTTCTGGAAGCTCCTTACAGGAGCCATCTTTGGGCCCCTACCACACCCAAAAAGCTAGACCTCCCAAACTCCTCAAACCACCATACCTGGGAAGCTTATTTGAGGTAGCCATGCTGGAGTTTCCTTCCAGCCTCAACTAGTCTGTGGTATTTTTCCAGAATAGTGTTCAACTATCTTAACAACTCATATTGGTTGATCTGATTGGGTGTATTTCAGCACCGAAGTACAGTAAGTGGCAGAAGTCCATGGCTGATAATGGAAGAGAGGAAGTGGAGGACCCTTTTCTCTGTGTTTGTTTTTGTTTTTGGTACTGTCATTAAACAGCAGCTGCATAGCAGCTGCATAGCAGCTTCCAGGGGAGCTGCTTTGAGGAATTGATCCAACTGAAAAGTAGTCCAATGTATTTGGTAGTAGCAGGTCTTTCAGTAGAGTGGGACAATCAGCTGTGCTACAACAGTGATGGGAATGCAGAGTGGGAATAAACAGTACGAAGTGGGAACTTCTTAAATTGCTGCTTTGCCAAAAAAGCTTTCCAAACATCTCTTGATGTGAGTAAATTGCCATGGCTGTGTAGGTGCAAATGCTGCAGAGAGCCCGCCGGGTTGACAGGAAAGCTGCGCCCATCGGTGCAGCTTCCAGCTCCTCTTCACAGGAGTACGGTGACACTAAGAGCAGGGGCGTTGGAGCAGCGACTCCACACGTTGTGGTATAAGCACGGCGAAGACAAAGAGATGTTTTGGAGGGGCCTCCCCCATACAGCAGTACAGGAGGAAAAAAGGTAAACATCTGAACCAGCAATGCACTTTTAAAATCTAGGGAACAGAGGCAGAACGCTGACCCAAGCCAATCACCGAGAGGATGGGCAGTACACAGCTGGACTGACAGGTCGCCAGCCAGGTCCAGTGGGACCACGATCCGCAAGCACGTGACCTCTGGAGCTGGCTGGCCCTGGGTGCATGCAGGAACTCCAGGTCTCTCTGCTGCTGTGTCCGCCAAAAAGAGGGACAGCCTGGGCAGTGCTGAGGCAGCAGCCGCTCCAGCTGTCCCGGCTCAGACCGGGACCCTGCACTGCCATCCCCACCGGCACGAGGCAACCTGGGCTCCGTTCCAGCAGGGGCGGCCCGAGTGTGGGGCTGCCGTGCCTGTCTGGGCAACCCAGCCGGGGTGGCACAGCCCAGACATGGGGCCGCCTTGCCCAAGCAGGCAGGGGCAGCCCCCCGTGGGACTGTGCTGTATCAGGGGCACTGCAGCAGTAAATGACTGGACTTCCACTTCTGTATGCAAGTCTTGGAGAACTTCTTTGCATCCTTCTGCTCAAAAAGGGACTTTAAGCATATTATTTAATGAAACAAGTAGTACTTAGTTGTGTTTTCTTAAACAAAGAAGCCTTGACTAATGAAAGCTTAATTTCTGCATAAATGAAAAATGAGAACTGATAAATATTCTTTCTTTCCACTAGAGGGAATCAAATGTCAGAGTTGGTTCTGATGAAGTGTGGAATTGAGGTAACTCCCATACTTTTAAATTTTAACTAGGGGTTTAAATGGTGAACTTCACCCTTAATATAGTTAACAGGCCAACTCTTTCTACATCTTGCTACTTTGTGAATTACAAAGAAATAGAGATTGCACCATAACTATTTGGTTTTAAAAAGTGCAATGCAAGCAAGTGGAAAAAAAAGGCTAATAAGTCACTAAATTTTAAAAAATATAATCTAAGTTTTTATACTTCGGTTTTATACCTGTTTGTAGTGTTGAGCAGTCATACTGCTTACAGTAATTCTGAGTGCTACATATATTTTTTATATTCAGTTTTATCTCAAAGACTGTCAGTTCTGTCTTTCAGGGCTAAAATACTCGAAGGCTTAGTCTTGTTGCTTGGGTGTACATTTAACTTTCTGATATATTTTAATAATTTTTTCAGCACAAAAACATTGTGCATTGTGTCAACTAGTGAATTGCTTAAAAGGAAATCAAAGAATAAAGTATACATATACTTGTAGTGATGACAAATGCATTCCTTTAAATGCTGTCTTGCTACTGCTTATGAGGAGATGCAGCTGCAGTGTTCAAATTTTTTATGAAGTCAGCCCATAACCATGGAATACTGTGTACATCTACAGTGCAATAAATGACGTTTAAACAATACTACAAAACTTCCACATTTCTGTATTAAAAAATCATGATAATTTCATTACTTTCTAAGCCATTGCCCTTTGACACTGCAAACCAGCAAACTGAAAAGAAAGCCGGTGCTTTCACCTTTAAAATTATCTAAAGTCTGTCCACAACAAAAACTATAGAACTACAGTTTCTAAAGTAGAGTTCCTAGCCTACATCCCAGAAACTTTAAAATAAATAAATAAATAAATAAATAAATATGTTTGTATGTATGTATGTATATATGTGAGCACACTATAAATGGAAAGGTAAGAATTCTTCAGTCTGTGATAGCTGTGACTAATCTTCAAAGCTAGGTTGTGGGATTCCAGGTTACGTGTCGAGTTGTCAGTGCAGAACATTAAGGTCACTACTTTCTGTGCTGTGCTTCTGTGTCTGCTAGAGGTTTTATGTCTCCCATTACTTCTACATGTTCTAAGGTAGATGGCAGTAAGATTGTGGTATTTGTGGATGGTCATCGTTAGAAATTTGCTGCCAGCCCTGAGCCTGGAGGTTAGATGCTGTTAAATCTCTTCCCAAATGCTGTCTTTGGAATGTCTCTTTCCTATACCTTCCGACTTCTGCACACGATGCTCGAGTGTTCAGATGATAAAGATATGACTAGCTTTCTACTTCCACAGTTGGCTTGGTTGATGCGAGTCTAGGGATTTTAGGAGTGGGCTTCACTGGAGTAGTGACAGACCCATAATCGTCACTTTGAGTGGTTGTCACTGGAGGGCTATATATAGAGTATTCTAGAACTTGCATCTTTGAATCAGATGCAAAAGTCCCTTGCATTTCTAAGAGTTGTTTGTGTTTGTAGAAGAATTATTTTTACTCTGCATTCTGTTGCGCACCAGTCTTCTCAGTTGATGGCTTATATGAAGTGCAGTAGTATGCCCCTGAATAAGCTTTTGCTAGCAAACAGTTTCAGTAGTACTTGAATCTTTACTTCTCTTTAGAACTGGTTGATATGGTGTGTACAAAAAGCAGTGTCCTTTTACATATATGTGCCCGTGTACAAAGTGTACAGAGAAAGGGAGAAGCGTTGTATACCATTAATTCATATAGTCTACCCTCTGAAAAATAAGAGTAGCTTGATAATTTGATCAGTTTTTATGTTTTGAACCAGAAGACGGTTTAGGCATGCAAGAACAAAAATTCTTACTTGTTTTTACACTGTAATTAAAGATGATAATGCTCTGCTGGGATACAACAAAATGTGGTATTGCAAATCCTGACTACTGTTACTGAAACTGAGATTTGCTACTTAGAACTAACAGTTAAAATACAAGTTTAAGCATCTCATGAATAAGACTATAATATACTTAATAGATATTTTGGGGTTTTTTTTGTTCTTGTTAATTCAACACTGAACTTGGAATTGTGAAAAACTTTCTACTGAAGAACTAAAGGAAACCAATTAGAAAGACTATAGTTCTTACACGTCAGAATTTTGCATTCTTACTGCAAATAAGAAGAAATAAAATCCTGGATAAAGAGTATAGTTGGAAAATCCAGATGTGGCTGCTAAGGATTTCTTATTAGAGCCCAGTTTGAGCTTTTGGTCATGTAGATGTATTTAGTTAAAAATGATGTTTGAAAAAGTGAAGGGGAAGAAGAGGAAGTAGAGAAGAACATACATTCTTGATAGTTATGTCATAGGCCAGAAAGACTTGTGCTGTAATTTCATGTTATCTGTTGAAATCTTACAAATCTGGTAAGTGATTCATGCTTATTTCTACCTTTCTGTCTTATAATTTTGCATCCTAGAGTTACGTGCTGGTAGACCTCTGTCATGTATTTTTGGAGAAGGTATGTTATTGTTTGGAACGCCATATGCTAGTAATTAATTAGACATGTTGAGGTTTTGTTTATTGCATGTTAATCTGACATTTTGAGATAAATTTTGTGATAGTTTATCTGTGTTTCCATAGTTGGAGCTGGAAGAATGCATGGAAAAATTAAAGGAAGAACAGAAAGCTAGAGTAAAGGCTGAGGAACGCCTACTAGAGGTAAATATATTTACACTATTAATGATCTTTACTTTTAAAGGAGGCATTGATCAAAGTGTCCACTTGTTTAATAGGAGTAATTCTCAATGATCACTAATGTGGTAGCTTCCAGAGTTTCAGTTCCAAGTCACGTGGATCATTTACTAGTCTAACGGCCATGACTCAATCTGTATGTAGTAATGTGTGTTTGTTCTACTGATCCCGTTCCAGAGCCTTGAACTCCGGCTCAAACTACTCTTTCAATATGTTTTATTCATTTTCTGAATTACTTGTGATCTGGGGCATCCTGATACTTGTTTTCCTCACGAAAGTGATTTAATCTGTTTGCAGTATGTACACATGGATAGTTCTTTGTCTTCCCACTCAGTTACCAAGACTTGTGCTGAAAAGTTGTTTGTCACAGCTGTTATTTTCTTCGGTTTATTCTGTATGTTTGATTTCTTAGTTTTGTTTCTGCAGTAGCCATATTGGACGATTTTCTGCATTTCAGTTGTTGTGAAGTGCAATTTTGCTTTGACAAAACTGAACAACTTAACACAGTTAAATTGTGCGGTCTATTTCCCCTCCATCTTATGTTGCTAACCTAAAATATTCTTTTGTATCAATAAGCAGAATGCCTTGTAGTAGAGTGCAAGATAGTGTAAACAAGTGGATTTGACTCTTAGGGGTGACCTGGAGGGGAATTAAAGTGGTGATGCCCTTTGAAATATGAGCAACAAGTGGTACCCCACAGTAGAGGGAGCAGATATCCACAAAGGATTCTGGGCTTTACAGGGTTTGCTGTAGCCCGCTTGTGTGACCATCCACCTCTTCCTGTAATGTGATGTGCACCAGTGGGCTCTGCTGGATTATTTAGATACTTAAATGCTTTTTTGGTTAAAACACCCCTGCAAGAAATCTTTCCCTATCATGCTAGGCTGGTTGGATTTAGCACCTTGTCCCAGGATTTGGGATAAACCAGGTAGAAGTAATCTCTAAAATTGTTCATTTTGATGCTTATTTAATATCTACAGTGCACTATACAAGCTATAATTTTTTTGTTCACTCATAAAAAATGAAAGAAGGAAAGCCTGTGGTAGTACTTGATTGTGTAGCTATAATCTCATATGAGGGAGTTAATACTTGCCTCAAACACAAAACCTTGTATATCCTGCAGTTATCATGCAATTTTCAGTTTCATCATTGATTTGATTAATGGTCAATATGGAGAAAAATTGAATAATCTTAAACTTTAAATTTTGGGATGCACAGTGCAGGGGAGAGATAACAGCAGTATGCATTCCCTCTCATAGAGAGGGGTGAATATAAGGAGAACATTAGCCTTCATTAAGGTTTTTTTATTAGTAAAATAAATTCTTTGGAGTTAGTGTGTCATATAATACATGTGAAATAGCATGATAGGAAAGCTATTTTTTTCTGCTTGTATTTGTTCTGTAGCATCCTGTACCTACTGAAGACAGTGGTGAGACAGTGGTTTTGAGTGTCTGCAGGAATGGTAGCATAGAACTCCAGCTGTGGATAACAGACCTGCATAGAGCTTGATGTAACAGTGCCCTGAATATGTGTGGTACAGCAAATTCTGTATCTCTTACAACAGTTATTTCAGATACTTCCCTTCATGATGTTGCTGTTTAGGCACACAAAGGTGAGATTTGATATTTTGGGGTCTTTTTAACTGAAAATGAAAGAAATTTCTTTTTTTTTTCCCCACATAGCTGGAAATTGAAAATGCAAGATTAAGGAATCTAAATATCTCCCTATCTGAGGTTCTTCATGCACAGTCAGTAACCAGCATGATTTTGGAAGATGAAGGTGTCCTAGGCAGCATTGAGAACTCTTTCCAAAAGTTTCATGCTTTTTTAGACCTCCTTAAAGATGCTGGGTAGGTTGTCACTTTACTTAAGTCTTGCTGTTTCTCCTGAGATCTTTTCAAAATTATCCTCACAATGAAGTATGCTGCCTCTACTCCCTCAGATTTCTACGTCTGTACTCTCAAAGAGTAAAGAAAAATAAATTAGCCATGTACCTATTGTTCTGTCTTTCCTTAGCAGCAAAAACATTATCTAAACACTGTTCAGCTGAATTAATGTATCTGTCTTTGGGAAAGGCTTTCAGGAAGCCTATTCCAAAAGAGCAGAAAGCTTCTATTAAAGCATGTTTCTAAGTCTTCAGTGAATCACCAGTGGCTCTTAGCATTCCCGTGACATGAAAGGCTCAAAATGCAGCTGAATTGGCTTCAGAAAGTATCCTGTCACCTTGTGCTCCCCATTCACTAATTGAAATGTGGAAGTCTAGATGGATGAATCTCCAGCCTTTGTATTTAAAGTCTGAATTAATTGTTATTATTGGAGTTATTTTAGACAATATTGATTAAAGTTTGTCTTACCACTGTACCTGCTGTTTCTCAGAGGATGGTTCATCCTTGCCATTTTTCAAAGAATTTCAGCTTAAACCTGATTTTTATTTTAACCAGGCATGGCAGTCTCATTCACAAGGAGGGAATGATATGAATATATGTTGTAGTCTACTTCACATGTTCAGAGAAGATGACAGAAAATCTAATTTGCCCTCCCTATCTCTCACTTCCAAATTGTTATGATATAACTCAGGACCTAAGTGGCAATGTCCTCAATTTGTGCCAGCTGAGGTTTAGATTGGATATTAGAAAAAAAATTCTTCACTGAAAGTGGGATCAGACATTGGAACAGGCTGCTCAGGGATGTGGTGAAATTGCCATCCCTGGGAGTGTCCAGAAAACATCTAGATACAGTGGTTAGGGGACATGGTTTAGTGGTTAACCTAGCAGTGTCAGATTAATGGCTGGACTTGATGATCTTAGGAGGCCTTTTTCGGCCTTAATGATTCCATGATTCAATGATTCCAACTTACTGTAAAGTTCACACTGAGGTTGTGTTCTAATTTTGCAACAATCAATTTGTAGATTTGCCATTGCTACAGGAATTTCACTTTTCAGGAAGGGAAAAATGCATTTTAACTACATGAAAAAAAATTTATTCATATGGGTCCTATAATCTATTCATGGTAATGGGGAGCTGCTCTGAAAATTACAGAATCCCAATCATGAAGAGTGCTCTTCTCAATAAGCTTCTGTATGTCATATACTGTGCTATCAATTAATGACTGCAAGTTCTCACTTCTTATTGAGGCTTAAAACATGTGGTTTGTTTGGCCAGTTTCTAAGCTGGCAGGGGACACAACACCATTGTATTTATTAAGCACGTCATTGACATGTTTGAGATTATGCTGTTTGGAGATGTTCATCAATTTCTGCTTGAATGACAGAGTTTTAGTCTTTGTTCTGCATGACATGGAATCTGCTTGCCAGCATCTTGCTATGAGTTTAGTGCTATCTAGGAGAACTTCATTCTCAGTCTTGTAACACTTGTTTTGAACTTGCTGGTTAATTTATGCAAAGACAAGAAAATACCTTTAGTTACTTGTTTTCATCTTGGTTAAGATATTTTTAGTTTCTCATAAAATAATAAAAACTGTCTTTAGAGCTTTAAACAGATTCTACTTTTTCTGATCTTAAATGTTTAGGTTTTCCAAAGGGTAAGAATTGTTTGTGTCATTTTCTATTAAACCTTTATTTTACAGACTTGGACAGCTTGCTGTATTAGCTGGGATAGATCAGTCAGATTTCGGTATTTTGGGGCATCCACAGATGAATTCTACTCTCAGTAAACCTGTGAACATGGTAAAGGAAAAGTCTTTTGAAGAAGAAAGACAGGAACATACTCAGAATAGCAAAGTAAGTCTCTAGAAGGATTGCTAGAGGCAGTTCTACTTGATACCGTTTAATGTACTTCTCAGCTGTTATCCCCCTGATTCGTGAAGTTATTACTGCAATAACTGAAATTATTACTTTTGCTGTAGCTACATTTATACAGATCATAATAATTCAATGATTAATGTAAGCTTTTAAAGTGTTTACCATTTGGAGCACAAACGGAAGTATTTTGTAATGTATTAAGCTTTGGTGGTAATTGTGTTGTTTCTTAGTCTAAAACGGGAAGTTCCAATAGTGGTATGCATGCATTAAAACTGGAAAATACCATGACCAGATTTCTTAGAAACATTTATTAATGAAATATAGTGGTTTTAAAAACCTGGTCTTATAGGACAGACTAGTACAATGTACCTGCTGAAAATCACGAATTAATTTCTAAATAATTGCAGTGTATATGTCCAATCCTGATAGATTTCTGTATGGCCATGACATGAATTTCAGGCAACTACTAATTTGCAGTATCTGTAAATATTGCATAAGGTTTTAGGTTCTACTTGGTAAATTAATAGTAAACCTTCTGGATTTTTTCAAGGGAGATACTAAAGTTCCTGTAACTATGAAAAAAAAAAAAGAATGAGGCTTTTTTTTTAGGCTATTAAAAATTTAGATATGGGCAGCCTATAGGTATGTCCAAGTTGAATGAAACTGTCATACCTAAGAATCAATCAAATGTCCTTACATCCAGTGTCTTCCCCTCAAACTGTTGTATTTTCTTCAAGAACACCATGTGCTCCTAAAACATGATGTTAAAAATTTGGGGGTTGTTTTAACAGTGTGGAGAGAATTTCCAGTTTTTAATTTTGAAGACTCTTGTTCTTATCTCTTAGTATTGGTAGTTAGTTTGAATTCTCATAGCAGCTAGGAACTGTGGAGTAGACTGACTATTGGGACTGCACTTCTGTGAACAGCTAGTAAATATAATGGATTGCAGGTATTCTGGGATGATAGACATGATTAAGTTTGGCTGCTTTTGTATAACTGTAGTATAAATGTCAAGCTAGATATTATAGTGTAATGTGGCTGCTCTGTGTCATTATCACTCTAGCAGTCTTCTGAAACTTGTTTTGAAAGGTGATAAAGATTGTGCAATTGCTATTACCTCTGTATCTTATCTATGTTATGTAAAGACTGTATTTTGCCTGCAGACTTTAGTATATATGGCAGTTGCAATACTGGCTTTTTCTCCTCTAGTTGTATCATTATCTTCGTTGGAATCTTTTGTTTCAGAACAGAGCTGGGGACATCCAACTTTCTCTTCCTGTCACGTTTCAGTCCCAGATGGTTGCAAATAATGCCTATTCGTCACTTAGAGAAATACAAGAACGTCAGACTGCTGGACAGCAGTATCAGCCAGGTTCATGGAAGGAAAATGAAGATCAAACAATTAACCAAAATGAAGAGGATAAGCCTCATAGTAGTAGTCCAGCATTATCTGAGAAGAGAGTCAAACAAAATGAACAAGCAAAACGACATCACTCAGCAAGGCAGTTGGCTACCAGTCTGCATTCATTTGCTGATTCCAATGTACATATCAAAAGTGATGATAGCAGAATATCCAGTGGTATTTCTGGTGAAAAAAGCAAAAGTTCTTCCTCTAAGAAATACATCCCTATAGCAAATGAAACTGCAGTTCCAAGTAACGAAGTGAGAGGAGACAAAAGCACACTGCAGGCAATAAATGGCTCTGGAACTGATACTGTAGGATCTGGCTCTGAAATAAAAGAAAGTATACAAAGTGGTACCAGCATTTGAAATGGTTCTAGAATGTCTGGACTGTTCTTTACACTTGCAAGATTAATAATAGGTTTTGGATGTCTGAGTATAGTTGGTGAATTTTTTGTAAAGTATTGTTGACTTTATGACTTTTTAAAGCATTGCATATGGCTCAGTATTCCTGTTTCATGTTTGCATTCCTTGTCACTCAATTTTTAATTTTGAAAACATGTGATACACCTAAAATGGTACAAACATCAGTTTGTTCTACATATAAAGGACTCTTGGTGTATGGATTTGATTATCACAGATCTTTGAGCTAATAAAATTAATTTGAGTACAGTTTTTATTTCTAGTGTCAATTTCCAGTGTAGTCCAGTGGGAGTGCAAAAATGGTTTTGCGGCAAATATCAATTCCTGCCTAACAGTGTGTGGTTTTGAGATTTCTGAAAGTAGACGAAGTGTCAGAGTCAAAAATGAACCCAGAAACATCTCTATAAGGATTCTTTTAAATACAACCATCATTATTGCTATGCTTGTAGGTCATGGAATGACACACATAGGAAGGGAGCTCTGGGGGGTGAGTAGTCTAACTCAGGTTGCTCTTAGAACCTAGAGAAATGTGAGAACATAAAACTAAGGGAATTATCATTGTTTTAAAACTCTTAGTATTTACCCCCAGCTTCTTGTTCCTATCTTTGTGCACTAGAAAATACTTTTCACATACAGGAATTAGGCAGGATGATTAGGCTGAACTGGGCAGAAAAATAGCCTGTAATTATTTTTTACTCAGTCATCTGTTACATGAGTTCTGGAACACATAATATCTGTCGAAATTCCTGGTGCCATTCACTTGACAATTATGAAAAAACTCATGAATCTTCAAATGGAATTTTTCTACTGAGCAATAGCACACGATTACCTTAGCTATTGCAATATTGCACAAGTAATTGCACAATGGAAGTATGTTCTTTGTACAGACTTTGTCACTTCAGAATAATAGAAGGTAATATATTAATCTATGGTTTTTTTGTGTCTTTACTGTTTGTCTAATACTTCAGTCATTCTTTGCTTGTGATTTTGGTTTGGCAGAACAATTACGTGCAATCTGTATATTCAGCATTAAAATGTTCTACCTATTTCCTTTTTTAAATCTAAAATTCTGAAGCTAATCACTGAGAAATGCTGGATAAAATTAAAAATTCAAAAGCGTTTGAATTTGTGAGGTTAGGAATTAGGAATTAGGAATCTATTACTTTTCCCTAAAAATACCATCAAGAACTTAGAACAATTTATGTATTACATGCACACAAGCAGGTGACAGTAAGCACTTTTCATGTTAAATACTTGCTTTTCAGTATTTGCTTTTAGAGTATGAATTATGTCAAAAATCATTCTTTAAAGGAAAAGGCAGTTTGGAATTTATCTGGGCATACTTTTTTTCCAGTGGATTAATACTTAACCTTTTTCTTTTTTTTGCTCTTAAATCAGAAACATTAAGGATTCTTCATTTCACTAGTGCTGTGGTATTGCAGTCTTACTGTAAGAATCTGTAGTGCATATTTTATATGTAGTTAGATCTGAAATTGTCAGAGACATTGGATTGAAGTTACCAGGGGGGAAGTATTCTTTTTAAAGCTATCATGAATACATCAGAAGCTTCAAGGTTTTTGCTAAAGATTTAAAAATTCATTTACAAAAATATTTCACACATACAAACAAAAACTATTTTCTCTGTATGTTTAACAGTAAAGTATTTTAATGAGTTAAAATGTTTTTATTTTAAATTGTTATGAAACCATTTTTTTACCCTGAGTCTGGATAGAAACTATTTCATCCTATTGCTATTAGTTAATGTTTTACATAATTGTCTGTGTTCTTGTTTGACATAAAAGCCTGAAATCAATAGGCCTGCTGTTTGCTAGAGGACATGTTACTGTTTACTTATAAAACTCAATAGTTTTTTCTCTTTTCACTTAGTCTTCCCAAGAGCTACTTTTCACAGTTCAGAACTTCGATCTCTGAAAAACGAAATAACCCCAAACCCTTGTTTGAACCACCTACGTGTTAAGTTTCACCAAGATTTGCTCATCTTACTGGTTTGCTGGACCAGACATCCCAGCTGCTGTCTGAAATGCTTGCCAGGTTCCTATGTAGTCAGCATTATTTGTCTTTTAATAATGACGTCAGTTTGTTAGCTGTGGTACCAGAGAACTTGTGCTTGCTCTCCTTGAGTGAGCTGATCCTTTTCCAGCAGTAGTTGATCGAGGTTTTACTGTCCAGCACAACATGAGGTCAATTGATGAACCCATTAAAAGTTCACTGAAAGCTCTGAAACTTTATCTATGCTTTTTCTGAAGTGCTTTTTTTATAATCTGTCTTGTTTTTCCAGTTATGCATCACAGTAAATACAGCTCTCTCTGCTTTTGTGTTAATTACGCAAATCCGTGTTCATCTGCAAGGATTGATTTGTGGCACGTGAAGGGTCAAATGCTCTGTCAAATGGTAGAAGCCAGAAGCATTCCTGGAAGTCATCGTTTTGAAAGCTTGTATTGGGTGACTATGAATATTGGTATGATGAATTCATGGGTTTTGGTGTAAGTAAAACATTAAATCATAATTGCTGCTAGCAAAATATTAAAATAGAGGTCTCAGTGCAATAGAAACAAAATTCTAATGTGACCTATACTATTTATCTTCATTCTTTCCAACTGCAAAAGTATAATCATCCCTTGCCCCCAGCAAAAAATTGTGGTTTATACATTCTTACCAATTTTATATATTTTCCCTCAATGCAGAGTATGAAGTGGATTTTCTAAAGCTGCTGGGTGTCACGGCTTCCAGCTCAGTTGTTCTGATCTCATGGGAGCTACTATTTTTGACCCTTCAAAAAGGGTCAGGGTGGGACTTCTGTGAACTGAAAACTCCAATACCTGGTATTTATACCCAGTGGTCTGAGCTGATACCAGCACCAGGTTGCCTAGTTTCTATTTTTGGTTCTAGCTCTTTGTGCCAGCGTTTGAATTAAATTTTTAACTCCTAAGTTTTAATTTACCTTGTGGTTTGTGCCACACAATTAGGATTCAAGAGTGATCCTGGTTGGATGTCAAAGCACTTTCTGTAGTAGTAGCCAGGCTTCCTGACCTGAATCCCCAACCTACACTATTTCTGACTGCTTCTACTACCCCTTCCTAGGTAGGATATCACTTCCTCGGCAGATTGGTGTTTGAAGTTGCTTCTCTGGGCTGACATAGATCGTTTGGATTTAATGCTGGGAAAGCCCGTATGAGGAGCCTGTATAATTTGATCTTATTTCTATCTGAGACACTAATAATTAAATTTTAGTCACATCTCACTAAATGTTTCAGTAGAGGCTTCTATATAATTCTAACTGATATTAATAATTAGAAGTTGTTCTAGGTGTTGGCGTGTGAGACATTAAAAATGCCATGGTGTTTTGAAGATAATGTATCCAGCCTGTAATATCTGTGGTTGATTATCTCTTCAGAACTGAGGAGACTTTTGGTGTCTGAAAGCAAGTTTGGTAGGTTTTTCTTAACCTATAGCTATTATTGAAATGCAAGTTCTCTCTAACACCACTGTCTCTCTTTACAATTTTTTAAATGAAATAACTTCATAAGATGAAAATCTCTTAACAAATACCAGATATGGCTGTGGTCTGTAAATTCTTTTTGTGGCTCCTGGTATCACCTGGCTTGACGGGAAAAGGAACAAATTCAAATAGTTGGTATTTCTTCAGTGAAATAATCAGTATTGGAAAATGGTAGTTTATATAAATCTCAGTATTCAATAATGGACACTGATGATTTCATTTCTGAAAAAAATGCATATTTCTATACTTAATGTTGATGATAAACTTGGTGAATACCCATGAGATGAAAGCAGGAACAGCATTACAGAAACACTGGGCAGTCTAACATGTTCAAGAGCTGTGCTTTATACAGCTACATGTAAGAATTGTGAATCTCATCCAAAATACTTGGAAATTACGGGACACTGTGATGCCCATCTGTTTCCAGTCATACTTCATGACTTTTTTTGTCAAAATTGATTTATTGCTGCTGACTTTAAAATAACTTCTGAAAACTGACATAGGTAGAATGTCTCTCCCTAAAACAATCCGAAGAAATTGGACGAAATCAGAAGAAATTGATCTCTCCCTCAGTTACAACAGTTTAATTGTACTACCTGTGTATTTTCAATAAACGATAGTATCTCTGGAAGGAATGCTTTAGTATGCAGGGATATTAGCCTAGGATTTGGCAGACTTCAAGGCAAGTCCAAGCTATGCTTTCCATTATGTGAAACTGATCAAGTTCCACAGCTCTCTTGTTTTTATACTCTTCCTGTGAAATTCAAATGGCAATTCGCCTGCAACAGGCTTTTTGGAGAAACAGTGCACAATCTGCAGGCACTTCCTGGCTTAGGGAAGGCTGGGATCCTCCTCCTCTACAAGATAAATATTTCACACAAAATATGAGAACATCTGGATACTGTAAATCCACCTCTTTCAAGGTGAATCGCAGAATCACAGAAACGGTCGGGCTGGATACAGTGGGTCATATGGTCCAACTTTACGGCTTTTATCAAGGACGTTTGAGAACACATGGCACAGGATTGCATCTGGATGGTTCTGAAGTGTCTCCAGCGAGGAAGACTCCACAACATCTCTGGGCAGCCTGTTCTAGTGCATGGTCACTTGCACAGTAAAAATCTTTCTCATATTCAGGTGGAACTTCTGTGCATCAGTTTCTGCCTGTTGCCTCTTGTCATTTCGTATAAAATACGAAACACCCCCCGAAATTGTCTGTAACTGTGGGTCGCTACTTTTAATTTCTCACGCATTCATTTAGACTGCTTTTGGAACAAGCGTGTCCCAGCTCTGCAGCAGCACCCGCGCGGGGAAAGGCACAGACATGAAGTTACAGTAGGACATGCATTCACCGTAAGTGTGTGTGTGTGTGTGTGTGCGTGTGTATGCCTGTGTGTGCCTGTGTGTGTGCCTGTGTGTGTGCCCGTGTGTGTATCTCCCTGCCCACCGGCGGCCCCATGAGGGCCATGCCCCTCCAGGGCCGCTGACGTTCCCCAGGCGCGGACGGGCGGTGCGGTGACCCCGCGGGGAGCCCCGGCCCGGCCAGGCCCTGCCCGCCCCTCACGCCGCCTCCCCGCGGCCGCGCTGCCAATGGGCGGC
>VZRZ01000460.1:364076-398812 GCA_013398175.1 Climacteris rufus
TTCCGGGAGGGATGATATGGCACGAAGGCTATATCGTTAGTTTTGGGATGGGAGGTAGGACCTTAGTGCCCAAGGATAGCCTTGTGGAGTATGAGATTTGTCCGCCGATAAATAGCATGGTAGTTTCCTGACACGTCTGTTTTTTAAGAAGTTAGACTGACTGTGGTGTACACTCAACCCTCTGGAAAGTTGCATCAGCAGTCATGGATTATCCAGTTACATATGGAGAGGGAGTGGTTTCTGCCAAACTATATGCATCTGATTTTCAGTTTAAGAATTATGTACTGTGGAATTTTATTTTTTTTTGCTTTTCTTAGTTCCCTTCGTAATACTCTTCATTGGTATATGTGTTCTTTAAAAAATTTCTTTAGGTAAATAGATTTGCCGCAAAGCAGCATTCTTGTTTGTTTTCGTTTGTTTGGGGTTTTTTTCCCCTTCCTTCTCTTTTCTTGAGGAAATATCATTTGTAGATAGGGTTTCAAAGAAATTTGTTGATTTGTGTTGAACCCGTGATTCCAAAAGGGGCTCTCACTGGGACTGCCTCAGTACCCAGCTCTGTGACAGAGACTGCTGAAAAGTGGACTTAAGAGTCTGAGGAGTGCAGGCGGGTGTAGCTGAACTCCATATTATTAATCTGCTTTCCCCTCTTGAAAATGTGCTCTTATGTGGGCTAGTGTATCACCTCGATTGTTTCTCTTGATTGTGGGCTGATGCTGTGTATAAAGCATCAGACTTGGAGAAGCGAGAAGGTGGATGGAGCAATTGGTAGATTATCAGCGGTGTTGTCAAGCATGTGTGGATTTTCGGATAAAGAATGTTACTAACAGAACTGGATTTTTTCAAGTGGTTTAGCAAGACCTCTCTAATAGTCTGGGTGATCCCTTTCACTACTTTTTCCTCCTTCTCTGGCATGGATAAGTTTGCTTGTGAAATGTCGTGGTTAAAGCTTCACAATCTTTTAGTTGACCTTTCTGTGGCCAGCTGTCACAGTTGACAGGCCATGCAAGATACCCTGTCAGCAAGGTAGATTTCTTATTTCTGAAGCGGGGTGAGTGTACATTTTCTTGTCAGATCCTAGGGTGCATGCATGCACCATTTGTTTCGGTGGCTCTTCTGCTGGGGCTCTCTCTTCTCCTGCCTCCTTTGGGAGCAACCAAGAGTGTTCTGGCTCTCAGACAAGAATTTATTGAAATCAGAAGCTACAAATCCACTGGTTAGAATCTCATTCTACTTCGTTGATATTCAAGAGCTATGGGAGAAGGCAGAAAAGAAATGGATAGCTGAAGCACTACTTGGCTAGGACTTTTAGTGTCCTGGTTTCTTTGGTTGTTTTAAAATTTTGCTCGATTTCTTGCTTAACTCTCAGAGTTAAGCTGAGAGAACTCAGCCTTAAGCTTAGGGAAAGGCTCATCTTCAAATAGTGTGGAACTTCATTCTGTGAAACCCGTCATTGTCCTGTTGGCTCAGTTTAAGGTATCCAATTCCCCAAGCTGATCTTATTTTTTTTATTTTCTTCAATACTTTGGTTGTCCTATTTGCACAAATAAAGTGTGGTGGGAATGGGTATTTAGGATGCTTGCTTTGTAAGAGTATGTATTGAAAACATTAGATGTTCTGTAAAGGTTAAGAGTTCCATTCAGCTCCTAGAAATTGTTTTGAAATCTGGAAATGTAACAATTGAAATAATAACTTAAATCATTTGCTTGTTGTGGAGAGCATGTGTTAAGTTTGCTATTTTCTGAAAAGCCTTAAGCTGTGAGATACAAAGAAATTGTGTTGGTGAGTATATGTCTGTTAATCTTACTTGAAAAGTGTCAGGTTATTGCAATATGAAGCAGCTGGCATAGGCATGATGCATCAGAGACTCCAGATAGTGGCCAATTCCTGTAATTGATTTCTGGATTTTTTTCTTTTGTTAGGTATTATTAGAAGCACAGAAAGAATTAGTGGACTACAAAGGACTTGGTATAAGTGTTCTTGGTAAGATTTAAAAATTCTATGTTTGTCATTATTTTGATGTTTAACTGAATTGTTTAACATGACTATTTGATCTTGATATTTTGGCTCCATTTCCAGTACCTTATTCTCGTCATGTGTGTCCTGAGAACACGATTTCTTACTCTCTTTCTGCCGTTCATCAGAGGACCATAAAGTAATATATAGCCTGATGTTCAGTGACCCAAACCAAAGGACGAGACACAAACATAACCAATCATATGTCAAACATTAGTACTTTCAGGTCTTTGGCCAGAAGTGTGTGTGTATAGATAGGTAATATATAAAAGAAGTCTTTATTTATCTGTGGAAGATTAGGTATGTATACACATACTATATACAGATGTACAGATTTATGCATGTGTGTCTGTATAGATACCACACAGAGTATAGCATCCTTCCCATTAGGAAGGCAGTGCTGTCCTGCTATAAGGAGGAAGTGTCTTCTATGCCATATGGGTAGCTGACTGGCTTTTCAGCCCCAGTTGCACAAAAGATATATGCATCAAGATGGTAAGCATTTTGTTAGTCCTATGAAACTGGTTGCTAAAATTAGAATGTGCAGCTGTCTCTGCACATTTTAGATTAATGTTTAAATTGTACACTTACACATGGAAGACAGCCTGTGGATTTAAAAGGAATTACTGTGTAAATGTCCTTAATGTTTAATTACCGTTAGTGTGTGAAGGAGCCTTGCTAAAGATAAGAGAAAAAAACAAGCTCCTGTACTTTCTTATGCACTTGCTACAGCATTAGCAGCAGAGAAGATTCTCAGTGTGAGGAAAAATAAAACCTTTCTAGGTAGTAATTTTTTTTTTTTACCTGCCAATGTTCCTGGGGGGTAGTAAGATCATCTGGGTGCCAAATGTCAATGAACAGGATTTGCCTGTATCTGGACAAGACTGCAGGTATAAGTCTTCTGTGGGTATTTAGGACTATTTATGTGGTTAAATAGGAGTGGGAACTGGGAATGAAAACCTTCAGACATTTTTGGTCTGTAGTGTAAAAGGGTTAAAGCTTAACACAGTTTAAAAATCAAATTAATGTATTGCCGTTTTGTTTCTTGTTATTTCTTCTCTCTATTCCACCAAAGAAATGAGCCATCGTTCCTCAGATTTCACAAAAATTTTAAATACAACTGAAAATCTCATGCGTGAATTGCTGTAAGTGAATTAATTTCTGCTTGTTTTTATTTTATGCTTTTGTTAGTTGCATCAGTAATGTCTAATGTGGAGATCTTTTCTTGAAAGCACCTGTTTGGTTGTGTTTTTCATGCATGGGTACTGTGTACGGTAGAGTAATAACCTTGAGGAGGACACTGACCTTCTCTCTGATGTTTATCTCTTTGAATGTGACAAAGGGTTCTTATTAGGCCAAGGTGTTTTTTATATGTCTAGTTGAGTTTGTTTTGAAAGTTTGTTTTTTGTCATCTTAATAGAATTGATGAAGGACATGGATTTAAAGAAATAATTATAAACAATAAAAATCAGTTCTCTAGTGAAATAAAGGTGATCTGCACATTGCTTATAAGTCTGATTTTATGAACATAAACTCTGTGGATGTGTGTTAGAATCACTGATCAAGAGCCCTTTTCCTGTTTGTAGTATGACATGTTTTTTAAAATTTTAAAAAAATTTATAATGGATTAGAATTACTGTTCTCATAGTAGGTAATTATGTTGGTATTTTAACACAAAACACCTGACCCTCAGTCACAGCCAGAATTATTGAGAAAGGGATTTTAATGAATAATTTGAATAAGTAATTTTTATTGCTGTATGAGCAGCTCTTTATTGCACTTGCTGTGCACGTACAGTTTACTGTACTGTTGCACTTTCAGACTGAAGGGTCTCAAAGCTGAATTCTAGTGTGAGCACTTTGGTGTGAAGTTCTTAGCCTGACAAAAAAACCATGAAGCTTCCAATAGAGAGAAGTCAACATTAATTGTGATGGAGTATCTTTCAAGTTTGTGTGTACTGTGATAGTACAGCTGCTCGAGTGGATTTGTTTAAAGCAGTGCTGGGGTTGGGGAGGGAGAGCTTAGTTTCAGCTAATTTTTATTGCTAAAATTTATAGCATATACTCTTATATATTTAAGTTGTTTTTTGAGACCTGTGCTGAAGTAAGTTGATGGGACTTGATCTAAGCTCTGGGCAAAAAGTCTTCTAAAATGACAGCATTGTTCCTCAGTCACTGTTAAATGCATAATATCAAGTAGTCTGCATCCTGTGTCATCTGGGAATAATATAAGTGGTTATTTCTTTTATGCAGAAATATACCAGACAACTACAAAGTTCTTTTCCTTCAAGGAGGTGGATCTGGTCAATTCAGTGCAGTCCCGCTTAACCTTATTGGTTTTAAGGAGGGAAGACAGGCAGATTATGTGGTTACTGGAGGTTGGTCAGCAAAAGCAGCTAAAGAAGCAGAGAAGTATGCCAAAGTGAATATTGTTCATCCAAAACTGGGAACCTATACAAGTAAGTTGGTGATTGCATCCATCCATGTGAACGCTTAGCTTTTTGACTTGCTCTAAAAATGGATCCAACATAGCTATTGGGCTGTTGAATGTTAACTAGAGTTGACTGCCCAGGACTCAAAAGATTGACTGCTATATCTCTATTCACCACTGGGAGATCTGTTAAATGGCTTAACAATCTCCACCAGAAAAAAAATTGTGAAATGGGGCTGAGCAGATCCCAGAAAATGAGTGGCAAGAAGCAAGAGAGATGGTCTGGGCTCTCTCAGTTTTTTTAATATTTAGCTGAGTTTTTAAGCTATTTACAGAGTTTTTGTGAGGTATTGCAATTTCATCTACACTCAGTCATGAGATTGCTCTAAAATTTAGAAGCAGACCTGAGATTGTAACCTTGTTGACCCAGGATATGGGAGAGCTAATGCTACAGTTAGCTTTTCCACCCATGTGTCACTGAGTATACATAAATAATTCTTGGAGCAGGAATACCTGAGATCTAGTTTCTATTCCTACTAATTTTGCTCACTTTTCTTTTCTCTGGCCCAAATTACAACATTTGAACTAGAAAGAGTAGCAACAAGAAAGACAAAGAATATCCCTGTATAAGTTAGTGTATTAACTGCTAATTAGGGCACTAACTTGGACAATAATTTTATATCCTCTGAGGCACCAGAAGGAATTGAACATGCAACTTTACAGTCTGGGAGAGTGTATTCACCATTTTATAGCTGTAGATAAGAGGAGAGGCAGTAAATAATGATGGAGGTAATAGTACCATCTTCCCTCCCTCCCTCTCTCCCTCCCTCCACTTCTCATCAGCTTCTGGAGGAGAAAAGAAAGGAAGAACAACTATTTGTTCTATGCCTAACCTGTTCTGTGCTGTCAGGACATGCCTGACTTTGCCAGTATATTGCCTCTGTTGACAGAGGAAATCAAATCCTAGTTTTGTAAATCAGTTGCAAAGCTTAAAATGGGAGGAAGGTAGGTAACCTTGTGTTTGTTCAGCTTGGGCAAGACTGAAATGCTTCTGGTGTTGCAGAGAAAGAGAGCTTTAGAGAACTTTGCCAGTGAGAATTTGGATGTTTCAGTGATTCCAAAGGCAGGAATTCCAGGAATATTCTTGGATCCCCTGCCTGAATTCCTCTGAAATGCTGTTTTGGACCCCTAGGGCTGCAGTTTGTAGTTTGAAATTGCAAGTTTGATGAAGATTGTTTGATGAATAAGGGATGAAAATCAAAAAGTTTTGCAAGCTTAATGAGGACTTACCAGAGAATTTTGGGAATGCACTGGTGTGTTTGCTTTGCAGGTTTGTTATCTTCTTGCTAACAACATGGTTAACACTGTAAGGCAAAATTGTCCTGGGTTTGTGCTCAAGTTTTGTGTTCAGGTAAGAAGATTACATGCCAAGGAAATTACTTGTCTCCAGTGATGTCTGGGTTTCTTTTTTTTCTGTCTCAGGCATTCCTGACCCAAGCACTTGGAATCTTAATCCAGATGCTTCTTACGTGTATTACTGTGCTAATGAAACTGTTCATGGTGTAGAATTTGACTTTGTACCTGATGTCAAAGGAGCAGTCTTGGTTTGTGATATGTCATCAAACTTCCTGTCCAAACCTGTGGATGTTTCCAAGGTGAGGCATTGGATGCAGTGGCGGCACAAAATATTTTCAAGCTGTAATGCATATAATTAAGCACATGAAAATGTCTGGATGACCAGTGAGGCTGACCACTGAAATTAAGAAAGTCATGTTTTGTTAATTGAGTATCTGATGACGGATAGCAATTGAAATTTCAGGTTTGAGATTTCAATGTCTACTTGTTTTCCTTTTTCTCATAAAAACATACTTAACTATGTTTAACAGTTCATGTTAAAGCTATCCACGGTTATTTGTTTACTGTGTGATCTTCACTGATGAAGAAAATACCTGCTGAAAAATAATAAGAGCTGAAATCAGTATCTTCTGGATCACACTAGTCAGTAGGTAGTGTATGTATGTCTACAGCAGGGTATGGTGAATAAATTTTTCTAATCCTGCCTCTTACATGACAAATCTGCAACGTCTTTTAGACTCCTAAAACTTCCTCTGCCTCACAATTACGATATCTGTCTCATAGGTAGCACAGAGGCAGAACATAGTAGTTGCCTATGTTTGTAAAGTGTGCTATGAGTAGAAGTTTTACTGACTAGTGAAGTAGCATGTTGGACCTTTCTTACTTGTGTGTAGCAAAAAGGAGTAATTGTTAGTACATTCAACTTGGCTTTCCTGTTCTGCCTCTTTGAATAGTTGGATTTTGTGATGATTGTTCTGAAATACCAGATGGGTTGAAAATACTATGAACTGTGTAATTTTTAGCAAATTTGCTTGGAGTGGTGTGAAATTGGAACAGGCTGTCTTAAGAATTATTTGTGGCTACTAAATAAATGTTTAGCAAACTGTTGTGAAATTTTTTGTGATTGGCTTCGTCAGATGAGTAGCTGTAAGGGCATTTTCAAATCAGAACTTTTGCTAACTCTTTTGACCTACAATTTTCTCGTTTTCAACACAATCTCTGGTCTGTTCAGCTGAGTAGTGTGCCTGTTGTATAATGATACTGGGGTATTTCTCAGTTATAAGAGCTACAAGTGAATGCATGTAGCAAGTTATTTTTTTCTTCGTTTTAAAGTTTGGTGTGATTTTCGCTGGTGCTCAGAAGAATGTTGGCTGTGCCGGAGTTACTGTTGTAATAGTACGTGAGGACTTGCTGGGATTTGCACTGAAGGAATGCCCTGTTGTGCTGGATTACAAAACACAGGCAGCGAATAGTTCTTTGTATAACACTCCACCATGCTACAGGTAACTCACCCTGCTATGTGATATCCCTTAGAGAGCTGCTGCACTGCCATCTGCTGCTCTTATCTAGAAAAGCTTCTGAAGTTGAGTCAAGTCACCGATATGTAGGTGTGTTTCACATGATTTCTGTGGAAACATGGGAAGTGTTCAGCCATATGTCTGTAGTAGGCTTTGCATTGCCTAAAGTGACTCAGGCATAAAGGATGTAGTCTTTTTCAAAGTAACTATTATATGTCATAACTCCACTCTAGAAGTTTCAGGATGCAGTTCTGGTTTACATAAACACAGATCTAGTCAATTCAGTGGTGATGCTTCTCTTGTTGCAAGGAGGTAATTTGGCACGTAGACTTGCTTCTTGATTGATAAGTACAGTTGGATTTAATTTCTTCCTTAGGTTGTTCTCAGCATTTGAACCTCCAGATTCTTATTGACTTTCTTTACTGGAAAATAGTAAATATTATTGTTATCAAAGTTTTAAGTAATATAAGATATTGCAAGAACCTGTATTCTTCTAAACTTTTAGAATGTTTCTTGTTCTTGCTACATCCATCACTAGTGTCAGATTTGAAATGAAACTGTAAAATAATTTTTTTAAAGGCATTTTAGTTATTGCTTTGCTTTATTCTCTAGTACAGCTTTGCATATTTCTTTGACTACTGTCTCAGTGTTTGACTTGGCATCCAAAGATAAAACTGATCTAGATTCACAAACATTGCTAGCAATCAAAATCATAAAATTGCCGTGTACCTCATGATTTCATTATACAAGAAGCAGAAAAGGCTACAGGTTGCTTTTTTAAAAATTGCTATCTCCTAGCTTCTAACACCTAGAAATGGTGCTTTGCTACTAGAATGTTTACATGTTGTGCCAGTAGTATCTCCCCATTCTTAGTCTGAAGAATTTTTATACCACTGTCCTCTGAAATGATTGTTAAAAAAAAATTTTCAATGGAGGTATCATTTATTTTCCCAGAAGCTTTTAAAATTACTTTGAAAATAAAGATTTTCTTTTGATTCAAATACTTTGGTAATGCAATTTTATATTGATGTTTAGTCTCAGCTCTTACAACTTGTTTATATGTTCCAGAATTTGCAAAGCTAGATTGCCTAATGATCTCCAAAAGATATTAAATGCACTGCAGGCATGAAGTTGCAGGATTTCTGTATATAAATCCTATAACTTAATGCCATCACTTACAATTAGTATCACTTCAAATTGTACTTATTACCGCGATGCCTGTTATTACGGCTTATCCCGGTAATCAGTCGAAGACGCAGAAATAATGAGAGCTGGACTTCGGGCTGTGTTCAGAGCAAGGGCGGAAAGGGGGGAAACCCCTTTCGTTTAATTCTTATATACACTTTTAGAAATCACAGATCATTGGAGAAAATTAACACTTCCGTCTCTAACTATATTGGTTACAAGAAGTGTCCGTCAAAGGGATTTGTGTCCATGGGAAAGGAATGTAAAAAGATAATTTTTACAACAACATAGCTATGTTTACAGAAATCGTCCTTGAGACTGTCTAACAGAGAAAACTAGCTATTTTACAGTGAAAAAATGGGCAACATGTACTGAATTTAAATATCTCTAAATCTGCTGATTGTCATTGTGGAGTGTACTGTTGCAATGACATAGGGGCAGCTATCTTTATCATAAGAACTGTAAATCTTAGGGACATTTGTTTATGCCAGCTTTTACAGTGCAGAACTCCTTTCCCCAAGTTGTGTGCCTACTGTTGTGTATGCAGTGCTATAATGATGCATTCTGGCTCGCAGCCTGTCTGCCCTCCTGGCTGGTACACCTGATAATATCCTTAGGGTTGCTGTTAAGAATTAACTAGAAAATGTTTCCAGATTTTGGCCTTCTGAATGTAGCTTTGTAACACAGGCAGTATGTATGTCTTTCTTTTCCAGTGCTTGAAGAAACCTCTTTTTCATAATCGATTGTTTGACTGACTGCCAAGCCACATGTACTGTTTTTGGACACTGTATACTTGAATACGCCAGGTTTTAAATCCAGCCATTCATGTTTTCCAAGTACAAAGCTATTTCCATTTGAAAAACTGAAGTTCTACTTAATCTCAGTACTTGAACACAGTGTTGTTCCTCTGGTTTGAAAAGCAAAACAAATCAAGTTCTGCAGCTTTATTTTAGACACCTCAAAGAACTTTTGAAAAGAAAGTGCTGCTTTAGCTGTAACTCAGTATCTGTCAGTAGCCTTAACAGGGTAGTGGGAGGTTAAGGGAACTGAAAATAAAGTTGAACTAACAGTCTTTCTCCTTTCTGATCACTGCCTTGCCAGATTTCACTTCATGCTACAGACCCACATTGGAGTACACTCCAAAATCCAGAATGTAACAGACTGAAATGTTGGCAGGATGCACATCTGTTTGGCTTGGCTCTCACTGCCTGTTCCAGTTTAAGGAACTGGCAAAGCTTCTTAGTTCTTTTTTCTGTCTACTCTTTTCTTTGCACTTGTTAATGGTTTGCTGGCAAACAGGCAGAAAATATTAACTGAATTTGCAAAAGCTATTTCAGCAGGATGTTAAATTAAGGTGATGCTAATGGCTTTAACCTCATGGCACTACATAGTTGACTCTTTGACTTTAATCTGTTTAGCTAAAATTAACAATGAATTTGCTATAAAAATCCCATTTCCAAGCTCTGAAATGCGTTTTGCATTTAAAATTGTTCCAGAAACATTATTTTGATTGACATGAAAGAAGGACAAAAGGTTTCAGCTGTCTGGGTTTTTGTGAATTACTCTAAGGCTGACTTCTAAGAGTTCACTTGTTCAAGAAGTTTTGCTCAAGGAAGTGAGGGCAAGAGGTGAATGCGGCCCTGTATATTTGGCAAAGGCATAGTCTATACTTCACTTAAATGCTTTACACTGGCATTGCTGACAGTATGCTGTCATAAATGTGGTAAGATTGTGCTCTCCAGCGCTGTAAGGTACTTCCTATAAAAGGCAATCTGTAACCTTGATTATTTTGCAGCCTTTTTGAAATGTCCAAAGATTTGGTACCGGCATCCTCTTAGAAATAAAGAGTAGCAAAATTTAAAACAGCCCCCTGCTAGATATGTGTTAGGAAGACTTGTAGAGTAATGTTCTCTGAGCTCTCCCTTGGAATCAATAATGAAGAGACTCGTAAGAAGGGACTTGCTGGAAATAGGCCATAAAAACTTGTGAGCAGGTTTTTATATAAATTGTTGTAGTCGTGGGAAATGTCTGAACTTGAACAAGCTGAGTTTTGTAGCAAAAGCACAAAGGCAAAAGGCCTCAAGGATTTTTTTATGTTGCACTTAGTAATTAGCATTGAAATTCTTGGTCCCAAGCCATGTGATGCCAGTAGGCTTCCAGATCTCTACTAAGAACTTGACTGGTAACAAATAATGAAGTGTGATACAACATTATTTGTTTTGCCAAACTTCACTGTTCATGTAGGCAAAAGGTCTTTTGAGACAGAAATGGCATGAGAGTTCTTATTTTTAACATTTGTGAAAATGTGGTTAAATTTCTGGCATATTAATATACATGCATTTGAGATTTCCTCCTGTATTTTTGCTAAAGCAGCTTCGCAGGGAGGATGCTATTAACTTTTTTGCTAAATCTGGGTCATTCTAGGCAGCTGTGTAGTTCTTTTAGGCACTACCTGACAGGCAGTGTACGCAATGATTTGGCAGTCCATGCAGCATGTTTGGGGATGTCTTTGGGAGCCCTGCACTGCTGCAGGAAACATGCAGAAGGACATGTCCTTCTGTGGTAAAAAAGGATGAAGTTGGGTCCAACAGATTTGTGCAGCATTTGAATTTCATCTGTGTCCAAAAAGCATTGTTTAGACTTGTCATAACTTGTAAAGTAGTCTAGATTTTGATTTATTAATCTTAAGTGCCCTAAAATCAAACATAGCATTTTGTTGCCGAAACATTTTGTGAACTATTAGATAAGACTTACTTTTTCCCTGTTTAAATAATTTCACTGAAAAATGTTCTTTCCTTTTGCAGTATTTATATCATGGGATTGGTACTGGAATGGATAAAGAATAATGGTGGAGCTGCAGCTATGGATAAACTTAGTTTAATCAAATCACGGATGATTTATGATATTATAGACAAATCTAATGGATTTTATGTGTAAGTTCCTATGCTTATCCCCTTGGTTTCAATATTTGCTACATAGCCAAACATATTCACAACTTTTGAGACTTTAATTGCAGTCTGTTTTTGAAGTCACCTTTTTTGAGTACTCCTATAGATACTGTTTGTGCAAACCTTTTGTTTGGTAACTGTCCAAGGATAAGTCTTAGTCTAGTAGGAAGGTATTTCCACTTAGCTTGTATAGATCAGTAGTGAGGCATACTAAAAACATATTCTAAACTTAATAAAATTCAGGAGCCTAGGAGAGGCTACAAATACAGATATGCAGATTCTAGTTTGTATGTTTACTGAATCTCTGGGACAAATGTAGAACAAAACACAGAAAATTGCTAATCAGAAATTGTAGACTGCTTTTGCATGGTATTCGCCCTACCACTTCTTCCAGGAGTCAAAGACCCTGCTTTTTCTCTGTCAAGCAGAGCATTTTTATTAGCTAATTATGCTAAGTTCTGAAATGCTTTCTGATATAAAATGGGAAGATGAGACCTTAAAATGGAATACGTTTTCTTCATGTACTTTATGTATGGTTTATTTTCTTCAATTATTTTTGATGGCTTTCCAAAGCTGATTTAACCCTCTGATTTTCACATACAATTGCAAGATATTTTTGAGCTCATAGGACCTATGTATAGTTAAAAGCTGATACTGTAGTAATTTTAATATTTACCGAGTTCAAACTAGTAATTGGCTATAAAACTGCAAAATATTTTCCTTCAGCTTCAATATAAAAGCAACAGTGTGGGGACCTAGTTAACTTTCAAGTCAAAGTTAGGATAGAGCAAATTAAATTTGGATTTTAAATTAAAGCTGGCTGCAGTCATAACTGATGAGGATGAAGTTTCATCATAATATTTAGTACATTCTGCTTATACATTTAGTTAGTGAGAACAGTTTTTCTTTTAGCATCACTATGATCAGGATTGTGATCCTACTCCAGTGAAATCCTAAGGGTTTTTCATAAATGTTAGAAAGCAAATGAAGCCTTAAAAAAAACATTTTGTGACAAACAGAAATCTGTTTCTGTTGGCCTGTAAGGCTGTGAGCGGGAAATGCAATGCAAATGGGATGATAAATAATCAGTTGGGAAAGCAGAACAAGCTTCACTAACGGAGCTGTATGCAGCTTCCTAAGCAATACAGTTAAAACTGTGAATTTTTTTATTGTATCTGTAACTAAAAGAAAGACTTGATTTGAAGCTACTTTCCCAGCTGTAACGTGAGTCTTAATCGGTGGCATGCTTCCCTGAGTGAGCCATTTAGCAAACGGAGTCTTTCTTTCACAAAGTGCTCTGTGCCATTCACAGTTTGTTTTCCAGAGTCTGTGCCCTAACTGAGTTACATCAGATTGCCTTATAGCAAATGGAAGGTCTAAATGCTATAGAGTGGCTGCAGTAATTCAGATATGGGAATGTTTACAAGCATAGGCCTTTTTGAACATTATTTTCCTGGTAGAACATGAAGTAGAAAATTTGCATAGGCAGATGTTATGATTGATCTTTTACTTTTCATTGGACAAAGGAACAAGAGAGGAACTAAAAAGAGTGATATCCATTCTTGTATGAAATTTACATGCAGTTGATGAAAACTTAGTACTAGTGAAAGCCTGCAAGAATCTATATCACAACCTTAAGAAAGAATAAATTTGAAGGCTTTGTATCTCCTTTATAATTAGAAACACTAGGGAAAGATAGATAAATCTTCTCTCTCTCTACTCCCTAATTTCTTACCTTCACAAAATAATTGAAGACACATTACATGTGTCTTGAGTTTTCCACTTCAGATTAAATGTTTTTTTAAGATATTATGGGATGCTGGGATGCGTCTCATGCATCAATGTCATGGCCGTGTATGCAATGCAAGATTTGTTCTACTTCATGATTCTGAGTAATACTAATTTAGAAGATGGAGTGAAGCCACTAACAGAAGTTTCTAATGTCCATGAAAATTTTCTTGTGCTGTGTTTTTATACTTCCTTTACTTCTGTTTAGTTGAGTCCAAGTCTGGTAGCGCTTTTGACTAGCTGTGAAGTGTTTCAGTCTTTGAAGATAAAGAAATTGTTTTAGACTTAGTCAAAATTCTGTGTAATTAACTCACAAGTCATAAGTAACTGTTTTCTTTGTTTATTTTTCTTATTCTTTTTCTTTAATTTGGTCTGTGTACAAGCCTCTTGTGCATTTGTCTGGCACAATTTTGAGTGTGTCAGGAAGGGCTAATAAACCTTCCATTTTACCCTTTCCATTGTTGTACTTGGTTTAAAAAGGAAGATTGCTTTCTCTCACAGGAAGTAATGACAATTTCAATTATGAAGGATTCACTTTGGTTCTAAACAGATGTAATTATTCACTTTCTTAAACTCTATATAGCTGTAAATATAAATCCAGCACAAAATGGGTTAAGCATTATGTTCTGCAACCTCTCTAGATGTCCAGTGGAGAGAAAGAACCGAAGCAGAATGAATGTCCCTTTCCGCATTGGCAGTGTCAAGGGTGATGAAGCCCTGGAAAAGAAATTTCTTGAGAAGGCTGTGGAACTTAACATGTTATCTCTGAAAGGACATCGGTAAGTATTAGTCAGATGAATCTGTGTCCTGTGCAGAATAAACTACGGTGGCACATCAGCTGGCATTATGCATTGACTTACCAGGCTTTCTCACTCATAAGCTATTCCTCGTGCTGCTTTGGCATCACTTGAGAATAGCAGTCTAGAGATTGTAATCAGAGATTGCTGGTGGCTCAGCTACTGCTTAGGTGAAGTGGTGGGCTTCTGAGAGCTTTATCCTTAATTCTGCTTTCTTCTGCAAATCTGTCTCCCTAGAGATGCCAAAGGCAATGTCTCTTGAGGTCAGATTGTATCGGTGTATAAAGTCTCTCAGGTGGCTTGTCTGCCTGGTAGCAAGAATGCTTTCCCATGTTCAGTAGTGTTTGAGGGATTAGTTTATTGATGTCATAGGGCTACAGCTATGGAGCTGTAAATAACTAATGAATACTAAGTTTCTCTAGATTGTAAGGCTTACTTGAAGAATTAAATATTGATTCTCATACACGTAAAATGTGAATTTTACCCTTTTAGAGTAGGAATATTTAAATGTCTATGACTAATATTAATGTCTTTTTCAGAATATACAGAACTTTTCTGTGTTTTTCTCCTCACCTTTCTTCAATTCAGGTCTGTGGGAGGAATCCGTGTCTCTTTATATAATGCGGTGACTGTAGAAGATGTTCAGAAGCTTGCAACATTCATGAGAAGCTTCATGCAGATGCATCAGTCATGAATGCCCATGGGTTAGAGCCATGCTGCACATCTATGAAATAAAAGCTAAAGGGTTTTAACATTACTGTGATAGGCACAGCTGCAGTGCACAAGTTTTAATTTCTTTTAGTTCCTGTAGCAATTTTGGTTAACTGCTTGGGATTGAGGCCCAGTCTTGCAATGACGTGGCAACTTTGGCTTTGCTGAAGCTGAGGATCCCTGGACCGATTATGATTGGTTCCAAAATTTGAAAAACAGTATTCTGTTCTCAGTATGTAGCGAAAACATTGGCAGCATGGATGACATTGTAAGATCCTGTAGATCCAAGTTGGTTTCTTGCTTCTAGTCACAAATGACTGAAGCAACACCTTCTTTTTAGCAAACTTCAGGAAGCAAAATTTGTTAGAAGGTCTCTGTAATGCTTTACAAATTGACTGCACAATGAAGCTAAACTATGGTCTCTAAGAACTTCTGGTTGGTTTATGGGGTATGTTCCAACGGTATACCACCAGTAGTATTTAGCAGCTAATATCATTGTTCCTAACTTGAGGATCCTGCCTTCAGACTGCTCCCATGCTTGAAGTGCTATCATAACTGTTGCAAGTAACTCTGGTTAAAGTGTACAGGACTGGGCCTCTTTTCCTATTATCATTTATTAGTTTAAAACAAGATTCATGAGTCTGATTAAACGAATTTATAAGATGTCTTTTATTTATCTATGCATTTTGTATATTAAACTCCTAGATTATTAATTTTAAAGTCTTCTTTTGTAATATGCATATTTGCTGCTGCCAAAAATTGTTTTTAATTTGTTAACCTTGTGCCAAATTGGATTGCTATATTCTACTCAATGGACCTGTGACTTTCTTTGACTTCTAGCCCAAAGTGCAGAGGATTTCCTTGTCTGGTATTTTTTAAATGTATTCCCTCTAAAAACTTTTTTTTTTTTTTACCTTTTCATTGTTTCAGTTCTGTAGCCTCTTATATGTGGGGCTTTGTCCAACTGCAATAGATACAAGACTTAATTTCTCTGCCTTTTCCTGACACTACAGTGCACTTTTGGTCCCCCTTTCTCACTTGGTCCTTCTAGTTTATTGCAGACTTTGATACTCTGGGCTAGAGAGTTAACTATGATTATGCAAAGATCTTCAGAAGATCTCCTCTAATAGTACCCCTGAGTAACTTTTCTTTCTCAACTTGTGACTTTACTGACAATGCCCATGTATGGACACTAACCTGAATTTGAACTTGTGTAGAAGCTGTCTGCTGATATCACAGTGCTTAGCATCACTACAGCTGGTTTCAGAGTAAACTCTTTGACACAGAATGGGGATTTTTTTTTTATTTTTGTGTAATGTCAGCACAGTGGTAACAATTTAATAATGATAATAATGTACAGTCTCTGTTCACAGAACCTCACAGGAAGTCAGTGGGATATGCTAGGGTTGGGTTACCTTTCTATCTGAAAAGTCATCATTTTTAACACTACTGTTTTGAGATTTTTGTCAACTTAGTGTAACTCAAAGTAAGTAAATTATGTGAAAAAATAAAATTTAATTGTCATGACATGAAGTACCACTGTGTTTGAAACTTTTTGATATTGTCACTTTCAGGAGGATGGGAAGTCATGAATAATGTGTGTTTTAATTTTGGATTCTGGTATACTCCTTTTCCCTAAAGTGCAAACTTCCTTCATGTATGTTTTATTTCTTTCCAAGAAGTCTTTCCTTTAACAGGCATGGAAACAGAAGTATTATTATGAATGCTTCAAGAACACTTTTTGCCCTGCCAATTATGAATATCTAATTTCAATTCCATATTGAGCTTCTTAACTTTATAAAGCTATTCTTCTGAATTTTGTGTACTTGATTTCAGCAGTAGCTTTGACTTATCTCTTTCCAAAAACTAGTCATTTTAAAACTATTTTATAATAGCCTTGTGTAAGTTTTAGCAAGTGTGCTTTTATGTGTGTTTACAGAAAAGCTTGCACTGATTTATGCAGCTGATTCATGAGCCCAACAGGGAACCTCTTGCTGCTTCTGAACTGAGCCTAGCATCTTGCTGATTTCTTTCAACCCAGTAAGGCAAAAATCATGTTAAAGTAAAATATAGAGTGAAGACTGCATTAAGCAGACAATGGTTGACTGACTATCAAGTGAGGGACATACAGAAATACTGGGAATACTGAAGCATGTGCTGAATGAATTAGCTACTTCAGGTTTGTTTCAGACTCATCCATGCAGTAATTCTACCCTTCCAAGCCATTTGTTTGAAAGATGTATGTGGGATTTTGGGCCCTGGTGAATGGAGATATCCTGATTTCCCTATATCAGATTAGTAGAAATGATTTCAGCAACAAGTTGCTGAGACTTCTGGTCTATTTTTCTCATGTCAGCACTTACAACCTGGGTTAGTAAATTCAGTGTTTGGAAGTAGGGCTTTTCTTGGTGTGATATGAATACTCCTGAGACATTAAAAAATGTTAAAAAGAAATAAGTTAAATACTGGTCTCGCCTGCGTTGGCCCGTTTAGAGAGGGAATTGTAAGATGAGCTCTTTTTAATGCACAGATCTTTCAATTCCTCTTCAAGTGAGTTATCTCTATCTCCTAGCTCTTGTGTTTGATTTCACAAAAGCAAATGCTAGCATTCTTCTTAGTATAAAAGTCCCTGGGCAGTGTCTTTCCCAGACATGGCCTAAAAAGAGAAGGCTGCTGAGAAAGTTGAATGTGCCCCTCTGTTTCTGCTGTGTGCAGCGAGGAGAAGATACCATGTCCCAAAGACATGGTTTGGTTGCCTACAACATAAACTTCCTATGGTAGCTGCCATCTGTAAGCCAGGCAAGAATTAAGTAAGAATTAGAAGTCTGGATTGCCACATCCTTGTTTAACTAGTAATTCTAGTGGAGAGAAATGATTCATACAGACAGCAGTGTCGGGAGTCCTGCGCTTGTCAGCTGATGCTGTATATTTTCAAATATTTTCCAGTTTCTGTTTAAATTAGTCCCATCTTTTTCTTTTCAACTCGTAGCTGGCTTAATATTTTTTGATGCACCAGGGGTGTTTGGATGTAAAAAGCTTAAGCCTATTCTTGACTTTCAAGTAAGCGTTTGGAATGAAATGGGAATAAATAACTTCATATACTGATGTATTAGCAGTTGTCAAGGTATGCTGAAAGTGTTACTTTTAACATTTTCACTGTATTTCATGCTCTGGGTAGAAAAGAAAATGAGGATGAACCTCTTTGTGTTTAATAATGATATACCTAATTAAAAAGTGAAGTGTTACAAGGTTTTACATGAAATCAGTCACTTTAATTGGAGAGAAGGTTCCCCATTCCTGTCAGCAGTTGGACTCTTGATAATTTAAAATCAGGATTCATGACAGTCTGTGTTAAAGTCAACCCTTTTAGGCTAAAGAAGCTAAGAAGTTATAATTACTGATGGATTACTGAATGGTTGGAGGAGGGTGATCAAAGAGATGTGAGGGTAGATTTTTTTTTTTGTAAGTAACTGAAGAATAAATGTGTAGTTCATATAACAAACCAAAAGCTGTACAGTTTCTGAAATCCCAGAAAACTGGAATTCTATCTCCTACCATTATGCTATGCATAAAAGGCAAAAATTCTTTTAGTAAATGGATTAATTGCAAAAGAGATATGAAGTAACCATGTGAGAGGTTGAAATTTGCTAAACTATTATAAGAGAAATTGCCATTAAACTGCTTAGAATTTTTAATAATGAACAAATCTGAGTATGATTCTATTTTGTAGTTCTGTGATGTAATTTGAAGATATTTGAGAGACATATTGCTAAAACTAGGGATGGTAGTAACAAACTGTTTACTGTAAAACTGAGTGAATATTCTTCCATAGGGTAGGCAGTAGTCTCTATAATTGAAACAACTGTATGAAATTTTCAAACTCTGGCAGTGGGTTTTGTATCTTGGCAAACCAGACCTAAAGAATTATAAATGGTGGAGAACTTATTTCTGGGCTGGTAGTACCCTGTCAGTATAGAGTCACACTGGCTCATGGCTTTTCTTTGCTTCCAGGACAGCTGCTTTTGAACACTTTTTTTATTGTGAAGATACGCCTCTTCCCTTAGTGTTAGACATGTTAATGCTTATCTCAGTTGTGATTGTGCTTTGCTTGATGTCCCACTACTGAGTTGTATGTCAGGTCTGGTCTCTCAATACTGAAATGGAAGGTTTTGTCTCTGGAGTTATTTCACTCCACCACCTGAAGTGTACGTCTTCTTTTTTGGTATGTCATGAAAGCTTGCCTTCAATTTCCTGAATCTCTCTGGTGATGTGAAGTAGTTTGAGGTAAGACAGGACATTGCTCTCATGCTATGAGGGGTCCTCTGATGTGGCTTGAGAAAGGGTGATAAACACTTGACAGTAGAGCTATGTGTTCTGTGACTTGTGGAGGAAGCATTGCACCAAATTAGCGGTGACATATGGGCAAGTTAGATACTGGGTGACAGCTGTCGAATAAGAGAATATATTACAAAATTTAGAGTTCATTTGTGTAAACTCAAAGGAGAGGAGTAAAACCAGAAGAAAAACATTAAGAATATAATACAACATTAGGTTGTTATTTTGTTACCTATTGGTATACCGGTTAGAATCACTTTAAGAGGTGGACTTATGCCTTGCTTCCCTGCCCTTGTCATCCAGGAGGAGTACTGCTTATTTTGTGTCTCTCTGACTGTTTAAATGACCATAAGAACTGTAGCAAAAACCTGGCTAGAATGGGAAGCAAGGCAGAACGCATCTCTGTATGTCAGTTAAATGTCAGTTAAATGTTGAACTACACTCTCACATTGCATGCACAACCACACAATGTACCCCCAATGTATAATTTCCTTGCTCCATACTGTAACAATAGCAGCAGATGAACAAAATTCTCTATTCAATTACTTCTTTACATCTCTGTTATAATTGGAGAAGCAGTCCCATTGTGTTCCAGATGCCCTCTAGCAGTACTTTTAATTACAGGATTACTTAGAAAGCAAATTGCTTGTTTGACAGCACTAGTCAGAATCTTTAACTGGCAGTGGAGTGTACATTTCAGTAAGTGAAAAATAATCCACTGTGTTACCACCAAACGTTGAGATTTTTCATGTGAAATTCACACTTTCATATGTGTAAAGTAAGCTGGAATATTACTTCTACCCTACCACATTTGACACAGAGAAGACAACCACATCTGGAATTCTGATGGAAACTCTCTGCTGCGTTTTGATTGGTTTGACATCTCACTACTCGTTGTAGATGCTCTGAACTACACCTGAATGGAAAAAAACAGCCCCAAACTTTTGCCCTCGTGGCCAAGAAGGCCAGTGTTGTCCTGGGGTGCATTAGAAAGAGCATTGAGGGAGATGCCCCTCTACTCAGCCCTGGTGAAGCCACATCTGGTGTGCTGTGCCCAGTTCTGGGCTCCTCAGGATAACAGAGACATGGAGTGAGTTCAGTGGAGGGCAACAAAGATGATGAGGGGACTGCAGCATCTCTCTTGTGAGAAAAGGCTGAGGGAACTGGGCCTCTTCAGTCCCAAGAAGGGACAACTGAGAGGGACCTCTTCAATGTCTGTGAGTGTCTGAAGGGAGGATGTCAAGAAGGTGAATCCAGGCTCTGCTCAGTGGTGCCAAGCAATAGGACAAGAGTCAATGGGGAGAAACATGCACAGGAAGTTTCAGCTGAATATGAGGAAGAATTTTATGGTGTGAGGAGTCGAGCACTGGAACAGATTGTGCAGAGAGGTTGTGGAGTCTCCTTCACTGGGAAAATTCAAGAATTGTGTGGACACAGTTTCATGCCATGTGCTCTGGGATGATCCTGCTTGAGCAGGGAGGTTGGAACAGATGACTTCCCATAGTGCCTTCCAACCATATCCATTCTGAGATACGCATGTAAGGGTATGCATTCCAAAAATAAACCACAGATCTTTTAAATATTAAAAGATACTATGTATAGATGAATGTTAGATACCCTTGTTTTTATGAAGTTTTAATTTGTGTTCTGATCATGCTGATACTGATGATTTTATATATACCCTTAAATGTGACTTTTTAATCCAATATGGAAATAGTTCTACAGTTATTCCATGGATGTTGATCTGGGGAAACCTTATTGTGGCCTTTCAGTATACAAAGGGAGCTTATAAGAATCACAGAATTACTAGGTTGAAAGAGACCTTCAAGATCATTGAGTCCAACCCATGCCCTAACACCTCCACTAAACCATGGCACCAAATGCCACGTCCAATCTTTTTTTTAAACACATCCAGGGATGGTAACTTCACCACTTCCCTGGGCAGACAATTCCGATATTTTACCAGTCTTTCTGTAAAAACATATATTTCTCCTGGTGCAGCTTAAGACTGTGTCCTGTCGTTCTGTCAGTTGCTTCCTGGAGAAAGAGACCAACCTCCACCTGACTACAACCACCCTTCAGGAAGCTGTAGAGAGTGATAAAGTCACCTCTGAGTCTCCTTTTCTCCAGGCTAAACAACCCCAGCTGCCTCAGTCGTTCCTCATAGGGCTTGTGTTCCAAGACCCTCACCAGCCTTGTTGCCCTCCTCTGGACGCATTCGAGTGTCTCAATGTCCTTCCTAAACTGAGGGGCCCAGAACTGGACCCAGCACTCAAGGTGCGGCCTCACCAGGGCTGAGCAGAGGGGAAGAATGACCTCCCTGGTCCTGCTGGCCACACCAGTCCTGATACAGGCCAGGATGCCCATGGCCTTCTTGGCCGCCAGGGCACACTGCTGGCTCAGGAAATATGGAGCAAGACTTTTTATCAGGATCTGTACTTAGAGGACAAGGGGATAACTGCTTTAAACTTTAAACTGAAAAGGTTTGGTGAAGAGAGAACAGAAGAAATTTTTTATGGTGAAGGTGGTGAGACACTAGAAGAGGTTGCCCAGAGAAACTATGGATGCCCCATCCCTGGAAATGTTCAAGACCAGTTCAGATGGAGCTCTGAGCAACCTATTCTAGTGGGATGAGTCACTCTCCACAGCAGGGGAGTTGGACTAGATTATCTTTGAAGGTCCCTTCCAACACAAACCTCTCTGTGATGAAACAAATCTTTTATTTTGGAGCAATGCTGGTGTAAGTATTAGTTCAAGATCTCTACCACAAATGAATCAGTCTGACACCTTACAAAACGGTGGATGTTTGTATGACAATCCATGCTCAGACTGGGATAAATGAATAATAGGGGCAGTTCACAGAACAGAATTGCCATGGCTCTGCAATACTGAAATAACACCTGTAAATATTGAGCCAAAATGCTGTTGAGCATTGCTAAATCCTTGCAGAAGCAAAATGAGTAGCAGTGGAAGACTGTTGGGCCAATTAACTTAAGATTCTCATTCCTGATTGCAGAAAATATGGAGCTTATTTTATTAAGAATGCTCTTGCAGAATGAATGGCATTGAGGAATTTTCTTAAAGGATCAGATGTCTGTGGATGCAATATGAGGCAGCACAAGCTTTGTGTGGCTCTTCCTGTGTCTGTGAAAGGAAGGACATTTTGCAAAAAGGTCCTTTGTTAGGAGGTATAGTTCTAGAATAAGACTGAGCCAGAAGTAGACAGGAAGTATATGTAGAATAAAAAAACTATTCACAGAGCAATATGCTGGAAAGACAGCAGAAACAATCTGGAGTGATGATACCCATTATCCTCTGTGTTAACCCCCAGAGAATGTAAAAGGCTCCTTGTAATGTCTTTTATACACAAAGAATAACCTTGAATTTCAGTCTGATGTCTTTTATTTCAGATTAAGCCAAATAAACAGGCTAACCATTTAGAAAATGTGAAAGGCTGGGAAGTTCTCTGTCTCAGGAGGTACTGATGGGAAAGATTCACAAGGGTGAAGGGGATTCACGGTATCCTGCTTTTCCTTGCTCTCTGCTGAAGTGCTTGCAACCACTCTGTGTGCCTGTGTGCAAAAGACATTAGGATGGAGCCCTACTCAATATAAAGCAACTGATCAGTGTTTAGGTTATAGCTCCAGGTTATGAAAGGTCAGTAAATGCATGTTTCAAGGCTTAACAAACTTACACTTTGCAGAGCAATTCCTGGTTCAGGTCAGGAAAAAAAACTGTTTTGTGGACAATTAATAGCTTAGTACAATTCAGCTCTGGGTAGAGCAGAAGTCCAAGAACACAAAAGAGAGACAGTTCCTAAGTCACACAAGAGTGAAGCTCCAGATGAGCAGTATTTTACTTGAATCAGAGCATCCCCAGGGATGGCCACAGCTCTGGTGTGACTTGCAAGGCCTAAATCTCTTACCTCATTTAACCACTCTGTCTCACAAATGGGGAAGTTCCCAGTCACCACAGGCAACTGGGGACAAGTTGCAGTACATCTCTGACAAATCATGAGATTCTGGTACTGCATCATGGAACAGTGAAAGAGAAATTTATTTCTTTTAAGGATTTAAAGGTCAGTGAATTGGTTGCTACATGTCTGTCTGACTGACTCTTTGGACTATCTTTAGACTGTTTTACAGGTTATACATATTTAACAACCCACCTCAAAAACTAGGATCTAAGGGAGCCTATGGGCTGAAATGTCCAGACTGCTGAGTGTAGTGACTGCTTGGAGTTTATTCTTAGAGTGATGCTTACCTTATGATTTATTTTTTTTTAACCTGTGAGGGGTATTACATAGTCTAAAATAAAGTCTCAAAAATTCCACTCCCTATATTAAATTATTGCAATACTATTCAAAGCTCAGTTCTAGAAGGTGATGATTATTCTCTGAAAAGAATATAATTGCTGTTAAAATGTAGGATAAAAGAGGATTTTATGACCCTCATTCCATTACTTATGCTCATTTAAATGATTTGGGTTACTTCCATTTTACATTGCTATTAAGGAGAACTAGTATCAGATTGTTAGTTTTAGCAACAAGATGTGAAATTATGGCAGTGAAGCCAGAGACCTCACCATCAGTGGGTCAGTATGTGCTACTCCAGGCATATTTTGAGTCATGGCACATCTTGAATCTCTTTCCCCATTCAACCAGGTTAGCTGGTTGAAGGTGATGTGCTGTTGATTACAGTGCAGGATACTTTGCAGTTCATCACAGAGATAACAATGCTCCCAGAAACCATGCAGCTGCTCTCAACGCTGCTGCTGCCAGTTTGGTCTATTAAGTAAAATACATAAGGATTAATGAAGGGAGAGCAACACAATCAGAACTTGACTGGTCACACAGTATGCCCCATTCTATGGTAAAGGAGAAGGAAAAGTAATTTCCATTGGTTAAGGGACAATAAGTATGAAACACTATAAATTACAACCGTGCTGCCTAAGACAAAATATGGCACAGTGGTTATCATCCTATTGTAAAAACCATTATTCAATAACTCAATAATTCGATGTATTTAAGACAGAGGTAGTTAGGATTCACACTTGAAACAGTATTCTGAGCAAGAGATGATCAGGAACTGAGAGATGGAGCTGGGAATAGTAGCAAAGATAAGAGGAATTTTTCAGCTGTTTCTGAATTCCAGCAAGAAAGTAGGTCTGTTGGCAGCGAGAAGGAAAAGATGACCAGCATTACTTAAATGGCAAGTTCCTGTATTTTGGAGCCAGAGTTCTAAAAGTCCTTGCAAGGAGGTGCTCAGGCTCCTTCCCTAAACTTGGTCATGCTATGAATTTTTCAGAAATTACATTGGTGGCTTGGGTTCCCAGAGAGTCTGCCCTTTGCAAGGAGATAGATCAGAATGGTGGAGGAGCTCCAAGGCTAGGTGGCTGTGGTGTGGGAACACAGCGACTGATTAAGTGCAGAGGAGAAGGAATCAGTGGGGTGGGTGAGAAGTCATGGCTTGGGCACCAGTGTCAGCAAATGCCCTTGCTGCTGCTGACTTCTGCTGGTGCTCACAAGCTGAATGCTTTTGGAGAGGTGCTGCTTAAAAGGTAAAAAAATTAGGTATGTTTCTTTCACAGAGCTGCATTAAGACAGCAGGTATCTGCCATCAGTCAAGGGATGAGAAACAGACAGGATACAGCCACGTGCTTCCCACCAGCCCCTCCAGCGCTCAGGTAGCAGCAGGCTGAGGGTCTTCCTCTAAGAAACCTGCTCTGCAGAAGTCTGTAGCCCTGCATTCTGGTGGGACTTCTGGCAAGAGCTGTAGAGTAAATGACCTGATGATTCTTTTCCTTTTAAAAAGGACTGATGCATGCATTTTTTCTTTTGTTTTCCTCATTCTTTCTTAATCTGTGAGAACTGGGGATAAACTGGCCAAAGGGCAGATAGCCCAGCTTGCCAGCTGAGGACCTTTTGTGGCTGAGGCTGCATTTCAACTGTAATACCCATCTTGTGCCTTTCTTCTTGGGCAATAATTGAGAATATACCCTGGAATCACCCGAAATCTTGAGACTAAGAATATGGGCATTGATGAGAGATATCTGTAATTGTTTCAGTGAAGCAAGACTCTAGAAAAGGCAGTGTGTTTTACTGCAGTCATTGAAAGTTATTTCAGTTCCTTCTTTTTGTAACAGGTAGCAAGCCCCCACCCTGCAGCAGACTGCACTGTGGTGTCCCTGTTACCCACAGCTGCACTGCTTCTGTCACTTGCTTTAAGGGAAATGTTTAATGCTCCACATCCGATTTTCTTGACATAATGTTGATTAGTAGTTGAAGTGTAACTATGTGAATGGTTGTGGATTTTACTGCTTGTTATTACTACTGGTGCAGATGTTTCTGATGCACTGTATTTTCCAATATGCTGCATGATAACAACTTAGTTTTCTAAAATGTGTTTTAAAAACTTACTTCTAGCACCAAATGAGCTAGTTCAGGGTGATTTTTTAACTGGTCATTAATACAGTGCTTAGTGGTAGGAAGTAAAGGTTGTCTGCCACACAGTTATACCATGCTTCTGTTAACAGCCCATTAGAGCATACTTTGTAATATCTTATTCTTTAAACTGTACACATCCTTTTAGTTTGGGAATAAGTGAATATAAATTGAGTTTATATGATCCTTGGAACTCCAAACCAGTTATATTCTCATCCAACATATGGTAGCTATGACATGGAGAGATCAGATTAATCTGTTTTGATCTTGTTTTGCTTAAAAAATGAAGGTCCCATTAACAGGTATGTATAAAGTAATTGTACAATGCAGAATTTTTCACATGTTCTGCCTTTCTAAAATTTATGAATAGAGCTACAGGCTGCTGAGTTTACAATAATGCTAGTCTGTTTTGTCCCAGACCAGAGAAGGGAGCTCAAGTCCCAGAGCAGGTAGTAAGGCACTGAGCTATTCTATTCTGTATCTCCTCTTAAACAGAAGCCAGCCTCAGGTTATCCTTCTCCCATTTTGCAGGTTTGTGCCATGAGACAGTTATCAGATGCCTGCGCTGCAGGTGCCTGGAGTGCTGGGATACTTTTTGGGAGTAGGGGATACATAAGATGGGGCTGAGCAAGTGTTACGCTCAGAGTGGGATCTGAAAAAATCAGGGTGCAGTTTTGTCCTAAGGGATGCTCTATAACGTGCCCTCTTTGTACCATGCTTCTTCGCATGTCAGGCTCTGCTTTCAAAGTCCTCCGATTGTCTGCTTGTCACTCAGAGAGGGCATTCAGGATTTAGTCAGGTTGAAATTTATATTGAGAGTCTTAAGATGACATCTTGGAGTAGAAATGCTGAAGCAGCCATTCTGTTACTGTTATAAGGCTCTGGTTTGGTTTCAGATATCTTTTTTCTCTCTTGCAGCTCAAATTGTTGAAATAAGCACCTTCTGCAGAAAACAACCCAGCCCTCAACTTCACTTTCATGTGCTACTCAAGGAATGTCTGTTTGTTATTTTTTATAGAGGCTACTAATTCCTTTCTCTGCTGTCAATGTGAAATGATGGTACTTGATTGCTCAAAGACACAGAGTGACAAATTTCATGTCTGATGGCTTTCATTAGGAGGAGAGCTCTCTTGAAAGTGGTGCTGCTCAGCAGGACTAATTTACAGTGCTTTTTCTCACAGATTGATGTAACTCTTGTAGTATGTTTAGGGTGGAGCTGTTGCTGATGTTGTGAAAGAGCTTCCAATTCCTCCGCAGGAACTGGGGAGTGGGGGAGCTCTTTTGGAGAATCTGTACATGTACTATGGTTCCTAATTCTCTGGTGTGGTACCAGACTCAGCAAATTGCCTATTGTATATCGCAGTAATAACATGAAATAGAAATATAACGGGATTTGTCATCAGCTGCAGTCTTTCGCGTTATTATTCTGTATCTCTCCCTGCACAAAATGAGCTTCTGAGCCAAAAAGAATACTGACACAGTAAAGAAATAATGTAGCAAGGCTGAAACCAGACTTAAACAAAATTCTGTACTTCAAAGCACTCTATGCTTTTTAGAAATAATACGATTATTTTTACCATCTTTACTATAGCTAAAATAATCAATATATGGGAGACTCACCATATATCCTCTGGTTACACAGTCCTCTGTCACTTGCTACTGTTGATTTCTAATTCAATCCTGTAGCATGCCATAGACAGTGATACTGAAATTCTGTATAATAATTAAGCATTCTAATAAATCAGCCTGATTGTTCAAAATATTTGTAATCTTTGCTGTGCCTGTTGCAACACCTCATATAGAGACATAGATACACTCTTGAATTAATCCTTAACCATAAGCAAACTACATGTTATCTCTATTCTAAATAGCTGGTTTTTTTCTGTCAACATTGAAATCCTTTATAGAGCTTTATTAAGCTCAATGAAAAATTAAAAAATGTAATAGATACATATATATATATAGTTATTTATGTTTAGAGTATAAAAATGACAATATGAGATGTAAAAGTCCTGATGCAGTGTTAGTCAATGTTTTCAGAATGGCCATAGTCCCGATTATACAACACTTAAAATTAAAAGACCACCAGTCTGAATTATGAAGAACAGTGTCAGGGAAGTGCCCTCATAGAGCTGAAGGTCTTCAGATGCTTTAGGGGCTTAAGGAGTGGGTGGTATAATTAAAAATAATCAGTGTTTTCTCCCACTTGCAATGCATTTAAGATTTTTTTTACTATCCTTTTTTTTTTTTTTAATTATGGAAAATTTTGGAGTCTTGTTTGATATAAATGCATTAACAGCTTTTGGAGTTCATGATGAGACTTGATCACATTTCAAGCCTATGTTCTTTGTAGACTTTTTTTCCTCTGACCATCTATGACAATGGTACTGATTAGGTTTATACAGTGTTTGTAATGCTGTTCTTGTTCTGGCAGGAATTTGGCTTCTATGTTTCTTGCTGTTGTATTTCACTCTGAGTTAGCGTCTGCCTCAGCTCTATCTATCTATTTAGAAAATCTGGCACCTAATTATAAGGCGTAATGGCAAAGAAATTCTCAAGTATACAATCCCAAAATCTTCCTTTCTGAAATGCCCCTTCAAATAAATGCAGTTTTTAGTCTTTGTTTTGTATAACATTTCTCATTTCTAAATTGCTCAGTAATTAGAGAAAATACGCCTTACATTTTCCTTAAATCTTCTAATTCCATGATGCATTCCAACCATAATATCAGTTACACCTTGTCAATGTTTGACTTCTTTGTTAGCAGTATAAAGCAGGGATTTTAGATTTTACTGCAAATCTCTCTGTGCATTTATGATGTCATAGTCAGTATAATTGTCACATGTGTAGAATTGTATTCTTTTTTTACCTTAGAGATTTTACAGGCATTTTCATATACAGTTATATTTTTTATACAAATGCCTTGATAATACCACTTAAATATTACACCAAAAGGAACAGCATGAGGGCAGAGAAGGAATTATTTATTTTTTTGTATGTGAACATAGGTTTTCCTGTGCGCTGAAGAACAATTTTTGCTGAGAAGCACTTTGGTGTCATGAAGTCAATAAAAATACCTTTCACACTGAAAATAACCATTTCCAGGAAAATAATGTGAATAATATTAAAAAAAAAAAAGAAAAAAGAAAAAAAAGAAGCACATTAAGTTTTTAAATATCAGAGAAATGTCTCTGTGAACCAGATAATAAGACAGAAAATCACCAAAATGCCAGGAGGGCAATCTGAAATGGGAAGGCTGGTTAGGAACTGGATTGTAATTTGGGCAATAAACCCTGTTTATGATAGTCTCCCAGTCATTAACTGTCTCTGTTGCCAGAGGAAACTGGGACTATTAACTTCCTGTGACTGAACCAGAGGGAGAAAGCAATAATTTCTTTTACAAGCAGAAGGAAAGGTTCTGCTCAATAAAGAGCAATTAAACATTTCCTATAAAAAGGAATGCTCGGGAGACCTTATGCCACTGTCAATGTGGCTATCAAAAGCTTTCCTTTGGCTCTTTGAAGGAAAATCCATGCTATTTGTGTATTTATTACATCTCTGCAATGAAAAACTTGACTGAAGACAAATTTTGTTGGAGTGAATGATTCCACTGAATGACTAATGATCTATGAATTTCTTTCTTCCCAAGGAGGTAATCTTTGCTATGTTTTCAGAGATGAGGACTAAAGCTAATCTGGCTTTGAATTACTAGAGATTACTTTTAAATTATTCAGATAATTCTGTCTTTCTACCTCTTTAATTAATTTTGGACCTTTTTTCTCCATAAGATATTTGTTGCTTTACTATCTTGAATCAGTGACCTGTTCAGGAAATTAGACTGTATCATTATGTGCTGTATAAATAAAAGTTTCCTTTCAATCTCCTTAGGTGACAAAAATATTTTGGTGCTATTATTTCTGCTAAAAGATTTAAATCTTATGATCCTTGTCTGGATCATAGCATTTTGTGTACCACAAAAAGAAAAGAAAGAGTAGTCCTTTTTGCATGGAGTTCAGAATGAAACAGCAGTGAAAGATGCAAAAATAGCAGACATGGCTTCTAACTGTAAGAGGAATAGCCTGGGAAGAGAATGACTTCATTTTCGTAATGTACTGATATCACCTAGCTGTATGAGTAATTTTGTTTCATGGAAAAGGGTAATAAATTACTGCCAATTACTTATTCAGTTTATTCATTATCAACATATAACAGTCATATCACTTTAGCAGTTCGTAAAAGTGTAGTATTTCATGGGGTTTTATTAGTATCTGGATTGCTGTACCAAACAGCTTTCAGAAGAGGGAGTCCGCATCATTACACTGCTTCCCATCCATCACCAGCTGGCTATCAAAGGATACAGGAGTAAAGCAAACAATGAAAATTACTGCCCACATGCTGGTTCTCTTTCCACCATGGTGTCTTCAGTAATTGAAAGCTTGGCTTGTCTAACTGCAGCTGAATTCACACAACATCTATTACCAAACAAAGCACTCATATTACTGCTTATTTTAAAGCTAATTTTCAGTAATGTTACTATTCAAGACTGTTAGTGAGTGGTGGGTTAAGTACTTCAACACTTATGCAAAACCTCCTCTGAAGGGCAAAGAGAAATTTATTTGACTTTACGGTCTGGTCTAAGATCATTCTATCACATTGTATTAGGAAAGGTATGTGACAGAAGCATGGGAGCTCTTCCTCACCCCACAGGCAAATTACTCCATCAGTATCTGTGTTCATGTGACCTACTTAGCACTCAACCCCCTCAGGATGGGTTACAAATACAAGTTACACATTATTGTTCTTGCATTTGCCTTCTATATAGTAGAAGATGGAAAGGAGGAAATGAGAGATTTAGGGAGACAGAATGCACTCAAATGAGGTATGCCATAGAACGTAAGTGCTGAAAAAGCTGTGTGAACAGGCTTTATTCTAGCTCTACTACATTGCCTTTCTCTTTAGCTAGGTAAGAAAAGGTTATAGTGAGAAATACTTCAATGTACTCTCTATCCCCCTTTTGGGGGGATTTTCAAAGCTATAAAACTAACAACACTATTTCACTTCTCCTTGAAATAGGAATGGTGATAACATACCAGGGTGATGGGTTACAATTTCAGAGAGCTGTGTGCCATTCTGCAGAAGTCAATGAAGGTACAGGTTTATAGAAAAACAGATCACAGACTGCTGAATAAGAGAGAATTCCAGTGACTGAAAGAATGGAAGGGTTTGAGAACACCTAATATTTTCTATTAGAGTTACTGAGAGATGGAAACAGGAGAAAAGTTTTTACCCCTCCTTTGGGTGAAAAAACTTAAGCATCAGGTAACATTTTAGAGTACAATCCGCAAAAGGTTTGTAATGATTTAATGTATGCTAAATCATTCACAATAACAGTAAGAACGTCTAAATTGTTTTAGGTAGTTATTTGCTATGTTATATCAAATTATTTGCAGTCTAGTGGTAAAAATAAGATGCTTTGCCTGAAGGTCCTTCTGTTCAGTTCCTACTTATTTTGCCAAACCAAAACAAAGCAAAAATTATCTGGAATATTTTTGTGACCTCTTGGGCAGGCGGGAAATGGGAACAGAAATGATAGCAAATATATCCAAGCTCTACAGGAGGCATTTTAATTTAAAGAGATATTTTTTAATGTTTTAAATACTGCTAGAGTTGGATCATCTGCCTCAGCTTATTGAAAGGAATCTACTAGGACTGACTTTGAGGTGTGTGTAGCTGACGCACATATGAGTAAAGGATTTGGCCTAAGGTCTTAATTTTCCTTTGGGAAAGGAACAGACACATAGCAGCAAAGAGAAATGGAAGACTGAAAGCCATTCCTGATGAAACAGGCTTGCAGCAAGTAAGAGACATGTAACTCAACAGGTGTAATGTTGTGGGTTTATTCCAGACTTCCACTGGATTGAAATAGTGAATTTTCTTAAAAATCTTTTTGCCCCAAATAAATGGATAGTAGCTGTCTGTGTGTGTCATATTTTTTTTGTTGTTGGAAATATTTGGAACATTCTTGTACACTTTTCTAAGGGTTCATACAAAAAATGTCTATTATTTGGAAACACTTTTTCTACTGCTCTGGAGGTCCAAATATTCATGTATCAGATGCTGTGCCTTCCAAATAATGTGACTTGATTTGGAAATTTGTTCCCTTACAGCAAAAGAGAAAGATTGTGGTCTACAGATTTTCTTAAAAAGGGGAACACGTTCAGCACTAGAAAACTTAAAAGTATAGCAACAAACCACATACTAATAATGTCACAAAGTCTGTTGCCTTGGCTGTTGCAATTATGAGAAAAAGGAAAATAAAAGGGAAATAAAGGTAAAATAAAAGGGTAGATTTTATATGACATGTTTGTGGGTCTTTCCCATTACTAGTATATTTATTTTAAAGCAGTCTCACACTACATAATGGGCTGAAGCATAGATGTATATGTGCATCAAAAATGTGTGATATATCCACCTTAGCTCCATATATTCCCTTTGGAAATAAAACCAGACAACTTCACTAAGATATTGCAGAATTTAATAATTGCTTAGTGTAAGATTTAATGTTATGTTTCATCTATGCATTAATCATTTCTCTCATTTCTGAGGTTAATACTTTTGAAAGTCATTGCTTGATGATGTCATGTAAATTCAGCGGTCTGACAGTTAAAAGAAAGGTTTAGAGGTCTTGGATAAGTTTTTGCAAAGTAGTATGTTGCAGGTTACCAAGAAATCTTAGTTGCATTATTTTAGCAGGGGGAGAAAGAATAAACCATAAATCATAAAGGGATTGCATTGACTTTGTTCAGTTGTTTGCAATTTTTTCTGACCTGCTTTTATAAGATGTGAATTACCCTTTATCTGGGAAGTATTCACTTTATCTGAGAAATGTTAATGTTGCTTTACATGTGATTTGGGAAAAAAAAAAGTATTACAGTGCCTGTAAATATTTGAAAGGGATCCTCATTCACCTTTCTCTCAAATTCATTTTAACAACAATCTGTGAACACAGGAGGGAGACAAAGACTTGGTTAAGATGGATGCAGAGACTAAAAAGTAAGCTTTGGGAAAGAAATGTGTATAATGAATACAGCTGGTGATTTACAAGTATTATGTTTGATTAAAAATAATATTTTTATCATATGCCATATTGCTTTCTAAAATTGCTTCTTAACATTATTCAGTGAGAAAGAGTTCACCGTGTTTCTTTTTTCTTTATTAATTGCTGCTAATGCAATAATTTGTTAGCCTATTTCTGGAAGTGGTATGATGGACAGAATCCTCTTGCCTGTGCCTATAGCTGATATTGAGGTATTTTTGCCAATAGAAAAATCAAATACAATCACATAAAATTTATGTTGTCTCTGCAGATTGTACCACTAATATTTGAAGTAAGATGCACTTATTCTTCATTCTCTTGTTTTTAAATTGAGCACCATTTGTCACGTGCATATAGTGTTTTGCAGCACTTTCTTTTGTTTGAGAACTCTTAGCAAACAGATGTGATAGGTAAAGATTTTTAGAACTGTTTTCTTCCAAAATGTCTTGGCATAAAAAAATTAGCAAACCAATGCTGCACCAGTTTTACAGTCTTCTGTAGTTTGCAGTGAAAGCAGAGCCAAGAAAACTTCCTGGATATTTGATAACTGGGAAACCTAAGCCCTCTTCCTCTACAGCATAAGTACAACAAAATGCCTGGCTTTGCCCATGTGATCTAGCCATATCTCTGAAGAAGCCTATCCAGAATTCATTTTCCTTGTACACTTGAGGTTTGCTTGCTAGATTGAAAATCTGCTCATTTTTCTGATTGCTGATATGGTTTTCTCCTTGCTGAGAGGTGAACCAAGACTGCTTACACTAGCCATCAAAGAGTCAAAGGATGCACTTTTCATTGCAGTCATATAGTAAAGAAAATAAAACTCTCTGGAAGTGAATCCTATCAATTGACTTAGAGATGGTGGGAAAGAGCTGGATATGACAGGGCAACAAAGTGATAATGTGGCCAAACTTCTGAGGAGTTAGGAGTAGTTTGCCATGTGGGTTTTACCAAGTTGGTTACCCTGTCCTTGTAACACTCCTTTTGTGCTTTATGTCTGCTTACAACATTTTAAAATGAAAACACCAATTAGTCCTTGAACTTCAGTATACTAAAAATGTGCAAAAATAATTTCAAGGAATGAATACTTTGAGGTACAATTAAGTTCAAGAGATGATAAGCTGAGTAAATTGGTCAGTACTACTCTGTACTCTAGATATCAATTCAATTCAGGATGATTTCATATCCTTCTCTCAGCCTTCTTCAGGCTGTTATGAATTGTAACTAGGAAATCAACATTTCCAAACTGAATCAAAGAGCTGTCTTACTTCCACACATGAAAGCAATTTATAGAGACAAGAAATATACAGAAATAAAATAAAGGACTACTGTATTGGACAATTAAAACCTCTTGAAACATGTCTAACTTCCATGCTATTAAGGAGGACATGCAAGCCAGATGTTTAGTGTAAGTATGTGTTTAGACTACACAGATGCAACACCTCTGTGACTTTTAGATCAGCAAAACAAAAGGAAAGTAATTTCTTTTAGTCTAGAGGAGCTCACTGTACTCTAGCAGAATCATAGAATCGTAGAATAGAATGGCTTGGGCTGGAAGGGACCTAAAGATCATCTAGTTCCAACCCTCTTGCTATGAGCAAGGTTGCTCAGAGCTCCATCCAGGGACTCTTCCAGGGACAGGGCATCCACAACTTCTCTGGGTAAGAGAAGCAGTACTGGGAATTGTTCCTTAAATAAGAACAATATTGATTGCAAATTGATGGTGGATCTGTTCATCTATTTAATAACTATTGTTGCTGGAACAGTGCGTAACCAGAGCCCATACCTTTAATATATGTAGCAAAAAGAGCTGTCAGGCACTCTGGGAAGAGCTACTTGGGCTGTGTGGCAGAGGCAGTACTATCCTCTCTACAGTCCCTTTCCTAAAATGAAGCAACTGCTATGCCAACTCTACAGTAGATATTTGCTGCCTATAGTGATTGGCATGGCACAATCTGCTGGAGTTTTAGGCAGCTGAGTAGTTCTAAGCAGCTAAAAAGCTTAGCCATAAACAAGCAGGCAGAACTACAAGACCATTGCACCAGTAGGAAATATTAAGAAAAGGTAACTGTAGATAATCAATCCTTCCTTCCTTCCTTCCTTCCTTCCTTCCTTCCTTCC
>VZRZ01000460.1:400155-433214 GCA_013398175.1 Climacteris rufus
AAAAAGGGTTGAATCAAAGCTTACCCAGCCAGGAGAAGAAAAACAGGGCACAGTTGGATTTCCTCCGGTCGCAGCCAAAAGCAAAGAGCAGCCTCTCTTTCCCTGTGTCCAACGAGAGTGAGTGTCCGTTCCAACAGCTGGCTCTTCCCTTACCTGCTCCCGCCCAAGCACAACTTTTGTCTCTGACAAAAGAGCTGATAGCCCTAATCATCCGCCTATTTGTTACTTAGTAACAGTGATGGAGAATAAATTCCAAGACATCCCCCAACCTCGGACAGCCAGTAATTGCATAGACCTGAAAGAGAAAGGGACATGTTACTAAAACAGACTACATTTTTCCCAGGAACTTCGCAGAATATAGTAAAGGAATGCATTGAGGTTCATACTTAGGTTTTGTGTTCTTAGGTTCTGTATGATGTGCCTTAGATGTCTGCAGAATGGAAGGTGATCCTTCTTTCAAATGGATACAGAGAATTCTGCCTGAAAACTCATTTTAATATGTTCTAAAACTCAGTTAAGTACATGCAATTGTAATTTTTTTTAATAGGTAGGGTGGGAATGGAGTACTGCAGCTTATTCACTGTGAAGCATAGCTTTAAACCTTGGCATCAATATTATATTTGTGCTCTTGGTCTGAGACAGTCTTCAGCCATGAAGCTATTAGCCAGATTTATTATCACTTCTTTTGCAGCAACTGTGTGTGTATGCCTGTATTTGGTTTACATGGCAAGGTTTTGGTAGTGGAGAGGCTACAGGGGTGGCTTCTGTGAGAAGCTGCCAGAAGCTTCACCCATGTCTGACAGAGCCAATGCCAGCCAGCTCGAAGATGGACATTTTGCTGGCCACCAAGACTTTTCTAATCACCAGTGAAGAGCACAGCACTGTGAGGACTGCTGTGGGGAAAATGAGCTACATCTCAACTAGATCCAACACAGAGACAGAGTTCATCATCTTTGGAAGATGTCAAGGAAGGCCTCAGAGTCATTCTGTTTGTTGTTTAAGCTGTTGTCAAGACAGTTACAGGGATTCCATCTGCATAAGTTTCTTAAAGATTTCCTGCTATTTCGACATTCAAGGAAATTAATAGTGTTCAAAGGCTGGGATGGCAGAGGTGAAAGTATTAAATGTGCTGTTAGAGGAGACAGTAGGACTAGATGGTTCAAAAGACAGAGAAGAGAATGCAGAAACTTTTACTCTGGGCCATTAGTCCAGTGCCTATCACTCATCTCCTGGTTAGCATCCACTGCTGTCTAATGCTCCTTTCTGGGCTGGAGGGCTGTTTCACAGGGGTCAGGATTGAATCTGCTCCCAGAAGACAGTTGTACGACTCTGAGAAGACTTGGTCAGAGACAGAGGAAATTTCTCTACATGTGATGATCGTTCTGAGCTGTAGCTGAGACAGCACTTGAGGAAACGTTAAATAAACCTCACTTCAGATAACATTTGTACTTCAGTTTCTCTCTTTACTGATGCTTAAGTCTCCTTTTCTCATCTGTACCAGTATCTTTGGTGCCTTGTGGAGGCATGCTCGCTACACTGCTGGGGTACCCTGCCTGCCTGCAGTTCACTGGGGTGACTGATGATTCAAGTGAGTGCTGGAGGTGTCTGCCTGGGCTGGGTTATTGCCTCATAAAAATGGAATGAAAGAAAAAGTCTCTGCATGGATTTCACACTGAGGATGAGTTTTACTGATTGTCAAGATATCACTGTCACTATTCAGAGTGAATTAAGACTTTTTTTAGGGTAGCACAACTAATCATGTAGAGTGATGAGCGGACTAAGAATACTACTTTCTTCATCATAGCAGACATACTTCATAATAATAAGCATAGAGACATCAAGGCTGTCACATCAATATCAATGATTCTGTCATGTAAAGCCTGTCAGCAATATTGCATTATTTAGAAATATGTAATACTCCACACAGAGACTGCACACTAAATACGCTTGAGAAAACAGTTAAAACAAATGCACAGAGAGATAAAGAAGAAGACCAGATCATGTGTTATCATTGATTCAGTAGTTTTTAGTTTTCAGCTCCCTGGGAAATGAACAAAAATTTACTGGCGTTAAACTTCGGATATAGAGATACTGAAAGAGAAAAGACTTGAAAGGACCACATCATTCAAGAAGAAATTAAAATGAGGACTGTTCTGTAAAAAGGACTAAAAAGGATAAGGCTCGTTTATGGTTTCTAGCTGGCAAAACTGTGTGATTACACATCTGCTTGTTCATTTGGACCTAATCTTACTCACAGTTATGATAAAGGTTGAGCTTCTGTGTATTTAAGGAAGCTGCTCACAGGTCTTAATTCTAGAATATTTATGGGAAAAATGATACAAACGATGACAGAAAGGTAATGTCTCTCTGAAGGCCGGGAATACCCATGCCAGATAGTTTTTCCTGTGGTTCAAGTGGTGGGGAAGATAGTGTGATTTGTTAGTGCATTGCGCATGTTTTCTTTGTATCTGTATATGTTCTCCTGTTCAGTGTTGATAAAAGAGGGAAGGCAAAAATTAAATGAAGACAAGAAAGTTATGCACCCAGTTTTTAAAAGGACAAGTGTGCTTGTGCATAAAGAAGCAACTTTGCAAGTACTGAACATTACCTGATATTCCTCAGAAGTACTTGTTTTCCTGTACGAGTGGCAGAGTTGTACTGTGAGCCTGTTTTAACAGACTGATGCATCTTTAAAATATCAGAGGGGAAATTTATTAAAAACTTGAAGCTATTGACAACTGATATATTAGAATTTTCCATATGACTTTTATTGCATTTCTACAGATATAGTTTTATAATTAAAATGTTTCAAAATATTAATTTTCTGTATGAATTACAAATATTATTACATAAACTTGCTGGACATTTTTTTTAATTTCAGCTTTTTATACCATGTATTTCCTTTAGACTAAAAATGGCTGAAATAAAGCAATAGCATGCAAGAAAAGATAGACTCAGTAGGACTGGCCTGAATGAGATAAAAAGGGAAAAAGGAGCTCTGCAATTACAATTGACAAGTTGGTTTAATATCCAGTGAAAGAAGAATGCAATTCACAGCGGTTGGATTAATTAAGTAATATGGCAAAACAAACCATGGGTTATTATCATTTTCAGTATGCCTCAGGACTTAAGGAGGCCTGGGGGCTCAGAGTTCAACTTCTCTCCACACAAGAAGTGCTGATATCTATAATGAACGTAGGTGTCAAGACATAAAAAGCATACTATATATAATGTAAGATACATAAGTATGTATCTGACACATTTTATACAAAATACAAAGAATACATATTTTACCTCATATATCTTATTATGTGAATGTCTTTTATCTCTTTGTAGATATATAGATATATAGAATATATAGATAATAGATTGCTGTGATTATGGAACACAGGCTAAAAAAAAAAAGAGGAAAAATCCCAATATATCTAATATAATCAGAAATGAAACAATCTGAACAAAGAAGCCAGTAAGTGGTCTGAAGGAAATGAGTAAAATAAGTGGTGTGACCCAGTTTGCTTTTGCTGGAAATCTGATGCTGCCTGGGGCATTATAAAAATCAATCAGACAGGTGAAAATAGGAAGTGAATGACCAATGGATGATTTAACCAATTTGTAAAAGTTTCATAGAAAACCTGGAAACCCTGAAAATGATTCTGTGCAGATTCACATGCCAACTGCAAAAAGACACACAGATCACATCCTAGCAAATTACATTTGCGTAAGTTATCCTTATACATGAGTAGACTAACAGACTGTGTTGGAAGTCCCCTGCAGCCCTGGATATGCAGAGTTAAGAGTTCTCACTGTAGCACAGCATGAAGAATAGTACAAAAGATGCAGTGCCCTGATACTCTGCAGAAGATGGAAAGAACCCTCTTGTCACTGGGGAAATTGGGTATGGTGAAGCTTTCTTAATTACAGGGCCAATTTTTTTCCCTGATTAGAAATTGGTCTTGCTTGATCTATTGGGGTGGATCTGAATGACCGATGAAGGATTGTCAATTTGTGGGAGACTAGTGGATTTGCGTCAATTTCTATTGACTGATGACAGTGGAAAGCAGAATAGTCACAGGTCACAAAAGCACCATGACACAGGTTTGAGAAGGATGCAACTGTTGATGTGATGGGAATTCTGCAGGTGAGTGTCCAGAAGCACTCACACTCAGGAAATCTTGAAGCAAACCTGCAGACAGTGTTTGCCTGCGTGTACAGACATGAGCATAAATGACAATTTTGTTCTTCCTGTCAGGACTGGGGACTGCCCAGTATCATCTTTTGTTGGACAATAATCTGTGGATCTGCTTTATCTTCAGATGCATTTGGAAGCAGGTGGGTCATGAGTGGGGCCTGACTCCCAAAGGAGGATGGACGGAGAAAGGTGGCCTGTCCCTACAGCTTTGGAAATACAATCCTTGACAGAATGTGTAAAGGTGAGGACAAAGGGGAGCTGTGACAAAGTAAATTCAGGTAAACTGATAAGCGACAGTGAGAAAATTTTTTATCAAAGTGTAGGCAAAAGTGTTCAGAGACTAGGATTTCAACAACTGGCTTTGTGTAAGACCAAGCTAAAAGCAGTCCTGAAAAGAAAATACAATATCTGAGCAACAGTGAATAGGGTCTAATTGTGTCCACAGACACATAATGTGAGCAAAACTGTGCAAACCCATGTATTTCCTTTCAGAACAATAAAAACCAAACATACCAGTGATTACTCATAGAGATAAGAATCTGTATGAACTGTTGAACAGAGATAGTTCTTATATTTTGAGTAAAAAGGTTGTGCTGGACTGTGAGGAAGGTAATCAGTCAGAGCCACCAAGGTAAGCAGGAGAGCAGGAAGTATCAGGTTACATTTTGGAATCAGTGAGTAAGAAACAAGTAATGTCAGAAATAAGGTTATCATGAAAGACCAAAACAGTAACTCTGCTGATATAGATGACTTAAATTAGAATGTAAACCTTCATTGCTTCATGTTTATGACTGTTTCTCATGGTACAGTAGTGAAAGTTATTGTTTACTGCCTTAATAGGCTAAACCAATGTAATTTTGTGTTAAACTACTACACTGGTTTCAGTCCTGTTGTCATGACAATTACTGGAAAGATGTGAGAGAAGGTTATTTAGAGACAAGTTTGAATTTTTGGAAGTAAGCACTGAATCTCAGAGAACCATCCCAACCTGGACTCTGTCCCAGGTTATAAAGTAGTAAAAGGTTGTGTCTGAACAGGGGCAAATATAAACAACAGTACAGTCATTACTCTGTAATAGGGAAACACAAAGAGTGTATTTGTACATATGTATGCATAATAGGAATTGTGTTCTTTATAATCAAGTTACATTCAACAAGTAATCTACATATTCAGTCCTAGCTTGATAGATATCATGACTCAGCATATATGAAACAGCACTTGGAGATTCAAGACTAAGAACATACTGCAAATTCTGTTTTCAAATTTAGAAATTCAGCATAGAACTCCAGTATGCTCTTGTACATTTTAATGATTTTAAGCTTTTAGTTCATCTCAAAATAAATGTGACTACATATGCAGTGTAAAACACATATGAAGATTACAGCACAAGTTTTTTTGGATAGCAAATAGTAAGAATGCCAAATGTTTACATATATTGGCAGAATACCTCATTATACTGGTACTTATCAATACAAAACAATTTAAAATAATATTTGAGGACAAACTTTCTTGAACAGGAGTCAGATAGCTGTTCCACAAATCAAGAATTTCAGTGCTGTTCCCTTCACTGTCTATTCTCACCTAAGAAAGTCTTGCTGAACCCACAGTCTCCTCTGAGACTCTGAAGATAGTGCTGTCACTCTCCTTTCTAAAGCAACCTGAGAGCACTGCATGGTTGCAACTCTGCCAGGGATGAATGAACACCAAGGTGATTACATGAATGTGCATGAATGGCTACTACAATGTATTTAACATTATATATTAAATTATATTAAATTGAGAATTACCAATTAAATCAGTAACAATAAGTATGTGCATGCACTTTCTTATTTAAAGCAGAGATGTATGTTGTGATCTCTAGTTTCTTACATGCCATCATGTAAGAAAAATTATTTGCATGATGAAATATTTTATCTCTTGATCTGCTCAATACTATATATGTCTTTGTGCAATTTGTCTTCTACGTAGGGATCACCCAGGAAATTATTCCTACATATATTTGTCAAAATATAACCAGTAACCAGAAAAGAATAATATATTTTTGTAAACGTGTGGTTTAAATATCGTGTCAGAGTGTAAGCAGTACCATAAGCCAAGACTACCTTAGGCAAATTCCGGAATGGTTGTAACTGTTCTGTACCTATGCCTTATTTAGGCATTTTTATAGAGGTATTTAATTACAATGCCATGTCTATCTTGTTCTAACCCAGAATAAGGACCCAGATTGGTCAGATTCCTCTATTTACCTTTTTCTGGAAAGTACAACTGAAAACTGATGAAGACTTATAAAACTTAGTATGCATAGAGGAATTTCAGAAATAACGGTATTTACTATTAATGGATGTCTGCTTCAAAGTCAGCACAATTTAAGAATTGGCACTAGAAAATAGTTAAATGTCACAAAGCATACAATATGGGACAAAGAGTGCGTTTGATTATCTGCATCCATCCCATCACCTCCAGTGAAAGTTTCAGAAATTTATGCAATTTATACACAGAGAATTTGTGTACAATAATTTATACACATATTGCCAGTTTGCCACAATACTTCTAGACTTATAAAAAAGTTAAGATGTTAATTGTATATCACTTGATTTCGAAGTCAATTACGCCAATGAAGATTTGTGAGCCCTAATCAGAATTTGTGCAATATCTCAATAGTGAGGAAACTGGTATTTCGCTTGCATGTCATTTTTGGTACTGCAAAGTTTATGAAGAGCTTCATAATCTAGATCTCTAGCAGCATGTTGTAAACAAGAGAAATGATAGCTGTGTCAATATGATCACTGGGAGCAAACACATCAGCCAATCTGTGCAGTTGAATTTGTGTCTGAAATACCATGTTTGTCAAAGGTTAAAATGAAATAAATGAGATTTAATGGTGTTATGCTCTACCTAGCTTCTATTTTTCCTACCTTGAAGATTGTTGGACCAATAGGAAAAGTTGTCCTCTCCATAAAAAGTGGGGATAGAGATGAAGTATACCCATTGGGCCAAATTCCCAGTACTCCAGAAATAAATGAACAGAGAAAACCAAAATGAACTGGAGTAATTAGAAACCTACATCATTAATTTACTACTGCTTTGTGATCTACTGTTTTAAGGTCTTCAACCTCCAGCTGCTTGTCAGAGACACAGTCACAGAAATAAGAGAAGCAGCTTGCATTTTCTATCATTCTCACTTTTAAATGTGGAAATCTGGCAGCTGTGACCATTCAGAATGTTTATCCTAGTGCTTCCTTTTTTTTTTCCCCCCAAAGCAGATTGCTGAAGAAGACCTGATATTTTTGGGATTCTGAGATTTGTTCTCCTTCCACCTACAGAGGGGATTCTAGCTTTGTTCGCTTGTGGGTGACAGTTAAGCTCATAAGGTCTTAGGCTTTCAGTAGTGGAAGAGGTGGTGACTATTTTGTGTGTGGGTACAGATCAATTTTAATTTTCCAAGCAATATGTTTAGGTAGCAGTTTGGATTGCAAAATCTTTGGCAGAAGTTCTGATCATGGAAGCTGGGCAGAAAAAGATCTGTGTTACTTATTGCATGCAGCACATATTGGGCTTATTTGAGTAGCAGTATACAAACTGACGTATGCTCACTAATCTGTTCTACCTCTTCAAGAATGTAGTAATCTGAACATAAGGCCCAGGAAAAAAGTAACTGCTTTTCAAAAATCAAAGTTGATATCAGTAAAGATTGATATTCTTTGCTTTTATTAAAGAAGTTAACATATCAGCTGAATTAAAAGCCCAGCCTCCCTGTGGGAAGAAACCTATATTAAAGATTTTGTCTAAAGGATTTAATGAAGTTGTTTTAGTAGGTGTTCTTTCAGGAAGATGGGGAATGCTTACCGTGGGTGAAAGACGACCTCTGTGATAAGAAAATTTATCAGATAATTTATTAATAGTGAAGGCTTTCAAAAATTTCAGCAGAGGACATGGTATCACTCTGTATAGGAAACACAGTGCACACTTACCCAGCTCAGTATTGTTTTTCTCCATCTTCCATCACAGCCCAAATCCTGAACAGGAATTTTTAAAACCACTCTTAAAGTAAGCTGCATTATATTATCTAGACTGTTTTTGAAACCTCATTAAGAAAATCACATCCTGCAATTTCTGGGCACTACCCCCACCCACCTCATGAGAGTGGAGAACCATTTATGTGGGGAGAAATGTGCTAAAAGTGTCATAAAAATCTGCATGCAAAGACTGGTCTCCAATAATTAGCAAGTAATAAGAAAGAAATCATCACATTTGTACAAATGGCAAACTGAGTCATGCCTCACCAATATGCTTCTTTGCTGTGATTGAGCATGCCGGTTCATTTTCAAAGCAGTAATTCGAATGATGTAAAGGGAGACCTGTTTATTTTCTTCCTTCCTTCCCCCCTCCACCCTTCTCCACCAAAGACAGAGCATTAGTTAAAAAAAACAAATGAAGGAAAATTCCCCAAAGAACCTTAGCAAGGAACAAGGAAAACATCCATTGTAAACAGCGGGTGGGTCTTCTGACAGGCTTTGTTTGGAAATGATAACAATTACAGGTAATTTTTCATTTCAGTTGGAAGAACAGGTATAAAAAAAAAAAAAAAAAGGAGAGCAAGAGAAACAGAGAGTGAGTGAGATTTCCCAAGTGCCTTATTCCCTCCCAGGTCTACAACCTAACAGGAGTGTAGAGAGCTCGGCAGTTTCTTCTCATTCCATTAAGTGAGATCTAATTGTGTCTCTTCTGTCTGTTGGCAGATGCGGTTTCTACATAACAACAGCCCAGAGACAGAGCTGCCTGATTAATGCCTCCAGCTGTCATATGCCCCATTATCTGTGCATTTGCATAACTTAATGGTTTAGGACAGGGGAGAGAGGATGCTTAATTTAATGTTTAGCAGGCCCTTGATAGCTGAATAATTTAAGAACTGTCAAGGGAGGTCAGTCCTACAGCGATTCAGCAAGACAGGCATGATTTCTGAATATCATTAAAATCCTTACTTAGGATAATTTGAGGGGAAAAAAAAAAAATGAAGAGGGGCACAGAAGAACAACAATGCCTAAAAGGAGGAGGCCCTGCTTTTCTGTTAACCATTCCTTCCCTGAAGATTAGGAGAAAAAATTGTGGAAAAATCCCATCAATTCATAGCATGGAAAAGAGAGAAAGGGGTTAACCCTATGCAAGGTCTCTCTCTCTCTCCCTCCCTCCTTCTCCCCCTCTCTTCCCTCACCCCTCCTCCCTTGCCTTCTTCCCCCATCCCACAGTTTTGTCATAACTGAAGGGTGGAAATACAGAATTTTCTTAAACTCATCTAAAACCCAACATGCTTTGAACATGAAACACTCTCAGTTTCGCTAGATGCTAATGAATATTATTAAGCTAATCTTCCATTTGTTTTCTAATTATGTGTCAGAAAGCACTTGCAGTGGCAGCTGAGGCAACTGCCAGGGTGCATTTATTTATCTTCCAATTCTGTGTCTGCAGACTGCCTATAGCACAAAGTGATTAGGATCAAATAAAAAGGGATAAAAAATCGGATTTTTTGCAGGTTAATTACTGTTCTTTTCCAGGTTCATTAACTTCTGCATGACATTTGACTCTATTTTAAGAACTGATAAAGGAGTTATTTAGGCCTCCCTGTGAGGCATTCTTTCGTAATACAAAAATGAATGAAAGGAGTAATCTATGGCTGGACTGATGCACTCTGTTGGCTCTGGCTGAGATGAAGCTAATTTTCCCCACAGCAGCCACTGTAGTGCCATGCTTTGCACTGGTGGATATAAAGGTGTTGATACCACACCAGTGTTTTGGCTACTGCTAAGCAGCACTGGCATAACATCAGTGCAGGCTCTCCAACATTTTCCCCTTCACCAGTGAGGTTGGACAAGATGTTGGGAGGATGCAGTGAGGTCAGCTGACCCAAAGTGACCAAAATGATATTCCATACCATGTGGTATCTACTTAGCAATACAACCTGAGAGAAGGAGGGAAGAGGGGGAGCAGGCATTTGTTATTACAACATTTGTCTTTTGGTGCCACCACTGTGTGTCCTGAAGCCCCACTTCCTGGAAAGGAGCTGGACATGGTCTGCTGATGGGAAGTAGAGAATAAATCTTTGCTTTTCCTTTGCTTCCATGCAAAACCTTTGCTTTTGCTTTAGTTTTATTAAACTGCCTTTATCTTGATCCACGGTTTTTGCTTCCATCTTATTTTTTCCCCCATGTTCTGCTGAGGACAGGAGTGGTGAAGAAGTTTGATGGGCACCTGACATCCATTCATCCCACCATGCGCTATCTGTTTGGTAGCCAAATCAACGACTTGCTCAATGAGTCATGGAATCATAGAATCTTAGAATCATAGAATGGTTTGAATTAGAAGCAACCTTAAGGATCATCTAGTTCCAGTGCCCCTGCCATGGGCAGGGACTCCTCCCAGTAGATGAGGTTTCTCAGTGCTCAGCCTGGCCTTGAACTCACAGGGATGGGGCCTCACAGTGAAGTTTTCCCTAATACCTGATCCAAACCTACGCACTTTCAGTTTGAATCCATTCCTCCTTGTCCTGTCACTACATACTCTTGTAAAGAGTATCTCTCTATCTTTCTCATTCAGGTATTGGAAGGCTGCAATTAGTTAATCCCAAAGCCTTCTCTTCTCCAAGCTAAACAGTCCCATTTCTCTCAGCCTTTGGTCATAGGAGAGGTGTTCAATTCCTCAAATCATTTTTGTGGCTTCCTCCGGACTTGCTCCAACAGGTCCATGTCCCTCCTGTGCTAGGGACCCCAGAGCTGGATGCAGTGTTCCAGGTGGGGTCTCACCAGAGCGGAGCAGAGGGACAGAATCCTCTCCCTCGCCCTGCTGGCCATGCTGCTTTGGATGCAGCCCAGGACACGTTTGGCTTTCTGGGCTGCCAGTGCACATGGCTGGGTCATGTCCAGCCTCTCACCCACCAGCAGCCCCAAGTCCTTCTTGGCAGGGCTGCTCTCCATCTGTTCATCCCCAACCTGTGTTGTTACCAGGTGTTGCCCCAACCCAGGTACAGCACCCTGCACTTGGTCTTGTTAAACCTCATGAGATTTCCATGGGCCCAGTTCTCAAGCTTGTCCAGGTTCCTCTGGATGGCATCCTGTCCTTCAGGTGTGGCAACAGCACCACTCAGCTTTGCGTAATTTGCTGAGCATGCTCCTGATCCCTTTGTCTGTGTCAGTAATGAAGATATTAAATAACACTTGTCCCAATATGGACCTGTGAGGAACACCACTTGTCACTGATATCCATCAGGACTTTGAGTCATTGACCACTACCCCTTGGATGTGACCATCCAACCACTTTCTTACCCATCTAACAGTCCATTCACCAAATCCATCTCTCTCCCATTTAAAGAGAAGGATGTTGTAAGGGACTGTGTCAAAGGCTTTACAGAAGTCCAGATAAGTTATGTCCATAGTCCTTCCAGATAAATTACATCCATAGCCCTTCTCTTGTCCACCGATGTAGTCACTCCATCACAGAAGGCCACTGGGTTGGTCAGGCAGGATCTGCCCTTGGTGAAGTCATGCTGGGTGTCTCGAATCACCTTCCTGTCCTCTATGTGCCTTAGCACAGCTTCAAGGGGGATCTGTTCCATGATCTTCCCAGGCATAGAGGGGAGGCTAGCAGGTCTGTAGTTCCCAGGGTTCTCCTTTCTATCCTTTTAAAAGATGGGTGCCATATTTCCCTTTTTCCAGTCCCCTGACCGCCATGACTTTTCAAATATCATGGAGTGTGGCTCTCTCCATGAGAGTTATTCATGGAAAGAGTCACATCAGTGAATTCCCTCAGGACTCTGAGACACATCTCATCAGGTTGCATGGACTTACATACATTCAGGTCCCTCAGATGGTCATGAACCTGATCTTTACTTACAATGGGATGGACTTCAGGAGAAAGATGCTCCACATTTTCTGTTGAGTACATTGCGTTTTCTGGTCCTTTCATCCACTCTTCCTAAACAGAGCTCTGTCCTTCCTGAGATTTGGCACTTTGAAGACCATATAGTTAAGTTTTAAACAACTTCAAAATACCATGATTAATGATTCTGTTAAGAACAGTAGTTGGTCAGTTCAGTGTTACTTAGTGAAATGACGTTATTAACATTTACTGGATGAGATTAATCTGCTTCTGTGCTTGTGGTAAGCAAGCTTTCTAGTCAGCACTTTGCCCCTAAACACTTCTTTTTGCATATGTTCCTGGGCAAACAGGTATTTTCTGGTTTTAGCCTCTTTCCTCAATTACTGACTGTTCTGCTTTGCCCAGCTCAGTTCACCGGGCTCTAACAGAATCCCACGTGATTTTCCCTGAGTTTATTGTGTGGATCCTCCTTATAACTGGCTTTTCGGCACAGTGTGCCTTGCTTTAGCTAATCCATTTTACTAAATATCTGAACAGCTTATTTAATTTCTGATTTAATTTCCATTGCATATAGGCAATTGCAAGTGTATTGATGATAAAGAAAGAATCTGTAACACTGCCAGAACCTCATGGCAATGTGTTTTTTCACACAGTCCATATGCATCTGTGTACAAAAAGTTGAGTAGAAAAAAAGTTGAGTACAAAACCAGGTGAGTTACCTCAATTTTTTCTCCCCATGTTCTTAGATCAACAGCTTAGAACATGATCTGACATTGGAGCACTGAATGTTTTTCTGAGATTTAGAAAAAAGGGTAGGGAAAATTGAACTGGAGGATTACATTGAGTTGAGGGAGAACAATTGCTATGGCTGGTTGGCAGTGGCCCAAGATTTTATAAGGGATTGAATAACTCCCAGCTTTGTGCTGTTGAAATTTCCTTCTATGCCATTTTTTTCCTGACGTTTTATAAATATGGAAAAACAACAATTGTCAGCTGAATTAATTATTCAGCTGGTTTAGTCTGTAGATAACAACCTGTGTCTTCACCATGCAGTTCTTACACTTGACAATGACAGTTGATGAGGTGGGGTAGTTGAGCTGTAACATCACAGAAAGGAGAAAGAAATCTGCTCCTCCGTTATTGGCCTGTTTTGTCCTTTTCATGATCTTTCACAAACTATGCAATACCTACCAGAACAGGATTAGTGGCATGTTTGTTGGGTGTTGCATGGTGAATTTTATATACAGAACTGTTCCATGGTAGCAAAGTCATGGATAGCTCTGGTTTGTACTATGGAGGAAAGGAGGGAACATGCTGGCTTATATTGTTTATTTATTTATTTAGTTAGTTTACCTACATTACTGCTTCTTTCTTCCCCAAAGCAGGATTTATTTTACTCACTGATGTTTTTAATGTTTGATTTTCTTTCCAGTTGCTTTGTTTTAAAAGGGGAAATTGACAAACAAACCTGTATTGTGAGGCTCAGTTTCTGAAAGGTAGATTTCTGCAAGGTTCATTTTTGGCCATTGCCTTTTTGTAGCTTCCTAGCAGGGAATTGATTAGAAGCAGTGTGAAGTTGAAGTAGAAACTGGGATCTTTTATTTGGTGGAAACATGTATTTCCAGGTTAGTGAGCCCAATTTTAAGCATGTATTCCTGAAATGTTTTCCTTATAGTTGTTTTGCTCTTTTTTTTTTCAGAGATAAATTTAGTATTAATGCTGGAAACCCCTAATGACAAGATTGTCCACTCCTAGGCTTCTGCTAACAGAACAAGAATAAGAAAAAAATGAGAAGGCAAAAAAATCCTTATGCTTGCTAACATAAATCATCACAATATTTGAAATCAGCACATATGGTACAGTAACATTGCCCATTGCTTTGAGACCCTCTAATGAAAGACCATATGGGCTTCTGCTGCATCAAAACACAATAGACCTGTGTTTAGGACTCCACAGTGACCTGGATTCAGAACTTCCTTGCTTTTATTGGTTTGTGTGCCTGCATGAACATTTTTTCTTCCAACACAGTGGGTTTTTTTCCTTTTTCTTTTTCTGATTCCTTTGTTCAGTGACAGATTCCAATGGATTGAGCAAGACAAATATGTGTCTGTGTCAAATTTCATGTGACTGCCTTTGCACATTCCATGATATTTCCAGATTTCAGAAATAGTGAGAGAATATTAAGACTGGATGTCTTAATCAGAATAAATTCATGGAGATAAAAAGTGCTCCCTTTTTTTCCTGGTGACTCTTTCTAGAATTACAGAAATTTGTTTGGAATCACAGAAATTAGAGTGTCATCCTGAGGATTTCCAGTGGTTCATGGTCACTGTCTTGCAAAAGTCACTCTGTCCTGTGGCTATACTGAAAGAGCTGAAATATAAAATGTTGTTAAAACTGTGGTATTAGTGTCTTATAGGATTATTTATATAAAGGCTTATACACCATTACTGAAGTAGGCACAGAAAATACCCTTGGATCTAAACACTTCCAGCACACTGATACTTCGTACTAAGGAAGTTAGAACATAGGTCCTTGCTTTTGCCACATTCACTGTTCTCTAAAAATAATCAATCACAACCTCTTTTTTTTTTTTTTTTTTCCCCCCCCTGGGGAAAACATACAAACCCTCCATGGACCCCACATTGTTTTCATTCAAATGATTCTCTTTCTCTTCAGTTGTATTTTGGCTAGCCATTTTACTGCCCAACCCCCAGCTGACTTCAGGGCCCCTAAAATCCATCTGACTTACATCCCATCAACTGGCTACAGGTCTTTAGTTCAGTCATCAGGTGGAGAAGGCTAGGTGAGATCCACATTTCCTGCTCACTTCTCAAAACAGAACAGGAGCAGATAGATGGTGGCCTCTCCAGGACTGTACTGTGGTGTGCAGGGGACCAATACTCCACCTTTTCCTTCTCTTAAATTATCTGTTATGCATGGATCAAAGCTAAATCTAATCAGTTTTTTGGAAGTATGACAAAAATATAGTCACCAAGGGCTATGCATTTACTAAGGACCTTCCAAACCCAGTATAAGACAGAGGACAGCAGATGGATGTGGAGGACAGATGGGGATGTGGTTATTAACACAATGATAAAGAGTGGTTGGCTGGAGAACAGTTTGCCTTTCTGTTCCCAAAGTGGACAGGTTTTCTCTGGCAGCTGGGGTTAACTGGTGGGAATGAGAACAGTCAGAGGAAGGCAGATGTCTTCACATTGGTGAGCAGGGAAATAGGGCATAAAGCTCCCTTCAAGTGATAGCTCTTCTGCATCCAGGATGGGTTTAGATTGATTTTTCAGATAGGGGTTTTGAGAAGCACAAGGTTCAAATGGCAGTGGATGTATATGGAAGCATAAGGGGCTGAAATGAATTGTGAAGTGGCTCAAGCCACGGCAGAGAGATACATGGGTGCACTGAGGCAGAAAAATCAGGAATAACTTGCTATATTATATTTCTGTCAGTTTTCTATAAACAATATTACTGAGCAACAGCAAAAGCTTAGCAAGCTAGCTAAGCAATAAAATTATCATCATTCCAACATCAGGTAATTGTTTATTTTGTAACTGCTACTTCTGTCAGTGATACTACTTTGATGGTCGTGCTGTGTGAATTCAAATACAATTGTATTACTTGACATTACAGTAAAATAAGTAACAAGTTAAGTAGTCAGTATAGTAGTGAGTTCTTCTTTGTATTTAGGCAGAGAAAGGGTAGAGATGAGTATTTTTGGTAAATAAGTCTAATTGCTCCAGCTATCTCCCCATTCAGCTTTTTTTTTTTTTTTAACTTTCCTTATAAGACATCTTTCTTCAGTGCTCTGTCACATCTATCAAGTTCCTCTACTGTCTGTTTTGTAAGCTTTGGACCAATTCAATAAGTCTCATAATTATGCAAAAGTCTTGATTTTGAAACATGGGCCTGAGAGTTCTGCGAAAATTGGCAGAATGGAAAATAATTGCCAATATAGACCTATTCAGGACCAGAAAGGAAAAAGGAATCTACTTGTTTCTCCTCTATCCTTCTGAACTAGATAGGTTTCTTCCAAATCTCAGATTTGGTTTTAGAGTAAAGTGGTATTCCGCACTTGCTCTTCTAAATCAATTTCAAAACATGAATCCAGTGATAAACGTTTGATCTCCGGCATACATATTCAAAAAATACTTTTTGATTCTATCTTTTTTTTGTCACACAGAAAACATGAGAAGTCTCACATTCATTTTTTTTGCTCTCACACATGTAGTGGAAGACAATGCAAACATTCTTCTGCTGCACTAGATATTACCTAGATGGAAATTTAAAAATTAAATATCCTTTTCCTTCTATTTCCAGAGGTTTTTAGGATGACAAGTTAATCAAGACTTCATTTGAGCCCTGCATTCTTCAACTCGTCATAGCATATCTCTTCTAATGTAGCTGTCCATTCCATTCTAAGCAGACTTTTTAAAAGGTTTGCATATGTTGCAAATTTACTTCACTGAAAAATCTCTTAGCCTTTTTCTTAACTAGCCACATATGAATTAAAACCCAGAAAGACTGCAGGTGTCCCAGAGAGGTGGCTATTAGGAGCATAGCTGGAACGACCTCAGTGCCCTGACCTGAAATCTGAAGAGACTCAGAGAGAGTTCTTGGCAGAGTGTCATGATTCCCTGTGACCTGGAGAAATCACTTACACTCCCTCTGCTCAAGACTCCTCATTTGCAAAAATGAATTCTGTTTGCTTGGGGATCCTGCACCACTAATGACAGTGGGTGCTCAGCTTCTGAGCTTATGAAAGTCAGTCATATATATGCTGTCAGTCTTAAATCTGTCCTGTGCCTTTTGGGGTACAATGTGTAAAGAATACAATTTTTCTATACCACCCACTGTACAACATATAATTTACAGGATCTAAATAAGTATCTGGAGAATTATATTTTGTGATGGGACTTACAGTTATGAAGAACAGAGGTGGTTAAAGGTAGACTTTCAAGAGAGAGAACCATTTGTTTCAAATCTCTGGATATTTGAAAGCCATGAGTTCAGAAGAGAAGCAAGCTGCAGTGTCCTGCTGTCTCAATTGTATCCTGGGCTGCCCTGCAGTCTAAATGTGGAAAGAGGATGGTATTTCATAGGTATTCAACAGTTGTTTTTCTTTCGTTAGCATCTTCTGTAGCTGGCATATAATGAAAGGACATCTATTTATAAGTGTTACGTTTCCCTTCTGAGATTTTCATGATAAATGCACAGACTATGGCAAATTTTCTTCCCTTGCTTCTGACATTTTATTTTTTAATGAACTATTATGTTAATAAAGTCTTCATAAACCCTGGCAGTGTAACAACAGTGATAGAGCTTGCCTTTTTGCTCAGCCATAAAAATAAAGAAAATATGTCCAAAATAATTTTTTCTAAGGACCGCTAGCAGAAATCTCTTAAACATATTACATGAAAGGGATGCTGTGAAAACTTGGCTAAAATAGTGCTGGTCAGCTCAGCCTGAGGTGGAATTATCACTGGTCAAGTCACAGTATCTCTGTCTTTAGTTTTACAAATTAAAGCCCATCAGGAATAAAATTCTGTCTTAAATCTTCTGGTCTGTATCATGAGTAATAGATTTTCAGTTCCCAAGGGATCAGAATAATTGAATATATTCAAATTTAACTCAACATTTAATACCTAATTTTATTACTGAATTCAGAGTTTCTTTGGAGCAGAATATGTGGAAATCTAAGAGAATGGAAATGGAAACGAAGAAAATCCATCTAAAGGGCCAGCCTGTGAAATTACTCCATTTCTCTGTTCTGGTCAACAGCCTATGAGAAGATGCCTTAAAAGAAAATAATTCTGAGCTTTCATCTTTACACAAATACATATTGTAAACAAACTCTCTGAGCTGTGAAGGATCCAAATACTTGTTTTTACTGATTACGTACAGAAGTAGTTACATATGTGTATTCTTGTGCTGGCAGCTTCTGTTAACTTTTAATAAAGGTGCAAATGATTTCTTCAGTATTACCTACTTGAACACTGTTTCATTTGATATCTATGCAAAACGAGCCAGCAGATATGAGGCAGTTCTGCTCTCCACAATAACGATGGTGTCAGAAAAAAGAATAGTTTACCACATGATCATGGGATGAACAAAACAGGCAATGTATGAATAAGCATGGAGACTGAATTTTAGTTTGTCCCTAAAGCTGCTCTCACTTTGCCAATCTGATGCAGGGAAGCTGGTAGGCAGTTTGAGGGAGGCTGTATTTTTGTTTTGTTTTGTTTCTTGCCTGACTAGAGGTTAAAAAAATGCTATAGATTCTTGGCCCGCTAGGCACTGAAGAAATACTGGTGCTGAATGTGCCCAGTTGAATATTTCAGTTGTATCCAGAGAAGAATATAGTAGGTGCTAATTGTCCTGGAAACCTGGTAGATCTATTTTTTTCACTGTGAATGTTAGCTTATGATTTGTGCCCTTACTGAATTTTTGAGACATGGTTCAATAAAAAATTAAATTGTTGCCCTGTCATCTCTGTCAACACAACACTCTGTCAACTACTGAAGTTCAGCATAGGCTCTCACTTTGCAGACGTTAAAAAGCATTAGTGCAGGCAGAGCTATTTTGTTCAGCTGAAGAAAGTATCCCTCCATTTACCTTGCCCTCAAATTCAGGACTGTGAACACACTTCTGATAAGGAGTGGAAAAATTCTTGGCTTATGCTAACAAGTCGGAATGAAAAGTTCTGGGGTTAAGGGATGAAGTGCAGAAATTAAGGTCTTGCAAGTAATTGTATAGTATCAAATCAAGGCCAAGAGTGAAATCACATTCTTATATTGCAGAGGTGCTTTACAGTTTTCCCTGATATGTAGCTTTCCAAAGCACATTCAGTAAAAAATATTGCAATTTTGCTTCATCTGGAGAGTAACAGGGTCTTGAGTGATCTACATGTAGGTCTAACTGCAAGAAAAGGGTCAGGCAGAGAATGCTTCTGGCACAATGTAATGTATTGCTTTATGCTTTCCTAAACAGTGCTGCTTATTCTCAATTGTATTAAAAAATTGTTTCATGTGGAAGTATGTAGTGGCCAACAAATATGCAGTAAAATTGGACATAGTGATGTACTAGTCCTTTTCTTACTCCTCCCTGGCTGCATGCTTGTAGTCACCCCTACGAACAGGACAATGGTTGATACCAGTCTGCTACATGCATATGTAATCTATTATAAGGGTGAAAAAACAGTGAGAATAGAATAGAATATAGCCAGCATTTCATTTGAATTTTTCTGTTGCATTCATGCATGCCATTTACTAATTAACACAGATTAGTGTTAATTTTCCTGTATCTCCTTCTAACAGGACACTGTGCATTCACCAGCTTTGCTTTTTGTTTGTAAATAACTTGTCCAAACTGAAGTAATTTAAAATCTTCTCCTCACTTTAGTCAATTGAAAAGATATGTGCTGTTATTCACTTTATCATCCAGTCAAGCAATGCTGTTTCAGAGCCTGATCCAGAGTCCATGGAAAAACTCCTACTGCGTTAAACGTGTTTAGGATCAAGCTCTTAGCAATGGCAGCACTTTAATAAATCGGTCTTGCAACCCCTTTGTGGTTCTCTATGGCCTGCTAGCTTTAGGGTTTTCTTTGTCTTTTTAAGGATTTTATTCTACCCAAGCAACCCTGACTTATGTTCTGTACAGCCCCACTGAACATAAATAGAGTTTTACAGACTGTAAGTCAGAACAGAGACTGCTTGTCTGATTTTTTTTTTTTCTGATCCAAAGTTCACTGTCATGCTAGGTTGCTTCTTCCCTGCATCTGCTTTCAAAATTTCATTTCTCTCTTATTTCTGTGTTTCCAGAGCTCTGGCCCTGTCACTCAGCTGCTAAAACTCTGTCTATTGGGCTGCCTTCTTCCTCTCAACTGCTAGATCTTTGCTGGCTCCCAACAATCTTCTTTCCATCCTCATGTGTCATAATGTATTTGCTGCTGTTTAATGAGTTGCCAAAGATGGGTGAGCCCACACTCTTATTCTATCTCCCAGCATTATTAAATGATAAATACAAGCCAAAACAGTATTTTCTTTTGAGGAACCTTAAACTCCTAACAGGCATGCCTTTCCAATTGTCCAAACTAAATACGGCCATAACCTCTGACAGTAACTTGACAATACTCTATTGACTTCAACAACATTACTTTAACTGTGACTGAAATTTACACCTTAGTATAAATGGAGCTTGTGTTTCACATAAATCACAAGAAACTAGTTAGAGGTATGGCAAATTAAATTGAATATCTGATGTCAAACTACTGCAAGTTCCAGAATTAGTGCAGATGAATATCAAATCTTAAATTCATGTCTGAAGTGAAACTAAAATTACCATTGTATAATGGAAATAGCTCTGTTCCATATCTTCAATGACAGTCATGAATTTAATAATATAACAAACCACTGGATGTCTCTACTGTGCCATACCAGTCCAGATAAAAAAATATTTATCAGGCACAAAAGCCTGCATAAAAAAGAAGGCAATTTGAACATGGAAGTATTTGAAATGATAGGACAGAGATTGGAGATAAATCTCTTACTGGATGTGCTGTTATATGCAGACATTACCTGTATGGTACAGTAAAATTCAATTGATTCTTACAAATAAGGAAGTTTCCTTTCCTTTTATAATTTAGGTGGTACCTGTTCTTCAGACGCATAGAAAACTACACATCTCTAGTAGAGTGATTTGTGATTGCTTTTATTTCTTTAACTCAGCTGAATGGCATCCAGATTTAAATTTTAGTCTTCTAAAGCCTTCTCCTAAAGCCTTATTCCTTTGCTGTCCCTCTCCATGGACCACGGATGATGAAGGTAGTGCTCTGGAAACTCTACATATTAATTAAGTAAAAAAGGGCTACATAAAAATCAAGGCAATTTAGAACAGGAAGGATAAAATCATAAAGACAGGAATACCTAAGGGTGTCAAACGTATTACATGGGCTATGTGCTTATATATGTAAGGGAAAGGGGATGAACCCTCAGATAGATACCAGCTGGATTTAGTCACCATGGCTACACAAGATTTGTTCTGGCTGTCCCTTCAAGCTGTTTTTCCAGTCAGAAGGATTACAGGGCTGTGAGGTTTCTGTGGGGCAGGCACCACATTGCTTCTGAGGCAGGCTGGCAGCAGCACATTCAGGCACCTGATGAGAAGGCTACAGACATTTCCTCATTCAGACACCTCACCAGGTACAGGAAAGGCTGTGCTTGAAAGTGAGGCTGGTTTTCTTTGCTTGGCATTCTGTGCCACTCTCTTGGGGGCTGCTAGTATTCTGTATCAGTGTGTGTTAGTTTGCTAAAGGATTCCAAAAGCACTTAATGACTTGCATTGTGCAGAGAGCATGTTCTGCACACCAGATTAAATAGCGACTATAAGACCCAAGTTGTTCTTTCCAGTCTTGTTTTGATTTCAAGTAAAAAAAATTAAGCATCAAAATTAATAATAAAAAATACCACCACACGATTTTCAATTTATCACAAAACTACCCATCAGAGTAGTTATAAGTCATTACCAGTATGAATGCCTTTGCTTATTTGCAGTCCCTCACACAGTCACTTCCACTTTTGAAGATGAATCAGGATGTGAAAAATGTGTGCCTGGTTTGAGATCTGGGAGTTATGACAGTCAAATGCTTCTTAGCCATGCCAGTAATGACGACTCACTGGCATCTCTAGTATAGCCGCTGGGTATTCATGCAGAAGAGATGCCATGCCATGTGTGATGCTAGAAGGCAGTGATGGCAAATTATTGTGTTAGGCTAGCAAAGTGGGAATTTACAGTGTGTTGTCAGATACTCATGAATTATTCTTACCAGGAAAATGGCAATAAATGGGGGCTAGATACTCTTACCTCAGTCTTAATAACCATGACTGTAGTTGGAACTTCCATTGTTTTTTAGTATTTTTATTTTTATTTTTAAATCCATAAAAATGTTGAAACTGAAAAAGCAATTATCTATAATGCCAGTGGATTCAATTTTACTTTACCCCAAACCTTTGGTCTGAGCAGAGCTGTTGAGTTTTAAAAAGACTGCTCTGCTCTCCTATATCTGTAATGAACTCCTGCATTGCAAAGTTTAAATATGCAGCTTCAGGGAACAAAAGAAGCCACTAAAATGTAGATAAATCAACAGCTTTTGTTCAAAGGAACCTTTTCACCTTTTCAGTAGCATGAAACTTGCAAGAATAAAAACAGTATTTTGAATTTTATCACGCCTTTCATCCAAAGAACTTTGCAAAAAAAAAAAAAAAAAAAAAAAAAAAGAATAAATTAGTTTCCCCTCATGACACAGTGTTGGCAAATTTGATATTTCAGTTGATATTTCAGTTTGGAGGGGGAGTAGGTCAAGACAAAATGAGGAACAATAGTTTCTTGAAAGTCTGACATAGGCAACCTGTACTAAGAACCAGAGATACGACCTGGACTATCATAAGATAAAAGTCCTGTTTACTGGTTTTTGGAAATGAAATCATGCAGAGGACAAATCTCTAAAGAAAATAGTCTACTGGTCATGGCAGAATATGAAAAATCACCAGCTGACTGCAGGTGTTTCTGCATTGAAAGTCGAATAAAAGTAAACATACATTAACTCTATTGGCAAACACACTGCTTATGGCTTGAGCTAGGTCAGGTCTGTAACTATAAGTATGGTGATGCCTGATGGCATTGGGGATTTAGCTCTTGGTGTCTGCCACTTTGAGACATGTAGAATGGTAATAAATGTGTCCTCTTACCTTGCAGAACCCTTGCAAGGACGGCTATACGGATATTAATGGATTTCAGGTGCTTAGTTGAATCTGCAAAAATAAGCACCGCATATGTTTTGCCAAATATCCTACTTGCTTTGTCCAGATCCCCATGTACCTTGACTCATATTGGACATATCAGACACAAAAATTTACTCCTTTTCCTGACCTGTAGCATTTCTCTAATGTACATTTTATAGTCTTAAATGTATACCTCTTTTACTTTTCCAGAATAATCAGGTTGCAATTTCCCCTGGGGAGAATATTTGCTACTCCAGCAAATTTTCTGACACTCATTCTGCACATCTTCTTGACTCAGTATCAATTCATGTCGTTATACCTTATGCATTGCTCCAAATAACTCCAGTTATTACTTACGTTTTTCTAGCTTTAAAATATTTGACATCTCCTATTAGGTCTCCTCATCATGCACTGAGGTGTCACTTAGTCAGGTTATCATGCAGAATTAGCTCCTCCTGCCTCTTTGTTCACCTGTGGAACCTTAGTTTTTGGGGAGCTCTGGTGTAAACTCCCCACCTGTTTATCAATATATTTTGGACTGAATGCAGCACACCAAATGTGGGTATATGAGAATTGTACAAGGCAAGGACAAACCCATTTCAGTTTCCTCATGTGAAACCCAAATCTAAGAACTTTACTTGTTTTCACTGCTGTGTATCATTATGAACTCTGCATTGCTACCTCCCATCTCTTCTCCATCCTGCACAACTAACTTGGAGTATTTCTGCCCAGAAAGTTTATCTCCCTAGTTTATCACTACCCTAGTGAATGCTTATTTCTCTTCATTAGCATTCACCAAACTCACTGAACTGTTCCCAGTGAATTACTAAAGATACCTCCTTTCTCACCACCCTCTGGTTCCTGAGCTGTTGTCCAGCCTGAAGAGCTTTAACCAGCTGCCTCAGACCATCCATCCAATACCTTTTTTTTTTGTGTGTGCAGGTCGTGCTCAGATTGCAATGACTCGTTCTGCTGTTCCACCTTTGGAGGTAACTTCTCTAAATGCCCATAGTCTCTTAATCCATCAGGCTTGATCTGTCTGCCTAGGAGAACCTGGGGGTCTCTCCCCAGCTATGGTGGGATTTGCTTCTGCTGTCCTCAGATCCCTGTGGTGAACTCAGAGCATGACAAAAATGAAAGCAAAGGGTGAACTGCAGCCTGCATCCCTTCCCTGTGTGCCAGGGATGCTCCGTACTGAAGTATGGTAGCACCCTGTGCCTCCTGCACGGACAGACCTTTGGCAGGTGCTGTGCAACTCCCCTGGGCAGGCTGAAGGGCAGGATGCTTTTGCTTAGGTTTCTCAGAGGCACTGATGTTCATGAGAGTCTGACGGCAGCCAGAGTGGACTAATGATATTGCCAGAGGCTTGAAGAAGGAGGGGGAGAAGGAGTGGAGCTGCCTTCAAGACAGGAGGCTGTAGGAGGACTGTGATTTCTACAACTCTTCTAAAAGGCTTTTAATGGTTTGCTTCATAGCCTCATTAAGAGAACAGTGTTAGAGCTTCAAAAAGAGCCCTCTGCAATTCTTGTGCTGGATGGGTAATGCACCTCACAACGTATATCTATATCAAAGCAAAGAAATGCAGAACTGTGCTGCATGGCTGGACCTCAAAGAAAAGAGCTAGAACATTTCTTCTTTTACCCTCTACACTGAATCCTTGCAATAATTAGCCGAAGTAAAATGAATATTAGCTTATACTTAACTGCCTTTCCAGCATGTTACTCTGCATTGACCCAGTAGTGCTAAACCAATTATTTTTTGAACTTTATGGCTTTAAATAATCCACTGCTTTAAAACTCCCTCTACCCCTCAGCTACTTAACCACAGGCCCGACTGCCCTAAATCCTTTTCTTATACTTTGTAGCTTTTTAAGCAAGCCCCCTCTTTAAGTAGACATAATCCCTTCTTTGTAGAAAACATGAAAGACCTTGAACAAATCAAGATTTCTCCATGGAGAATTCAGCTAATCCTCTGCTTAGCTCCTAACAAGGAAATCCATCTCGCCACCAAGCACCCCATTACTAGAACTAATGCCTGACTTGAATAACAAGCACATTATTGTGCTTTAATTGTAGCGCTGCTCTGTCACATGGAGAGGTTGGAGGGAAACGTGACTCGGCTCCTTCAGGAAAGACAGGTCACGCCTTTTTGTTGTTGTTCACCTTACTGTGATTTAAAAGCAGATTAAATTAACTATTAATATGAACTGCACATACTTGAGATTAGATGAAACAGCTGTACTGTAGCTCTCTAGTACACTCTATTATAAAACAAGTGCTGTTACACTGGATTACTATTCCCCTTTACGTTGTCTTTTGACTGTTGTGAAACTCGTATGCCAGGGTTCAAAGGATGTAATCATGCCTTTGGGGAGAGAGAGGCATCAGACATTTGGTCACAGAAAATTATGTTAGTGTTAAATCAGAGTGAAAGCAAACGAATCCATAACATGGATGCATGGTCAGCACTTTTTCCCAGAAAGGCTCTTTACAGCATGAACTGGCTACTGCTGCAACAGTAGAAGGGAGACAAAACACTTTGTGGCAAAATAACTGTACATATTGAAAGAAATAGAAGGTGCCAGTCTGGCTCTGGGATAGTGGTGCTAGCACTGGTGTAGCTGCTCACTGGGTCCCATCAAAAAATGGAAACAGGAAGAGGACACCTGGTACAGAACATGGCATGATCATTGCATGATCTCAGGCCTGATCACGGGCCACTGGAGTTGGGATAGTCATTGCAATTAGTCCTTGGATTCTTGTGGTTCAACAGCCACAGCTAAATCAGAAATGAGCTATATTGTGGGAAGTGGGCTGTGTGCACGTCACCATGTGTGCTTCACGAGCTTGGGGGTACCTGGCTTTCTCCTCAGCTTGCACAGGTTTGGGGAGAAGTGTCCACTGCATTCCATCAACAACTGTAGAGGCAGACACAGAGACAGGAGCGAGTGTGTGAGGAGTGAGCCCTGCACAGCAAATGCACCTCCTCACTGAGCTGCTCTGATGTGCCTCTGATTTAGTCTCTTAAATAGTTCCATGCCATGGAATTAGTGTGCTTCTTCTGCCAGTTGTGAAGCTTCTCTGGATGCCCTGTTGAAGTGTGGGACTATAGGTGATTCCCCATTTTTATCTAGATTAGGAAGAACGAATTCACTTGGAACACATCTGTGGTAACTCCTGTATTAAACAAGGAAATGTCTTTGATGCTATTTTTCAGAGCTGAGAGAATTAACTGTGAGAATGATAACTCATTTCTATGCCTGATAAAAGCATATGTGTATTGCTACACAACAGTGATTACAAGAAAATAGTGATTACAAGAATAGTGATTACAAGAAAAGAGGAAATGCTGTCTTTTCAAATGTGATGAGAAATTAGGATGAAATACCTTTTTTATTCAGGCATGATTTATCATCCTATGTGGAGAGCATGGGCTGCATGTTTATTCTCTTGGTTTATAATGTGCTTTTTTAAGCAGAATTTTTTCCTCTCTGTACAACAAACTTAGCTGTGGTTGCTGCTGCAGTCATGTCTCTAGATTCTGAAGTGTAACACTGAGGGATGGGTGGGATGGGGAAGACGAGCAGCAGCATTATATGGATTTAAAGTGACATTAGGCAAATATTGAGCAAGATTTTAATTACAGTGGTTATGGCAAATTTTCCTACTGTGGGAGACGTCAAAAATCCTCCTATATTTAGTAACCTGAATACAAGAACATCATTGCCTGCTCTTCCCATCTCAGTCTGCATATAAATTGCAGAGTAGGAGAGTTAACGGGCTGTAGTTTAAGGGAAGTTCCACTAGATGATGGTATAAATCTTCATAATGAGAAAGATTAAAATGGTCAGCTTAAACAGTTCAAGAAAAGCAAAATGCCACACAACCAGCGGCAGCGACAGTCCCTAGTCTTCCCCCTGCTGCATTATTGTGAGGCTCCAACAATTACATCCATCACATGAACACCAGCAACGTCCAGCAGCATCACAGTGGGCTCTGGCACCACGCAGGCAAACTGAATGGAGGGGTAGATTTACTTGATTTAGAATCAAGTAATAATTTGCTTAATTTATTTTGCAAATTAGACTAGGCTAACATCAATTCATTTTTAAATGATACTATAAATGAGAGTAATTGTGTAATATCAGTGAAGTAATTACAGAGCAGAACCATTTACATGAATCTGAAATAAAAAATCAAAGCTGGGTCTTACGTTCCCCCACCTGACAGACGTCAGGATATTATTGGGGCACAAATCTCAGTTAGTTTGCTTCAGGAGGAGAAATGAAAAAGCCCTTTGTACAGCTAGGTGGTGTCTTCTGTAGCTCACTTGAATTGGCAACTGCCTTAATGGGCAGTTTTGTGAAGACCTTCTCAGGCAGGAGGAATATTTTCCACTAACCTATCAGTTAGGAAAAAGGCATATGGGAAAGACAATGTCATCAAGAAAATCTGCTGGGGAGAACAACCTTTGAAATGTATCAGCAATGGAGAAATGCTTACCTTGTTCTCTTGGGAGAGCATAAAAGAATATGCCACTTCTGGATGCCAGAATACTACCGAGGTTCTCCACTTTTGTCTGGGGGCTAGTACAGCTCTCCTACAATGTGACTGCTCCATGCAGCTTGAGGAATGAAAAACCCCAATTCCACTTTCATTTCCATTTCTCACTGCACTGCTTCTGGCTGAGATGGAGTTAATTTCCTTCAGAGCAGCCCAGAAAGTGCTGTGTTTCTGATTTGTGTTGAAAACAGTCCTGAGAACACACTGATGCTTCAGCTACTGCTGAAAGGTGCTTGGGCAGTGCTGAGGCTTTCTCTGTTTCTCATCCTCACTGTGCCTTCCAAGTGAGCAGGATCAGGGTGGGCAAATGGCTGGAAGGGACACAGAAGGGACAGTTGACCCCAGCCACACTAGGAGATGTCCCATGCCATATGACATGGGGCTCCGCAAGAGCAGTTCCAGGAGGGAGGCAGGAGGAACAGTTGGGGCTATGGCATCTGTGTGCCCAAGCCAGTGTAAGGTGTGCTGAGGCTCTGCTTCCCAGGAAATGGCTGGGCATCTGCTTGCCCATGGGAATTCCTTGCTTTGCTTTGCCTGTTTGTGCAGCTTTTGCTCCCCTGATTAAACTGTCTGTGTCTTCATTCACCAGTCTTCTCCCTTTCCTTGTATTTCATTCCCACCTGGCAGAAGATGGGACTGAGGGAGTGGCTGGAGTGGCTGGTGGCTGGAGCCAACCCACAACGTTCATATTGTGGATTTACTACCATGTCATTAATTAACTGCTAATTATGCTAGTCCTTTAATTTACAGTATGAATAAAACCCACAAAACCAAAACCACAAAGAGGACAAAGGGTAAGTTAATGATGAAAGAGGAAACAGAACTCAAGGATGCTGATCCTGATATAACCACTTTGAAGAATATACTTTGGGGTCTTGTAATAGTTCTGCTCTTTAAATCAGTATATTTAAAAAAGAAATCCAAAATCTTGAATTCTAGAACTTGCTGCCTTACATACCTCTACTTACTGATAAGCTCTTATCTGTTCAGAGGTAGAACTAAGAATTATTTGCTCATCAGGTGGTTTCAGAAAACATGCGAGTATAATAGATATTAGTTTAATATCTTAAACCAAAATATTGAAAATCAGAGCTAATTTTATGTAGACAATCCTTGCAGATGCTTTTTTTTTCAGAGGAGCTGGTTAAAAAAGGACCATAGCTAGGAGAGGTTTGACTCTGTGCCATACACCATCTGCTTAGCCTTTCACTTCAACTCTAGGTGCCTTTGAAAATGGTGACCTTGGTGATTCTTTTTACTTGCACAGCTTTATAAAACTGTCTTGTTACATCCTGCGGGGCTGTAACTTCTAAGAACTGAGAGCCAGACAGAATCAGCTGTTATTGTACGTGGAGCTGCTTGTTGTACAGGGCTGATTGGTTATAAATTGGACATTGAGTGCACAGGCCTCTATAAGGCATCTGAGTAATTATGGAGCAATTTGCATCCTTTCAGAGATCTGCTCAGGAAAGCTGTGAATCTCTAAGCACAGCTCGATATGCAGAGGTGTGTACAGAAGCTGAGCAAGTGCATGAGCAAAATGAAGTGCTGTATTTGAGCTCCTCCTCTCTAGCAGCAGTGATTAAAAGCCTCAAAGATGTCATGGGACTCCTATGCTTTGTACATAGGAAAATCACAGAATCACAGAATCTCCAGGTTGGAAGAGACCTTCAAGATCATCAAGTCCAACCCTTGCCCCAGCATCTCAGTTATGATAGGGGACTGTGGTTTCCACGTGGAGCTGGGTTTAATCGTAGTAGCTGCTGTACTGATGCTGTGTTGGATGTTGGCTACCCAGCAGGGGCAACTTGCTGGTTCCCTCTTCGTGGGAACCATGGGAAGGAGTCACAACTTGGACCCTTCCCCTCTTCCTCCTTTCCCTGAACAGCAGGTGATGACCGTTCAATGTAGCCAAAATTCATCTTTGAAAGGGTTACCATGAGTCTGGAGCTCCAGATAACTGCTCTGGCTGCTTGCCTTGGAAATCAGCTGTCTCACAACTGCCTTGTTCTCATTAGGGCAAGACTGGATTTCTTTCACACACCGACCTGCTGATCACTCCTTACTATCATTTATTGAACTTAGCAGTTGCACACTCTATCTCTGTGCTTTATATAATTAAGCCTCAAACCAGCAAGGGAAGAGGCAGCTGCCCTGTGTTTAGTGTCAGAACTGTGTGCTGCCAGATCCCTGCCAGACTGAGTGGCAGGACAAGTGACGTGAGGGCACATGCCAATGCTTCTGTCAGTGTCAGGGTGCGTGGGATGAAACTTCTGCTGGCTGTAGGAAGACACTATGGTGTACCTGTTATAAAGACTGCATGCCCAGTAATAACCCATCAGAAAACTGAGGACAAATGTGAAGCAGTGGTGTGAGTTCTTACTGGTTGGTTACCTTACAACGTGTTGCTGCAATATTTCTGATCTAGTGAGAGCCAGACTTCCCCTATTGTCAAACCATGACCTGTGCAGAGGGAGTATTGTTAGTTTGACCTCAGTAACATAAAAGTAGAACTAAAAGCTTTTTACACATCTTTTGCCTGCTAATGGGTCTTTATTTTCCCATCCCCCAACAACAATTATCCTTCTAATATTTCCACAGTGGACATATTATAGTAATTTCTGTGGTTTTTCTTCCCCCATTTACTGTAGGATTGCAAAGTCAGTGCCAGCAGTTCACTGTGTATGGGGTTTTAATGCTTAGTAGTTCATAGATTTTTACAAGTACAGGCAGCAGTCTAAAGTAAAGAGAGAAGAAATTTCATGACTTGACATCTGATGTATTCCCAGACTTCAAAGAAGTTTCAGCTGGCCAAGCAACCTCATTTCAATAACTCAGAAGAAAGGTGTTAGGAAACCTGGGAGTGCATGAGTTCCCACCAGGGATAGGGCAATGGAGAGCATGAAAGGAAAGAAATCCCTCCTGGTGGACCTGGAGCTGAAGTGTCAAGGAGCTGGAGTCCTAAAGGGGCCAATGAGAACTTCAGATTGAAGCATATACAGGATGTTTTTGGCCTCAGCCTATTCTGAAATAATAAAGCAACAGTCAGGCTTGGGAGATGAGAGAGAATAACCTTTGAATCTGCTGAGAATGCTGCTGATGTCTTTTTTCTTATCTATCTATCTATCTATCTATCCATTTATCTATCTATTTAGAGAGTGGGAGTCATTCATCAATTACAATTCATCCAAGAGAAGAAGGTTTCATTGTGTCTGATTCATGAGAAGACAGCAGCTGCCTTCTGGGCAAAAACAAAGTATGTCTTAATGTTTGGCCCCGGGGAATCTGACAACTCAGCACTAGCCACACATCTCCTGGGTTTGGCAGAAATGTTAGTGGCATCACGACTTATCTCCTGGGGATGACTGCCTTCCAGAGTGCAGACACACTGGCAGGGCAAAGAGTGATGCAGAAGGGTGGCAAAAGAAAGCTGTCCCTTCCTGTTGGAGGGCAACAGAAGTGTGTTTCTGTGTAGCAGAGAGAGGTGTATTGAACTCTTTCTTTAAAATCATCCTGCTTAATGAAAATATTTATTGCATTACAGCTGTGTACTGTGCAGTTCAACAGTGATGCTGCTTATCCTCTCTTGCTAGAGATATTCTTTCAATTTCTCAAGGGAGCCTCTTATAAAAATATTTTATTTTCTGTTCATGCTATACAACTGTAAACCATTAAATATTTTCCCTGGGGAGGGACTCCACTGAAAACCTTACCATGGGACCCTTCCTTAAAAAAAAAAAGAATCAATCGTCTGAAACAAGTGAGTGATTGCAGAAGGCTCCTGGTGGCGGCTGATACTGGTTGTCATGATAAGGGAGAAAGAGGTGGTGAAACAACCCTCCAGGTCTGTGAAAAACTGAAGACTGTCAAGAAAATTGGAAGTAAACAGGGACAGCCACAGGTTCACTGTTTTGTGGTGCAACAGAAATGCCAGTAACGTGAGAGCCTGAGAGCAGTAGATTAGCTCAGTGTTGTAATTTACTCTCAGGTTTGGGATTTCTGTGTATGTGCCTTTCCCTGGTGCTAGGGTACTTAACCCCTGTATACTAGCCTGATTAGAGCTACAGCTGCATTTCTCTGTACCTGCTCAGTAGCTTGAGGTCATCTAGGAATTAGGGGCTCTAGATTTATAGAGATCTTTGGTAAAGCAGCACATTGTTATAGAAGGGAGTTAAGACATCAAACCTCAGGAGGGATCCAGCCCTTTGAAATGACGTGTAGCTTTTAGATCTGCATGAGTTTCTCTCCAGTAAAAACCAGGTGATTTATCTGCATTATATTAATAGCATTTTGTATAGCTACAGAGTGCTTTATTTATTTGCATAAATAACAAATAACTCCTGTACATTTTTTTTCTTCTCTTAAGCTGCATGAATTGTAGGAGCTTCAAATTTTCTGGGTAGATATACTTACTATAAATGTGTATTGTAGATTGGAAATAATAAGGACTAAATTTTTATAGACCTCTCTCATTAAAAGTCACCTTCAGAAAATGCTGCTGCACCTTACTTATAATCAAATGACACCTCATAACCACCTAACCATTTTTAATATCCCCTAGAATCTATTGTATTATACCAAGGCTCAGACGCTGTCTAGGTAGTCAAGGAAAAGAGTATACCATCATATTTAAAAGCAGTTATTGGGACAGCTTTTACAGGCAGTGGGCTAAGACAATTCAGAAACAATTGCTTATGTGATAGTTTGAGGATTTGTCCCTGTCAAACAGTTAATATTGCTTTAATACATGAAGTAGGCTGTATAAGACAGCAATAATGAAAAATGTCAGGAAAGACAATATCAATTGTTATTCAACATCCACATCAAAGATTACTTTTTTGTCAGTAGCTTTCAGAAAATGTATTTTCCATCAGATCTGATTGCATTCCTCTTTGAAGTGCTCCATCCTCCCGGTAGATTTAATGTGACATCTAGGCACTTTTTAGTCCCTGGGCCTCTGAGGCGATTCAAAGAGGCACAACAAGCCATCACAGGTTTATCCTCAAAGGCCGACACTGTCTGTCTGATTTATTGTAACTTTAAGAATCATCTCCAGCAAAGCATGAGCCTTTCTACCCATCTGCAGCCTCAGACTTTTATCAATTCATTTGTATGCAGCCTGTACATTCTGGAACTGAGAGCCCTATAGCCACTCATGGAAAATGCATTACCTGCTACTAATCCTTTTTATCTTTAAAGTCTGTATTTTTTATGTATAAGTCATTTTGGGTTATCATAAAATATACATAATTCTAGCCCCAAAAAAGACAAAATGAAAAGAGAATATATAATAAGTTATGAGCTTGCCATATCCTTATCACCAAGGATTCTAAATAAACAGCTCTCTCTATGTAAATACTGCAGGATATAAAACTGTGATTACTTTCAATAGGGAATAGGAATGCTTCCATTTTTGTTCCTCGTTTCAAAGCGAAACAGTGAGATGAATCATTTTAAACATGTTTGGGTGCACTTTTATTTTCTGCTTCACTGCTTTGGGGGCCTGACACTTGTAGGGGGTGTCAGACTTCTGTCATATACTATAGACATCCAGAAACACCTTACGGTTTCAACATTTTGCCTCAAATTTTTGGTCAGCCATAAGTTAATGGCAGCTGTTTTATTTCCCCCCCCCCCACTTTTTTTTTT
>VZRZ01000460.1:433235-469521 GCA_013398175.1 Climacteris rufus
AAGTTATGGTTGGTTTTTTTTTTCCCCCCCCCCCCCTTTTTTTTTTTTTTTTTTGGTAACACAGAATGTATTGAAAGCCCCTGCAATAAGTCATGGAATACTGTGAAAAGCAGTGAACTGGCTGAAAGGATGGTAGATTTCTGGGAGCAGGGCTTTCTTTACAAGTCTTGAGTCAGTTCACTGCAAGTTCAGTGCATTATTTTCTTAGAATATGGTAGTCTGTGAACAGTCCTACCAATAACTTCACTAGATAGGGGAACCATGCAAACTTTTATCATTTTAAATGCAATATTAATGAGAGGCAGAACTTTTGAAAAATTAAGCCTTACTGTTATCTATCCATGTCAATCCTGTGTCTCATGCATGCAGCATAACAGAGATCAAAATTATGAAAATTAGCAGGTAGGCACATTGATCCATATTTAGACACTTCTGCATATGTATATATTTCTGCACACACACATAGGTAGATAGATACACACACACTTTCACATACATACACACACACACATACACACACATGTAGATATCTCTAGGTGTATGCAAGCATGAGAGTATAGTGTTACTGGGACAGGTTTACAGACAGTGGGCTAAACCAGCTTAGCTGACAGTAGTGAAAGTTTGTGTGTTCTTGCACATGATGTGGCACTAAAACATAAAAATGTTTAAATTGTCAGCTTTAACTGAAGCCACTGAGATTCAGAGGCCTAGTAGGAACTAGAAATCTGTATGTTTTTGCAGATCTTGTCCCATACGTTCCTAGGGGTTTACAACTTCGATGAGTCTGGTCTCTTGTTCAAACTCATTCTGTACCTCTGAGGAAAAGTTAATGTTTAACATTATACGCATACTAACAGATATTACGTTAGCTAATTAAATTAGCTGAGTTACATCAAGCTAAAATATAAAGGAGAATAGAGCTAGGTCTATTTGTTAGATGCTATGAGAGAAACTAACACACAGGGAATGTAAATTCAGACCTGTTTTTCAGACTTGGATATAATACCTGTAGACACTTTTAATGAGTATTTTCCCAGTCTAATGCACACCATAATAAATTATTAAAGCAGTGTATAAGGACTATTGTACAACACTGACAAAACATTGCTCCAAGCAAAGGGACTCTGTATATAACCAGAAATGACTTTTAGTGACAGACTACCTGTTTTTCTTACAAAGTTACATAAGACTCAAGGCATATGACGAAAAGTAAATAATACTATCTGAGACACTCATGTGATAGTGCCAAAGATGTATATCTTTGCATACTTTTATTGGTCCCTCTGACTTAATGGGGCTATTCACAGCCTACAAGAGGAAGTTTGTCCCTTTGCATGTTTAGGACTGAATTTTCCTTGAAAGCTTTTGGACCTGTGGGACTGAATTCAGCACAAAGAAAGTCAGCCATTCAGGAACTTGTTGATTTACTCCAAGGTCAAAATGGGAATTTTTGGATCAAGTACTGATTCTATTTCCTGAGAAGTCTCTGCAGAACATAATTCTCCATTAGACAGTTACTCCTTGCCAGCTGTTCCCTCCATCAGGACCTGTTTGCTACACTTCTGTCACACTATGTTATTTGGTAAGAAAGGATATATTCTTGAGGGCTCCTTTTCCGAATTCAACTCTGCACAGTAGAATATATACTAGGAAAAGGATATTACTGCTTTTTTTTCTCCCCAGAATGTATGCTTCTTTTTAAAGATTATGAATACTACATACTGCCACAGTCCATTTATTTCTCACTCTGTTTTTTCCTCTGTATTTGACTGTGCTCCTTAAAATGTGAATCACTAGTTTTTCTTGTAGAGAAAAAAATTTGCACTAACTTTAGCACAAATTAACCATTCCCTCTGGTTACCAAAATGATGAATTATAAATAGTTATTCAACTAAAATAAGCACATTTATTGCTCAAAACTGGCTTTCAGAATGTATCATCAGTCTTTTAATGGGATAGTTTGCTGGCCTATTGTTTCTAATCTACAATACTTTTTAAATAACATGCTTATCTCTGGGTTGTGTCCAGACCCTAAAGGTGCACAGTGACACAAGCAAACTACTTTGCAGAGTTTTACTATGGGGAAACACAAACTGTGACAATTTACTGTAACTGGTGTTCTAGGCCACACAGAAGTAGGAGGTATTCCTATTACTCACTAGCCCCAAGTGTTTTCTTTTCCATAGAAAGATAATTAAAATTCTGGTCTGCCTACCACTGAGACAAATGAAAAGACTGTTACCTTCACTGGAAATCGGATCAAGCCATAAGATGGCAAATAAGTGTTCAGCTAGAGAGTGCATACCTAACAGAAAGATGTTTCTTTTTTTAAACACCTCCCAGATGCAGAGCACCAGTGTGTTTATGCTCATGACATTAAAGGACCTTCTAGAAGCACACTAGGTGGGAGCAGCAGATTGATAACTACAAACTCATAGGATCATAGATTCATAGAATGGTTAGGGTTGGAAGGGATCTTAAAGATAATCTAGCTCTGTAGACAGGGATGCCTTCCACTAGGCCAGGCTGCTCAGATCCCCATTCAACCCGGTCTTGAACACCTCCAGGGATGGTGAATCCTTGACCTCTCTGGGAAGTAGCCAAAGTCAAACACTGCTCCTTGTGCAAGTTAATTGTGGGAAAAATAACTTGTCATAACAAGCTTCTTTCACTTCTCATTAATGAACCTTGGCATTCCCTTAGAGGAATCTTGTACAAAGGTGAGAGAATAGTACAGGTTTTATACAATTTTTTGACTTGGATTTTAATGCTTGACATCTGTGCTTTCACTTTTCTCTATTCACATTACTGCAAACAGATCTGAATTATTGCTAGTAATAAGAAGCTAATTTCATAAAGGTCTAATTTGCTTAAGAAGTGCTATCACGAATCTTGTAATAAGACATACCTGATTTTTCTTGTATTAGGTACTGGCTATCAGTTTGTCTGAAAGAGGATACAAATAGACACCTCTGCTTTTTAACAGGCGTAGTAATAATCTTAAAGTTGATAATTAGGATGGAATTGTGAAAACTTCAAAATCTTGGCTTTGCTTAGGGGAGGATTTCCTAGGCATATATCCATTGACAGATTATCTGGTAAATTCGAGTAGGCTGGGGTGGTCATGCAAATTAATGATTACCTCAGCAAGGTTGATCTGACATGTGGGGTAGGTTCAATAGGGCACAAATATGTCTTGGGAGCATCAGAATTCCCTGACACCTTTGGTGTGAATTTCTTGTGCTAACTACTGAAAAGCAAGATGCAAGACGTCAGCCATCAGAGCTAGAAAAGTATGGTAGTTTCACTTGTGTCTGAACACCAGGTGCACACTAAAATGGCTCTATCCCTTCCCTCCTCCACTGGGCAGGACAGAGAAAATACAACAAAAGGCTCTGAATGAGGGTAAGAACAGGGAGAGATTACACAGCAATCACTATCATGAGCAAAACAAATGTGGAAAATAATTGAATTCATTACAAATCAAGTCAGAGTAGGGTAATGAGAAATAAAACATCCTTTGCCCGCTCATCCATTCTTCCCGGGCTCAACTTCACTCCTAAATTGTTTACCTCCTTCCTCCTAGCAGCACAGGGGAACAGGTAATGACGCTAAACCTGGTGCTCTTGAGGTAGCGACAGCATCTTTATGTGAGCGAAATTCCTGCCGGGATGAGTTGCAATGGTTTTACAACTCTTCCAAAGAACAGAGTTCCAGCTACCGCAGACAACCTGTTTCTGCTGGCTCCTCTAGGAATGAAAGTTTCCCCAGGCATGGTGTTCTAGCGCCGGCGAGAATGAAAGGCTACACAGAGGGCTCTTCTCTGGGATAACAGCCTATTTATTATGAGTCCGTTGTTACATTATGAGGGTCCAGGAAGGGAGTCCAGAGACATCCAGGTGGCTGGAGTAACCCAGAAAAAGAGACCGAGGAAGCTCTGCAGGGCTCTTTTAAAGAGAAGTGGGACCAGGAAACACTCGATGGAAAACCACGTAGTTCAAAGTGACCAGTGGAGGGGAGAGCTTTCCAGGGCATAGCCATATATGAGACCTAAGGTATGGATACAGGTAACACAAGAGAAATATGGGACTCCACCACAGCTCAGGTAGAGGGTTCAGATATTGGAGGAAGAAGGTTGAGGGCATTGCCTTGGCTTTCTTCCCACCAAATCCGAAGCTCAAAAGCAGCAGCTTCTGCCTAGTACGCTGCTGGCAAGTAAGCTTCTGGCAGCTTCTCACAGAAGCCACCCCTGTGGCTTCAGGCAAAAACAGGGAAAAAATGATTGTATTCCCAAAAGTCCAAAATAATCGTCATGGTTTTTGTATAATATGGACATTATATATATCTTCTCCCTCCGAGCTGGAACGAGCTCAGTAAGTATCATTCTTTGTAACAAAAAAACCAAACCAAACCAAACCAAATCAAACCAAACCTAACCAAACCAAACCCAAACCAAACCAAAATTAATTATTATCTGTCTTGAAACCCAGTAGGAGATGAAATGTTTTTTACTTGTTTCTATTTTATTTTCGGTGTTTTGTCTCGAAATCAGAAAATGCTGAGATAAAGTTAAAAACAATGAAAAGAAAGTACCAAAATGTGTTTGTAGATTTCCATCCATGTTTTTCTAGCCACCTATATTATTTAATTTATGTGAAAAATATTTCTGTAACCTCTATCAAAGATGTGAGTCAAACGAAAATATACCAGCAGGTCTGAGGAGTATTATGTATAAAAGCATGATGTTTTAATGCGATTTTCTGACATTTTCAGATTCTAACATATACCATTTTTGTGACCAGAACTGATCTTCAGTAGCCTACATTCAATTATCAATTCCATCCAGCCACTAAATTGAAACTAAGCAGAGACTACAATGTTTTGCAGAATCTGGAGTCTTCTCTGGGAGACAGATTATAGCAGGATTCATGATACTATCAAGAACCAACAAGTATTTTCTTGTGCTTGCAATAGCGAAAATTTGTATCACTTGCAAATTCTTTTTGCCTATGGGTTCTGGGAGCCAGCAAACCTGTTCTAGATAGGAAAACCAGATGCCCTCTCTGAATATGACCACATTTTGTCAGACCTAGAGAAAGAAACATACTAAAAGACTGGAAAATCTCTTTATAGCAAGAAAGACAAATAATTTCATAGTCCTTTATATTGCAACCAGCTTTAAGATGTCGATTTAAAGGAAATTCCCTGCTAAACTTAGGAAAAACTGAGTTCAAATATATGCAAAGCTTTTTGCCAGTGTAAACAGATACATTTCCAAGTTGGCAAAGTACAGAGTTACACAGGCAACAAGACCAAGGCTAACTGTGCTGGCAGGACCATTTGTGAAAAAACGAGTTCAGTTCTCGGGCTCCAAAGAGATTGGAATACAAGAACATAGAAAAAAAGAAATTTTAAAACTTAAGCCAAGGTAATCTCAATGATATGGAACTTTCATAAATCTTCTGAAAATATGTTGTAATAATTTACAGATGTTTATACACTTGGATCTATACTGCCTTTCTGGACAGAGTTTGAAGAGGGACACTAAAAACCGCACAAGAGTCTTATCCTTTCTGAGGCACAGAAGATGCCCTTTGACGGGTGTCCAGGGTTTTTCATGTGCATTGGATTTTCGGGCCTAACTTTGTCCTCAGGAACTGACAATTTTAGCTCTAGGGTTCCATATCCCATTTCTTCAGAAAGAAGAAACCCTCAGGGAGCTGACAAAGGTGTGCTTCTAGGGATCTTGCATTACTGGAAAGGTACAACTCTGACTCTAACATGTTGTGCATGGGAATGACAGTACTAGATTGTGAAATTAATTTATTTAGTGCATGTGGCATGCTGGTTTACACGAGGTATTTTTTCCTTTGTCGACTGACGAGAAGGGGAGGGATAGAGCCCTAGGAGTAGTTCTTTACAAAAAGAGCCAGTCCTGTAGAGCTCCAAAGTTTGACACACCCCAAATCCAATAAATGGCTCAAGTTTTGCTTTTTGCGATGACACATCCAGGAGAAGGCATTTAAAATTGGCTGTTTCCCGCCCTCCAGAAGGGAAAAATGGTTGGATGGGCCAGGCCGTGGCGTGTGAAGCTGCACGGCCAGGCCCCTCTGGGCGCTGCTGGGCTGGGCTAGGACTGGAGCCTGCCACGCCGGAGCCGTGGTCACTGTGCCAGGGTCAAAAATACCTGGTGCCGCTTGAACTATTGGAGCTGCCCAAACTGCAGAGAAAGAAAGGAGCAGAGCTGGCGGCAGCAGAACTCTCTCTTGGTGCTCGGCATGATGCTTGTGGCACCTGCAGCAGTGGACACTGCCACATGGTGACAGCGGGAGGCCATGTGGACGGCAGCAAAAGCATGGAGCAATTCCCCAACATAAAGTCTGAACTGAATTGACTTTCTTGATGCTGCAAAGATCTTGTGGAAGTTTCTCCTAGACTGGTAAACACTTACTAACTTTGGTGATTGGGATAAGTTCTTTCCTCTTTTATTTTCTCGCTTTGGTTTGGAGAAAAAGAAGCGATCATGAGAGAAGGACCACATGGCAGATGCCATGTTCGATAAAGGAGGAGGGGGAGGGGAGACTCAGACGTTAAAACTGAATCTTTCCTGCAGGCTGTGGTAAAATTACAGTAAATTGAACTGGTTTTCCCTATAATTAATGAGATGCATGGGAGGATAGAGAGAGCAAGAAATGTACTGGGCAAATGGAAGACTTATATAGAGAACAAAAAATCCTTGATGCTAGAAACAGAAGAAGAAAAGAATGAAAGAGAGTCTTTGCTTCCAACATTAAAGCAACTCATCCTTAAAATTATACCCCATGAACTCCTGGCCCACACAGAATCAGTTCTTGGGACGACTGTGTTCATTCATGGGAGGGCTTTTATGTGGTAGGGGGTCAGGCGGAATGCTACCTCATGCACTGTTAAAACATGGTAAAGAAGGTTATATTCCCTGGAGGAAAAGGCATTCCATAGTATAACTAAGAGAATTTCCTCCATGTGTGTATCCCTGTGTGGTTGGTAAAGAAATAGAAACTGTGGATGGGAAGGGAGAAAATGAAGGTGCTTTATACTTATTTTGTTACTTAAATCTTTTTGCTAATTCTGTTAATAAAAATAGTTTATAGTTTTAAGCTAAGCCTGGTGTTTGCCTCAAAATATTTCTCTCACAAATCCTTATTTTCAATCATAAACCTTCAGATAACTCTTCTTTTGTGAGTTATTTTCAACGCATGACAGGCAGGCAGGTAGTAATGTATTACTACGCACAAAACCCCCCCCATACAAAAGAGTTTGGTATTTGGTACTTGGGTGAAGAAGCTCTGTAGTATGAGTTCAGGCAAGGAAATGCAGGGGTGAGAGGAGAGGGCTAGAATATCAGAGCCTGAGTAAACAGAGAAGAGTGAACAGAGCTGGGATGGCACTGAACAGCTCTGAAGGATGGCACTACTGGGTTGAGAGAAATTTTGGGAGTTAAATATTTGTCTAGAAGAACAGTGGGAATATAAGGAGAGAAGCTATGTTGTTTAATGTCTCTTGCACTAGACAAGAAGGATTATTTACTTGTAAATGAGCTGCATTCTATGAAATGGCTGACCACTCCTCTTAAGATAAAATCAAACCTACAAGGCTCTGATTTTGCTGTACTTCCTCAGCAAAAAGAGTTGAAAAGAATAGATGAATAGTGCCGGAGAAACTCTCTCTGGTTGTAGTCAACAAGTAAGAAAAATAGAAGTGTTGCATGGAGACGGCATCAGAAATACAACCCAAATTGACTTGTCAGTCCTGGGCTGGCTTTGTATGTACTATGAATGGAAAACTCTCGTAGATGAGAAGAAATGCTGTAGTCAGCTTGTGTATTTAATAGTTGATGGTCTTTGGAAAAATGCCTAACCTGAGCTGGAATTTGATGATTTCCTACATGTTCTCCGTCTTGTCCCTGCCCTGTCTTTCCCATTTACACTTCTTTTTTTAATTTTTTTTTTTTTTTTTTTTTTTTTTAAGAAGAGAGCAGTTCTGAGGTAAAGAAAAAACTCCTCCCTTGGAGACAGTTATAAGGCAACAACTTGGGTAAACAAAGCATATTTTTTTTCTTCCAAATGAAAACTGTTTGTGAATTTCTTTTCCCCAAGATGAAATGTGAATTTCTTCCTTGAGTATCTTGGTTTTATGAACTAGCGTTGAATATTTTGAATGTCTTCTTACACTTTCAGCATCAAGTGATTGTTTTTTAGCAAACATGCTGATAATTTTTTAAGACTTCTGACAAGTGAAGCTTTAATAAAGTGCTATTTTTCGAAATATCCCAAGTCCCATTTATCATAGGATGTTATAATAAAGACAAATATTCAACCAGTAATGAAAAGCTAAGTAATGTTTAAACTCTATTGTATGCAGGGAAGTACATTAAGGCAGATCTAAGAGACACGTTATTGGATTTAGCTTTAACAGTCAGACCTGGACTTAGTATAAATCAAATACCCCTGCATTTCAGCAAAATGTACACCCACTCATTCATTAACACTGTTCAGCGCAGATTATAAATATTAGTAAAGACACCTCCAGCTCCTGAAGAATCTTTCCTCAGATACAGCAATAATTGAACAATAATGATGACAGTCTTATTTTTATGAATCACTACAACTTATTGATTTGCACCTGGGACTTGAAAGGGCTTTCCCAGCCAATATGCAACAGGGAATGGTTATAAGCTATTAAAAAAGCTGAGGAAAGATGGAGAGGAGACAGGAAGAGAAGAAAAAGAGAAGAAAAGCTGTGGAAAGATGGCAGAAGCAACATTTGGTGTCAGATAATGCAGAAATAATCAAGATGTAATGAAAGGACCCCTAATTTACCAACAAGGTGATAAAAGATAAACTAATTACCCTGCCTCACATATGTGTTTCTGCATACACATGCCATTGAGTAAATTTATGGTTTATCTTTATTTTGCTTTCCAAAACAAAAAAAGAGGCAGCACATATAAATATTTTATGAATTGCACATGCATAATAGTTTAATCACAGGAGGAAAGGGGACTTTGCTTCTGACTGTTGTATACAACTTCAAAACAACTTAAGGAATGTAAGATTCTGGAAATATTATTATGATGAAAAAGAGCAGAACTCTCCTATCTTCTTTTTGTAAAATGTGTATTGGTATTTGTTAGGGAGCTTTTTCATCTCTTGTATCTCAAAATTAGTAGAAAATTGAATACTCTGTACAGATACTGGCATATATCTCTGTTTTAAAGGAGGAGATGTCTATATATATCTGTGTGTGCATTATTGTTAATTAATTGGCTTTCTTCTTTCTTCTTTTGGGAACTGTCTCAGTTTTGAAAGACAGGTGTCTGCTAAGAGAAGTTGAACCCTCCCTTAGGACAGAGAATGTGATTTTCCCCTCCCTCCGAATTATTTAATTTTGAAATCAAGGGCTTTCAGGCAAAGATATGGGAAAAGGAATTACAGTTCTTTACTAGTATTTATAAACAAGTAATAACAATAATAACAACCATAAATAGAACCAGAAACTGATAGTAGATGACTTTCCCGTGCAGTGTAATTATGGTTGAAAACCAGCAGGGGGCGCTGTTGAGCTCCCGGCCAGGCAGGGCGGTTGCGATGACTCCCGAGCGGCTGCAGGTGGCGCTGTGGCGCAGGGTCAGGTCAGCCTCAGGCAGCTGGTAATGGCGGACAGGCTGGAGAGCAGCCAGGCAGCTCAGAGCGGCAAAAAACAGGGCCCTCTTCCTCTCTCTCCCCGGCTAGCCAGCCAGGAGAAGAAAAAACAGGGCACAGTTGGATTTCCTCTGGTTGCAGCCAAAAACGAACAGCAGCCTCTCCTCCCGTGTCCAAGCCGAGAGAGTGAGTGCCTGTTCCAAGGGCTGGCTCGGCTCTTCCCTGCCCTGCCCAAGCACACCTTTTGTCTCTCACAAAAAAGTTGATGGCCCTGATCACCCAGCTATTTGTTGCTTAGTAACAGTAATGGAGAAAAATTCCAAGGCACCCCCCAACCTCCGACAGGAAGACAGAAAAGATCTCATTTCACAAACATAAAAGATAACTGCAATTGTTTAACTGTAGTTCTGGTTTCAGCTAAGGTAGAGTTAATTTGTTCTCAGCAGCTGTTACAGTGCTGGGTTTTGGATTCAGAATCCAAAACAGAGAACACCATTCAGAGAATGGTGTTGATAACACACTGATGTTTTGGGTTTTGCTAAGTCGTATTTATCCTGAGTCAAGGACTTCTTTTTCCTTGTCTCATGCTCTGCCAGTGAGGATGTACACAAAACAAACTGGGACAGGTAACCTGAACTCACCAAAGCGCTTTTTAACACTACAGAATATCAGGACTGGCATGTAAACTGGGGGAGTTACCTGGACGGGAGGTCTGTTCTGGGTTTGGGAAGTGGGATCTGGCATCAGTGAGTGGGTGATGAGCAGCTGCATTGTGCATCACTTTTTTGTTTCCTTTTTATTATCATCATTATTATAATTAACCATTATTATTGTATTTTACTTTATTTTCAATTATTAAACTGTTCTTGTCTCAACATACAAGATTTACTTCAGTTCTTCTCCCCATTCCACCAGGATGTTGGGGAAGAGAGGAGGTTTGAGCAAGTTGCTGTGTGGTGTGTAATCTCCAACTGGGCTTAAATCATGACAAGGGTTTATTTTATTATACTAAGTTTGCACTGGTACTTATTGAGCCACAAATAACTTGGATAACACCAAATATTAAATTCACTTGAACATTGTGCTATTTTTCTATAACAATTTGTAGCAAGAGTAAACTTACACATTTCATACTAGGAATCTTTTTCAGTACTCTTCCTTTTTTAATGATCTAAAATTCTCATACCTTTTCTCAGCTTAATTTACTGAAACTAGTTTCATCAAGGCCAGATTCTGAATAAGAGTGAGTGAGCTGTGCAAAAAAAATTTGATTTTCAGGAGTTCACCATAAAGTTCCACAGTGACTGAAGTCTAGAGAATTTCATTAATAGAGATAATTAAATTACAGCACTTTTTTAGATTCATGTGTTCTGTAGGGAACCCTGAAATATTTAAGTTTATAATGTAATCCAATGAAACACAGATGTTTAAGAGTCTTAACTATGAGGAAAAATGCCAAAAGTATTATTTTTATATGTTTCTTAATTGCTTTATGTCCATGTTCATAAAGCCATGTGTTGGCAAGTACAATTGCAAAATGAACTTGAATATGAATTACATCCATATTGATTAGGTTAGTGCAGATTACAACAGAGTGGTCATTTATTACTATATAAAGTATTCATACCATAAATATGATGAAAAAGAAAGATTGCAAGATACTGCAGCTGTGGGCATCCTGGCAGCTGTTTTCAGGTTAAGGCTTATCAAGATAACAAAGAGAATTAACCTTTCCCCAAATAAAATGAAACACGTAGGGAAACAAGAGCAGAAATCTTGTGAAGTTTTTTTTAATAGGGCACTTGGAAAGCACCCTCTTGGGTATGAAGATCTCAAGGACTAACAAGTTAATAGGATAACATAAACCAGAGTTTTGCTATGTGGGAAGATGCAAGCAACCAAGTAGGCGTACCAACTATTAATCTTATTTGCCCTCTTTTAGCAGCTCTAGGCATTTTTCTGAATAAATCTTGATGTAAGTGTCCAGAACAGCAAGAAGAGGAACTTTAGTCTGTATCAAGTACTGTTCTATCCTCTCTGAAACTATCACAGGGGGATCTCCATTGGTGAGCAACTTAGGCACAGCAGCCTGCCCTTGCACTTCAGTAACTGCTCATGTAGAGATGCCCCCACTTGCACAGGTTCACATTAACACCTCAAATCCTCTTTGAAGCATCTAGATTCTACTTTGCTTACAGTTCTAACAGTATAATTGTGGTTAACTACCATTACCGAAATGAGGTGAATCTCACAGTATTAAAAAAAAGCAATTTTTTTTTCAAATTTATTTGCGAAATGAACATGGCTGGATGTTAAAGCCGCGTTACAAAATATGTTCAGAGAATCAAAGCAAAGACTGAGGGTTATGTGGATATAGACGCAGAACTGCAACACTTTTGGTAAGTTACATGTCTGGGATGTCTTCACTCATGCTAGACACTGGGATAACCATAGTAATTAACTATGGTGCCTTCTCCACCTTTCATATGAACTTTTCCAGGACACAGATGGAAAGACACAATGCAGCAAAAATTCTGTTTGCTGTGTCCAGTATCAAGAATGTAGTTTGCTTAATTGATAACTTTTCTGGACAATAATTCATACTAAGATATCTGAATTTTAAAAAAGTATTAAGAAAAAGGTGTCCAGTTAAGCAGTCTGTGAGAAATGGTTTTTACTGTGAGCAAGAGATAAGTGTTCAGAGTTCTACTACATAAAATATGGGTTTTAAAAGAGAGGTGAAATAATATATTGGAACAGTAATGATTATCTTTGATTTGTTCTAGGTGATTTCTATAGTTATTAGGAATTTCTGATGAAAACAAACAATATATATGTGGTGGATTGGCTCCAGTCATCAGCCTCTTCCTCACTCCCCTCTTCTACCAGGTGGGAATGAAAACAAGAAAAGGGAGAAGACTGGTGAATGAAGACACAGACAGTTTAACCAGGGGAGCAAAAGCTGCACAAACAGGCAAAGCAAAGCAAGGAATTCCCATGGGCAAGCAGATGCCCAGCCATTTCCTGGGAAGCAGAGCCTCAGCACACCTTACACTGGCTTGGGCACACAGATGCCATAGCCCCAACTGTTCCTCCTGCCTCCCTCCTGGAACTACTCTTGTGGAGCCCCATGTCATATGGCATGGGACATCTCCTAGTGTGGCTGGGGTCAACTGTCCCTTCTGTGTCCCTTCCAGCCATTTGCCCACCCTGATCCTGCTCACTTGGAAGGCACAGTGAGGATGAGAAACAGAGAAAGCCTCAGCACTGCCCAAGCACCTTTCAGCAGTAGCTGAAGCATCAGTGTGTTCTCAGGACTGTTTTCAACACAAATCAGAAACACAGCACTTTCTGGGCTGCTCTGAAGGAAATTAACTCCATCTCAGCCAGAAGCAGTGCAGTGAGAAATGGAAATGAAAGTGGAATTGGGGTTTTTCATTCCTCAAGCTGCATGGAGCAGTCACATTGTAGGAGAGCTGTACTAGCCCCCAGACAAAAGTGGAGAACGTCGGTAGTATTACTCCTGGTACTGGCATCCAGAAGTGGTATATTCTTTCAGTTTTTTTGGAGTTTTTTGGTTAGTTTTTTTTTTGTTGTTGTTGTTTTTTGTTTGGTTTTTTTTTGTTTGTCATTTGTGGTTTTTTGTTTTGTTTTGTTTGTGTTTCTGGTTTTTATGAGTGATTGGTTTCTTTTGCAATGTATTTGTGTACCAGCTTCTTTGGAGTTAGAAATAAGGAGCTGATGTTACAAATGCAGTGAACTGCTGTTATCATATGGTAAAAGTATTCTGTTAGGAGCCTAACATATATAATACTGAAGTTCACAGACAATGCGTTGCATGGTACTGTTGCTATAGCAGTTCTCAATCGTTTCAATCTGTGTCCCTTCCAGCCTCTAAAGCTGCAAACAGAAAAAGCAAGAGGTTTATTCTATCTGAAAACCACAGTAGGTGGGAGAAAGATGCTGATCAGAATTCTGTGATAGTTTCAGCATTAGACATTAAGGCTGTAAAATATTTTGTTGTACATACCTTATTATTTATTTATTATTATTTATTGTACTTACTTTATTGATAGTTGGCAGTTAAAGATAATGATAACCCAATAATTAGTCACTGCTCAGTGGCAGGGAGACTGTTCCCTTGGCGGGTAAAAATGGCAAGATATTTTTGAACCTGAAATGGAGGAGAGAGCAAATCCCAACTAAATGGCTAGCAGAGCTGAAAAAGATATATCTCTGTGAACAACCCTGCCTGTATGAAACATGGTGTGCTAAACCTCTCCTACAGACTAGACATTCTGTACCACTTCAGGACTAAATAAAGATCAGGAGAATCATGATTATTTCAAATTGATACACTGAGATAAAAAGTTAGTGAGTTGGTTTTGGTTACACTGTTCTCAGCCAGATATGCTTGTGTTCCCAGGCTTTAAAGGATTTTCATTATGTGATCCTAAGGAACATAACCTTGATTACTTTTTTATCTGAAAGTAAAAAGGAATATAGTACTCTAGAAGAAGTCTGAAGATTGTCGAAATCGAAGAGGTCAATGGAAAATTGTGCTTTTTCTGTTGGATAGACATGATGAATGAGAGATGACTCAAAAATATGAATGACAATTCATTAAGCCTACGGAACAAAATACCATACTTCAAAAAGAAATGAAAAAAATTATGCTAACAGGATCCTCCACTTCTGGAACTCTTGACTTACTGCTCATTAGACTTTCCTCTGAAAATCACAGGCTTCCTGTGGATGAATATAATGAATAGACATAAGAAAGTAGCTTAATTCTCATTTTCTTTTATTTCATTGTAAGTTACAGCTAGCCATTAGCCTGAGGTTGCACCTTGCTAGGGAACAGGGGATTGCTCTCTTAAGGTCCTTCTGTAATCTCACACATATATAGAGCTCCAAGCCTTCAAGTCTTTGGGATGTTTACCTCTGGAGTTTTGTTCATACTTGTTGTTGTTAGAAGTGCCTGTGCTACACTATCTTCAACATTATTCTGAAAGTATTTTACTCCAGGTGATTTTGTGTGAAAGGACATTAATGTTAGTTTGCTTGCTTACATGTTAAGCTTTTAAAAAAACACCAATTGGCAGAGAAGCACTCCATTAATTTCACAAAAGTACAAGATTTCTGTTGCCAAATAAGCCTTTTAAAATAAGCAGAAAGGGGCTTATTACTTGTTCAATGACACTTTGGTATTTCATAGAAGATGAAGTTTTGAAAGCTTTCTTATTTTGGAAGTTTGAAGAAAAGACTATGGCACAGACAAAAGCAAAATAAACCTGTGCCATCTCACTGTCACTGCTTCTAGGGGGGAATTGTTGTCAGGAACCCATTAATGCTAGAATGTGTGCCAACTATGTTGATTTTCCTAGATTTTTTGGGGAATAAGATGAGCAACTGTTTCCATATAGGAGCTATAAAGAAAAAGGATAATATTTGATCACTGCTGGTCTGGGACTAAAGATGTAGAAATCCTCTCTTTCAACCAGTTGTGTCTGAGTGACACACTTCTGTCATACATACAGATTAATTGTATTGAAAGTTGCTTTCTAAACTTGTTAATTAGTGTCTGTTTAAACTTATTTTTTATTACTGATGGGATGAACAGATAAAATAATATTTAATTGACTCGGGATGGTGCTGTCACCCTTTCCGTAGGTAAGGGTTTGCAGAGATCATAAAAAGAAAAGTTTTTTTGTAAAATAACACTCCACCTGTTGTATGCCTCCCTTTTCCCTTTGCTAACAAAGTCAGTGGGCTAAAGCAGCATATTCCAGTTGTTTTGTGCTATGTCGGTAATGTACAGCAGCAGAAACTTCTGTTTACTTAGGTGTTTAGACTGTGGGAAGGCTTCTCTGTGTCATGGCAGAAATATGAAGCAGACAGACCATATCTGGACTAAATATGACTTCCCAAGTATACATTATTTCCAGTAACTGCTTTCCATATATATTGAGCAAACATATTTGGTAAGGTGAAAGACTTCATCTTAATAGGAAAAAACTTGTATCTCTCAGACACCTAGTATTTTGTGGCAAATAATACAGGGAGTGAGCAAGTAGAATGGAAATTTTCCATAATTCAAACCAAAAGAAGATAACAAATGGTGGTTTTTTTAGCCTTACCACTCTTTCCTTATTTTGGATAGAGCTCACTGAAATGCAGAGCAGGATAGAGGTCTGTAGCAGCTCTTTGAAAGTACTGACAGAGTGCAATCAGCTGTGGACTTCATGTTTAGGATGAAGGCTAGTGAAGAAAGGTGAAGAAAAAAAGTTTAATATTGAGACATTTTTTGGCTAGGTTTGCTAGGCTGTGCCAGGTGTGCCATAAACAGAGGTGTCTTCTGCAACAGGGGATAACTGCTAAATATAACAGGGCATTTGTTTTGCAAATTCACTTCCTCTGCTCCCTGGCTTTATTTTTGTGCACATCCAGAGCTGTAGAACCTCAAAGTGGGAGGACATGTTTTTTCCCACTTTTGATGTCAGTTTTCAGGGAGAATTTTTTTCCTTTGCCTCTTTTATCATGAGATTGCTGACAGTAAGCTGTGTTCCCACCAGCATTCCTGCCTGTGCTCCATCAGCTGCCTTTGCTTTTTCTTTTACTTATGTGTATGCATGTGTGTGTTCCAATGCGTGTGTGTGTCTTCCCAGCTACAGCCAGCTCCCCTGTCAGAGGATACTGTCCTTGAACTTGATCAAAACCCTCACAAGCTGTGCCATGAGTTGAGTTGCTTACCTCTGCCTCTGGAGGAGTTTATCTCCCTTGACAAGGTTTTGTCTGGTTTTAGTGGCACGGCTGGTGACAGGCCATGCACACAACAGCATGTGACCCCGGCTTCTTGCATCTGTGCGGGCAGTCGTCAGAGCTGTCACACAGCCAGAACAAGTTAATTCAGTGAGCGGAGAGAGAGGTGCGGTCTGTAATAATATCAGGCCTCTGGAGAGGGTGCTGTCAGGCAGCGTGTACCGGCGGCTGCCCCAGCTGCTCTCTCCTGCCTACAAGGATGCGAGCTGACAGGCGGCAGGTTTATCTGCCTGGGGCAGGCTGGGGAGTACGCATGTTAATTTTCTGTCTGTGCAACAGGGCTGGTAATATTGCTTGCTGTGGTGCTTGAGAAACAACTTTGTGCCTCTCACCTTGGACGATTGCTGGAGGCAGGATGCACTTGCTGGGGTGTCCAGGAGACAGTAGCAGGCCAGGGCTCCCTTCTGCTGCAGCTCTTGGGCTGCTTCTCCTCTGAGCTTTCTTACTGTGCTCTTCTTGACTCGCATGGATTACTCTGCATCTGTATATCTCCTTCCCCCATGACAGGAGATTGTTGTTTGTGATGGCTAGGTGCCTTTAGATGTTATAGGGCTATTGATTCAGTTCACTTGTCTTTGTGTGTGTGTATATACTGCATACATATACACACACTATACATATGTACACACACAGGGTTTCTTGAAGGATTTTCAGCTCTGGATGAGGCTGAGTAAGGCAGAATCTCTGCCTAAAAAGTGTATATAATACTATATTTAAAATAATACCAATACAAATAATAATCTGTGTCAGTCAAAGCAAATTTCACCAACAGACATGAGAGCTTCCAGATCTGGCTGGGTCAAGGACTCCATGGCTGTAAACATCCAGGTGTGATTACACAGCAAGACTCAGTAGCACTTAGTTTAGCAACCAGAATTAGTATGTGAAAATGGTGGGATAAAATATAAAGAAGGAAGAAAAATCCCCATGTTTTTATTTACTCCTACACTCTTTACTAAAGTACACTTAATCCAGGAACACAGCAAGGAAAATATGACTACTGTGAAGAAAGTGGTAAAAATGCTACCAGCCTAGCAGGCTTTTGCCTGGTGGGAGTGGGAAGTCTGCTGGAGATACTGTACATATAAACACATAGACATGGGCAGACCTATGGCTGTTAGCTGGGATGTGAATTGGGGAAAACTCTGATCCTTGCCTGCAGCTGTACTGATTTCACTTGTTCTGGCTTGCATAATCTAAACCAGAAAAGCCCTCTAATGAGATAGTGTCTACATAGCCAAAAAGTATCTCTTTTGTCATAAGATGTTCTGTAGATTGATTGAATTCAGGAAAAATGTCACTTTGACTTCATTCTTTATTATTGGCTTGGGTAAGGCTGTGGGAAGGGAAAAGTGGTCACAAAATCCAAGGGAAAGTCTCTCTTAAGTCCATTGGTCCTTCTTGTAGCAATGTCTGAGTGGTAAAATCAGAGAGAGGAAAAAAGGTTTCCTTTTAATCGCTTGACTAAAGTGATGAAATATGGATGAACTGGATTTGAGATTCATGTGTCTGAAGCTGATTCTAGAATTATATATTTAGAAATGAAGGCAAAATCCAGTGTTTTAGGAAATGCAGGTTAAGAGTTGACTCATTACAGATGAATTCTACTGTGGGCTCAGAACAAAGGGAAGGAAATGTCTTTTCATACCCTGTTAATTAAAATTGTGAACTCCTTGCTATAAAGATGACGTTGAAATCAAAGTTAATATGAATCAGAAAAAAAGGTAGGACACTGATAGCTAACAAGGATATTCAGAATTGCAACTGCGAATGATAGTGCATATTTCAGAAGAATTGCTAACCTGAAAACTTCTCAGTTCTAATATTAGACAACTAAAGAATAGGAGATGCATTACTTTCAGTGCTGCTAAGAGTCAGTAGCAGGATAACACATTACTTGGACAGTGTGTTCTGACCCAGGTGGACAATACATGCCTCAGATGGGTCAGGGCTTCACATTCATTGGGAGTGCTGTGACTGATCTGTGAGGTCTGGCTTCTTTCCCAAAAGCAAACTGTTAAACTCTTGTCGTTCAGTTGGACACCAGAAGCTTGCCACTGACCTGATTTCCAGAACTTTTGATTATTATCCTCGAATTCACATTTTAAGGAAACTGTCCAGAGTGATTCCAAGGCCTTTCCTTTTCCAAGTGATCTTGGAGTTTTCATCACTCTGTCTGTTTGTATGTGTTTATAGGAATGCTTTATCCTTGGAGGTCTCCAACACTGGATTTCAGTTGTTGACTAATTAGTTGAGCACGAGACCCTTGATACCTGTGCATTTCTTAAACAGGACCGCCAGCTGTCCAATACAGACAAGCATCATTGAGGGTTACAGCGCTAAGCTCTTTTTTTCCCAGTAGTTAGGGCCAAAGCATAATTGCAGATTTTTACAGGCAGAGAACATGGGACAAGAAAGCTAGTTCTGCTGTCTGGAGGGAGACGGAGAGAAGCTTCAGACAGATACTTGCCTCCAGAATAGCTAGTGTAAGAGCAACTTTACAAACAGTATTATTTTAAATATGACTCAATGCTACTAAAAATATTTGTTGGTTGTTAGGTTAAACTAGAATTTTATAATTTCTTACTGTTGTCATAAGACAAAAAAAGGTGCTTTAACACATGGAATGTCAATCTCAAGGTATGACAGGTGGAATGGGCGTTAGCTGTGATTATATATAAATATTTACAGTGAGGAACAGTTTAAAAGAATTCAACTTCTTTTTTGGTGAGACTTTTTGCAATTTCATAATAATCTTGTGGTAGGTTATGCAGTGCAGTGTATTCTTAGACACTTTGTCTATCTTTAGGAAACAGAATATTGAAAAAGAGAGTGTATTTATACAATTTAACACTTTGACAATGCCTATTTATTAAGGAATTTGAAATCCCTTGAAATGTTCCAGCTTGTGTGCAGTGGCTTATACAGTGAGACATAACCTAAAATCATGTCATCTGCAGCACATGTGTATGATGCACTGGACTATTGGATGTACTGGGGCATCTTACGTTCATGTTTAAATGATGCGCAGTATAGGATCCTTTGATGTGTGTTTGGTCTTTGAAGCAATGTCTTGATGCAGGCTAGAAAGTGAAAACGGGCTCATTGTGTGCTGCTTTTCTCTCCAGTAAGGTGAGCTTGGAAGAATAGGAATATAATGAAGTACTGATTTGCTCTGGTAGTGCTTTCTATTTTTGGGTAAATTATTACAATCATATTAAGTCAGTTTCCCTTGAATTGCTGATCCTTTCAAAAAGGACTGGAGCAGAGATTGCTTGCATTTATGGCAGGAGCTTCATTCTTACAGGTTTTTGCTAACTGACTGGAAAGTACTTGTCAGTTTTGTACCTGGCTCTGTACTGTCTGTGTCTTTTCTCTTAAAATGTGGTTCAGATTTGCTTGGAGTAAAGCCAGTGCATTTCTTTCTCACCTCCCCCACTGTTTCAGGGCATATTCACCCGCATCAGGGATGAACTGATCAGCTGTGGACAGATGGCAGGTCTGCCTCAGTCTCCTGAGCAGCTGCCTCTGCTGACAAAGATGCCCTGTGTCTCCTCAGCTGAAAGAACAGGAGAGGGTTGGAGAGTCATTGAATATTTCATCTGACATGAAACGAAGAAGTGGTTTTACAGCTTACTTCTGGTGATTAAATTAAGTCAAATCCCTTCACATGTATTTTATTCCTTGCTTGACTATTTCTTATTGTGGAGAGGAGTGGCAACATAGGCTGTGGTGTCTCTCTCTTTGGCTGTTGTACACAAGCATTGTCCCCTTCACGTCCTGAGAGGTGTACATAACCTCAGCCATTTCTTTCTGAGAGGAGGGAGGTCATATAATTTTGACTAATCTGATGGTATGTTCTGCTTGCTATATGTTTAAAGGCAGTTGGGTGAGAAGCCAAAACTGTTTTGTTGTTGTTGTTGTTGTTATGTTTGTTTGTTTGTTTGTTTTTGTTTTTGTCCAACCCCCNCCCCCCCGCAGTCCCTAGAGATGCAGGAAGGATTGCAAAGGTGTGGTGGATATCTGAATAAAAATGCTCTGACACTTGCTCACTACAGTCTTGTCAGTGTAAGTAGAGTTTCAGCTCACCGAAACACCCCTGCAGGTAAGAACAAGACAGCTTTTCTCTTCAGTCTGCTGCTGAAAAGGCTTTAACAGTGTGGAAGCCAGTAGATTAACACTGGCTATTACCAGGTTGAGAGGTTTTGTTTCACACTTACCTAATTTTATAGTCATGTGGTTTGGACTTTGGATAGGAGGATGGTGGTAAAATCTTCCACATGACTTGTTATTGGGCTACTCATAACCATGTGCAGGATGACTCTACAGAGATACAGAAAATTGCGGTTAGCTGCACTGTTCACTGCCAGTGTTCTAGGTGCTGATTTTATGGATATAAAAGTTCAGGATTTATCAGATCAGTCAGGTGTTCGATATGACCCTACAGCAATGAATCAGCTGGTGCCAGTTGCCTAATATCTTTATCTCATCTTTATCTCCATGTTGGGGATACCTAAGGGTGCTCAGGATAAGAAATATGGCAGTGTATTTCACAGAAGTGTTTCTACTCTGATTCAAGACCCCTTGAAAATTTTGGTGTCTGTCACTGGTGCAGCAGGAATAAATGTAACATCAGCTTACACTGAGTGAAAGGGCAGTGTAAGGGGACAATTAGAGGTTGCCTGGTGTAAGATCACCATAATGTATGGGATGTGTTGGAGTTCTGGTGGCTTGGTGAGGAATTAGGTACAAAGAGGAGAAAATGAAAAGTTTCCTTAGGAGGCAAAGCCATGTAAAGTCTTGAGGCAGAGTCTGTGACTCTCGGGTGACAAAGCCTGAGACTCTTCAGAAATTATATGCTAGAGTGATGGGAGTAAAGAAACACAAGAGGAAGAGAAAGTAATAGCTGTCTGGAGAGACTAACAGGAAAATGATGTTTAATTTGAGCTAAGATGTTTGTCTGCTCCTGCAATACCATTTCCATTCATTCCCATGAAAATGGGAGAGAAGAATTTGGCTTGTCCTATAATATTCAGGGTTATGATGATTTAAATTGCAGTGTATTTCTTTCTGGAAAGCTAAAGGTTAGCCTTTGGGAAAAACACTAATGAGAGAAAGTCAAGGTAGGGTCAGGTACTTTTGTTACACTCCTGCGTATTTGAAAAGAACATAAAAGTTCTGTTTTCCTTAGTAGAGTAGGAGCTGCACAACAGGAGCTTCTGGCTCTTTGCTTACCACTTTCTCACCTTCCTAGCCATTGTTCAGTCCCAAAGCCTGATCTCTGTCAGTTTTTGCAGAGTCACATTGCTATTGCTAATGTGGCTGTGTCTAGTGCTTTGGCTTTCTTGCTCCCTTTGCTCCCGGTCCCTCTGGTCTCTTCATATCTTTTTTTACAGGCATGCAAAACCTTTGAACATAATATCCAGTGAACCACCTTCACCCATGGTGTGAGCTGGAAGGAAAAATTCGTTGAGTACAGAGATTCATCAAAATCTCCTCCACTCTGTTCAAAAAAGCATAAGATTTTTGTGATCCAGGTTCATTTCTCAGTTCTCTTTCAGGTCTTATAGTGCAGCATCAGTCAGAATACTCATTCTGGCTGTTCTGGTTCTCCCACTTCTGAAGGCCAAGAAGGGGTGAGGTGGCAGAAGTTCATAAAGTCCACAGAGAACTTTAAGAAGTGAAGCTTGAAATTGCTGCAGAATGAGAAATCTGCTACATAGATGAGATGAGGTTCTGGTAACATGAACACAAGGACTACAAGAAAACCAGAGGCCCATTCTGCACCAAACAAATTACCTCAGGAGAGCTCAATGAGCATGACCTTGAAATGAGCATACGACTCCATGAAAATTGTGCTGAGAAGAGTAATCATGTACTGGCCAGTTTATTGTAAGAAATAACACCAGAAGGGCTGAAGAAGTATTTGTAAGATGATGTTCTGATGAGCCTTTTCTCTTATAAAAGATGCAAGTTTGACGGACTTGTTACAGTGAGTAAATTAAAGAAGATTTTCTAATATTGAACAAATATGTCATGTGCCCTTTTTTCATAGAAGTTTTGCTGATGAGTCTGTTTATGTTGGTATTTTCTTTGTACCAGTCTGGTTTCATGTCCATGTATGTAATCAATTTCTCTCTCTCTCTCTCTCTCTCTCTCTCTCTTTTTTTTCTTCATGAATTAAAGAAAGAAAAGGTGGTCTTACTCTTTCTATGAAAAGTACAATAAAGCTGATAATACTTTTTTTCCCCCTGTGTTTTCTATCTTTGAATTTACAAAAGAGTAAATGAAGGAAGTGGAGGCAGAAAATTTAGTCTGAATCCTCTTGGTGACTGTGGTATTTGTCACAGCAGTCCTTGCAATTTTTGCTGGCTGTATTTGTTGTTACACTGGAGAACTGGAAGAAAATGTCCACTTTTATTCTTCTACTATTTAATCCTAGACAAGATCAGGGGTGACATCTTTTACAATTTACAACAGCTCTGGCTCTCTGTGTATATTTATGGATTTATTGGGCAGTGACCAAAGGGATCATTGTAGCACAAGCAGAGATCTAGTCATGTTCCGTTTTTCTCTGCTTACATATCTTACCTTTGATGCTGAAGGCAGAATAACTAAGAGGAAGCATTTTTCCAGCTCTGGAAAGCCAGAGAGCTTCCTTTGTATGGAAGGAAGTATGATTAATACTGTCTGATGTTGTCCTAAGTTTATGCTAATACTCTATTTTAAGGCTGGTCCTGAGAGTTGTTGGTGCCTACCATTTCTGGGAAATGATAAACATGTTATACTGGTGCAAAATTACATATGTCAAAATGTTGTGGTATCCATAAATCAAATCTTCCTTGACCTGCATTATGGTATTCTGTAATTTTCATGTACTCTATACCTGTAATGGCAATTTGGAACTTTTGTTATACTTTTCTGATATCTTTGAAAATAGAAATTAATGTAAACTTATTGAAATTTAAGAACACATAGAACTCAGTTTTACTGTGGTTGAAGAGGCAGATGAATATGAAGGGAAAATGTTATATGAAACCTTTTCTTCCACCAAATCCTCCTTGAATTCTCCATCTGGCTACTTTAAAGCAATTTTAACTAACACTTCCCCTTTTTTCTGTGTTATCACATGGAGGTAATTGCTCACTCCTAGTAACACATGCTTAGGATTTTGAACTCACCTCGTTTTCTAAAAGAAGCAATATAATGTTGTACCTTTCAGTCCTTCAACCTTCAGCTCATCAAGTATTTATCTCATTAATAGTGTGATTCCCATCTGACTATAAGGAATGGCTACTGATACATTAAAGTGGTTAACTTTTCCTCACAGAAGCCCTAAATTACTTTCATTCACATGTTTTGTAATCTTTGTAGCTCCTATTAGAAAGACATAGAAAACTTCGTCATATGCATTTGATATACATTAGCTTGGAGCAGGAAGTTCAAGAAGAAAATTTATGGGGGGTTTTAAGATTTCCAGACCAGGGATCCAGAGATGAAAGGTTTAGGTAATTTCAGCATTTATTTTCAAGATTATTTTCTTAAAATTCTAGTCACTGATTTAAAATATGGAGAAAATGATACCAAAGATGAACACAATATTGCTGGTGCAAACTTAACAATGCCAAAGAAATAGAATAGAATTTTCCTCCATCTTCTGGCCAAAGTCCAAATACAGTCTCTATGAGGTTTATCTTATTTTGTGGTGAGAGCATATTTTTGGCTCACATTCAGCTTAGTGTCCACTGTAATTCCCTGGTACTTTCCAAGAAAGCAGATTTCAGTGATACTTAGATGTTGTAAGTGTGTTTCGGACTGCTGTTGTCTTTAGGGTAAAATTGGTAAAACCCCATTAGACTTAGATGAAGGAGGATGTTTCTTTTTTTTGGCTATCCCTTTGTCAGAAACTTTCTTGGTGCAGGTATTTACTTTATTGTATTTGTGTTTATTCATTACCTGCATTGTAGGAATACCAAACATTATAAGTAAAGGCTATATTTATAATATCTTACAGAAATGATGCCTCAGTAGTGTTTTATGAAACAAACGTCACTGTAACCGAAGGCAGTGATGACATGATGAAGTTTCCCTTAGGCCACAGCCAAGACACATTTGAGTTTAAGGCAGGGCTGCACGTGCTGACCTGCTGCTGAAATCTTCCAGATAATAAATGGGTTGTTCAGTTAATATTCACATGCATTGCAGCGTCTGCGTTGAGATTTTTCACGAGGAGGACTAGCCCTAATCTTGTCTGGTTTTGGGTTTTGTGAAGGTTTTTATTAGTTTATTTGGGAACTATTGCTTCGTAACATTTGAACTTCAAGCTTTTACTAGCTGCTTATGGCCATCCTAGTCTACCTATTTTCAGTTATAGGCACAAATAAGTCCTTTCTTTCCACTTTGATTTTCCACTTTTGATTAGTCCCAATAGTTTAAAGGGAATTAGTAAGCTGATAAAATTGGTCCGTGGAGAACTCTTCCACTTTAAAGAGGTTTCCTGCTTCTGCAGAATATCATACTGTATATTAAGTGGTAGAAAGGAGAGAAGCAGCTATGATGGTGTAATACTCTATCTGGTCCCATAACACATAGTGTTATCATGATACAGGGAAGAAAAGGGTTAAAAGGATGCTTAGTAGGAATTAGTTATTAAAACAATGTATATGGCTTGCTCAATACTTACCTTGCTTGCCAAGCAGAAAAGGAGGATGCAGGACCATTGATAAAGGGAAGCAACCATGACCAAAGGTCCTGCTTTCGGACCTTAAAATCAGCCCAAACCAGCCTTGAGACTCGGACTCAAGCCAGAGACTCAGGGAGCTTGCACAAAGAAGCAAGGTAAAAAGTTCAGCCTAGAGGAAGACTTCTTTCTTCATCTGAAGACCCTTGCCCACAACCACCAGGAGGCAGTGGGCATGCACAGATTAATGCAAATGACTTTTGAACTCATTATAATATGAAGCGGAGATAGGTTATGAATATGTATAGGCATATTGTGTAACCTGTTGTATATGTAACCTGTAACCTGATATACAGCTAGCTGAGTGTGGCGAGCGGTGCATGTGCTTTGGAGGGTTACCCCATGCATCCCAGCGCTTGGCATAAAACATACCTACTTTACAACTTACAGAGTTGTGGAGTTCTATCCACATATCAATCGTTTGAGGCGATATCAGGAGAAAACCCCTTCCAAACAGAAGGCAGTTTCAAGAGCTCCTCCCCTTATTAGGTCCGGAAAGAAATTTCTCGGAAGAAAGTGAAAAAAACCCTGTTTATTCACACACAATATGCATGCAGACACAACAAAGATTAAAAAACCAAATGAATAATATCAGATAATAGATCCCCAAAAGGGAAAAAACCACGGTAGAAAAGTCCACTGTTCCTTGCGTCTGCTTAGTCTCCCGGAGCTGGGGTCCCATCACAGGCTGCACCACGCCTCCANCCCAGAGTCCCTTCTGTCTGCTTAGTCTCCCGGAGCTGGGGTCTCAGCACAGGCTGCACCACGCCTCCAGTAGGGGAGGTGTCCCTCTGAGGATTGATGATTCCAGAGTCCCTTCCAGGTAATGATACAGGTCCAAGGAAAAAGGCAAAAAACAAACAAAAAAAAAAGGGGAAAAAACCCCTTTCCCTGCTCTTCCTGAGGTGGGCAGTCCGCAGAAGGGCCGGGAAGTGGAGAGAGAAAAAAGAGTAACATTAACAGCAGCAGCGGCAGCATTATGAAGGAATTATGAAGGAATGCTGGGGGAGTTGTCCACCTTATAAACAGTTCCACTGTGCAGAGATCTGGTTTTTTTTGGTTTTTTTTCCCCGTGTGGAGACATAACCTTGAAAGCTCCGCTGACAATAAGAATACAGCACCGTGGGGAAATGATACAGCTACCCTAAGACACATGGTGAGGACCTTGACTTGCCAGTAAATTTTACAGAGACCTCAATGAGCTCCAAGAAAAACCTGAATATATGTGCTAGTTCCCCTAGGACAAATCCTTAATATTGCATAAAGGAGTCATGGTGGGGATAGAGAATATTTTCCCCCTTCTTTTTTAATCCAGGGATCTCTTGTCTAGAACAGCCTCAAAAAAGAACCAAACCAAAACAAAACAAAACAAAAACAACAAAACCAAAACCAAAAGCCAACTTGAAAATNAAATTTGAATGATCCCCCACCCAGTGCCTTCAAGGCAGTTTTTAACAATCCATTGCACCACTCCACTTTGTCTGCAGCTTGTGCATGGTAAGGGATATGGTACACCTGCTCAATGCCATGTTCCTTAGCCCAGGTGTTTATGAGGCTTTTCTTGAAATGAGTCCCACTGTCAGACTTGATTCTCTCGGAGGTACCATGCCTCCACAGGACTTGTTTTTCTAGGCCCAGGATGGTGTTCCAGGCAGTAGCATGGGGCACAGGGTAGGTCTCCAACCATCCTGTGGTNTAAAGGAGTCATGGTGGGGATAGAGAATATTTTCCCCCTTCTTTTTTAATCCAGGGATCTCTTGTCTAGAACAGCCTCAAAAAAGAACCAAACCAAACCAAAACAAAACAAAAACAACAAAACCAAAACCAAAAGCCAACTTGAAAATTATATTAATAATTTAGACCTAGATCCTGAAAAAGACCCTTGGTGAATCAAACCCCTCTTTCTTTCAACAGTTCACTATTTGAAATATGTTTCTGGCTGAAAACAACAACAGCATAAAACCCTCACTAAGAATAGGAAGTTGCTGTAGGAATGAAGCTTCCTTTCTGGCTAACAGGGCTATGTTTTCCTATGCAAATGCAGCAAAGCCCAGAAATTAGCAAAGACTGCTAAATTAACACACTTGAAGAGCTTGGCTGGTTCTAATAGGCAGTCAAATGGTCTTGTTACACTGTAATGCTGCCAAGCTAATTGAAGTGATTACTGTTGCTCATGAGCAGCCCTTTTGAAGTAGAAGTCTTTTAAATTATCCATAGACGTTAAATGTCAGACACTATTGTGTAATTATACTTTGTAAACGCTGAATGTCACAAGGCATCACAGGTAATTGAGGTTTACAGAGAAGAGCTTTATCTAAACCTAATTGGGCATCAACTCTTTGTCACTATTTCTAAACCTAATTGGGCATCAAATTTTTGTGCCAGGGGACACTCCAACACCTCATTGCAGCCCTCCCCCCATCATTATCAGTGGGAAAATACATATCACAGCAAATCTGACCCTCCAAAGCCAGTACCTCTCAGAGTCCAGTCTGTACAGCCTGTCAATCCAAGAAATGAAACCAGGTTACAGGGAACCAGGTTTCTACATTTCACGGGTGTGGACATCAGAAGCTGGCAGTGATTTCCCAGTTCCTCTGTGTCCTGGTTTTAGTTGTCACACAACCAAACCACTGTAGTAGTCAATGGACACTTTTAAATGCATGAAGAACAAAGCTTGGCTTAATAATAAGTGTATGTCTTTTTATTTTTTTTCATTTACATATATTCTTTATATAATTATTTGCTATTATTTGTATTCCTAGGAGAAGTTACAATTCATAGCTGTAAAACATGAACCTTTGCCTTTTACTTCTATCATTTAACTTGGACACAGCTTTTAAGCTTCCTGAAAATTTCTTCCGGATAGATAGATCGGTTCACATACAGTAATGGATTGCATTAGTATGTCTGAATTTAGTATCTGGCACCTTGATATCCTTTTTAATTCCCCCTCTCCATCCCTTCCATTCCCCCAAATCCAAGAATGAGAGTTATGCAATCTTTACCCTCAGTCCTTCACACATATCTCCAAAAGCATTCTATTTTCCAGATTTGAGACCTCTAACTTTATTCATACAGAGTCTGATTCAACGTTTACTGAGATCATCAAGTTCTTTGCCCCTGAATTTAGTACATCTGATTTTCAAACCTATTAAAGCAATCAGTTATAGTCAATGGTTCATTTGTCAGAAGATGCAGAAGTCCGGAAACTGCTTACTACTGACACTTCTGTATGATTTTGTGTCACAGTCTGCTTTGCATGTTTTCATCAGGTGCTAGTGGGTAGTGAGTGTTGAAAGCACTCATTACAGATAATGAGCTTACATCTGCTTTTTATTAGCTAATTTTAACAGTGTGTTGTGACTGGGGAGGAAATTCGTGTACTTATGGGATGAAACTCACGGTGCTAATGTGTATTTCAGGGTAAAGGGTGCACAGGTTTTCTGAGACACAAAAATTTGATCTCAGAATCTCAATCCATTAGCAAAGGAAGAGTTCTTACTGATTACTCTAAATATTTTCACATTGTTTTGGCATGTTATTATACATTCAGGAACCTCTGAATTTTTATCAGCCAAAGGATAAAACAGAAACTGTTCACCCACTTGGAAAAAAGGTATGTATTATGTAACTTTTTTTGCTTTGATAGGTCAGATGATATAATTATTTTCCTTTAGCTTTACTGCATTTTAGAAACATGAAAGATTATCAATTTCACTTCTGGACAAATGCACTGAACTAAACTGTCCCATAGAATGTAGCCAAAATGGAAAATAATAAAAAGAAACACTGTGAAATGTATAATGTGCATATCCAGTTATATTTGAGATCTATCACTTTGATGTTGATTTAGTCGTATCATATATGTGTTTAATAGTTTCAGACTTCCTCTTTCTCATATAAAATCTTATACATGTACTTTCCTGGGATGTGCTGAAGACTGTTGTCAAAAAGGCGCTTCATTCTCAGTTGTCTGCAGCAGTCCTGACATGACTGCTAAAATACAGAAAATGAAATTAAACCTGATGGCTGTGCTATCCCCAAAGGGCAGAGAACTTGATTTCACTCAAGGCAGAAGACACTAATCCACAGCATTAGCAGCTTGCCAAGGCTGTCTAAGTCAGTGCTTGTCTTTGTCAAGAGTGGGAAGAGGAGAGAGATACATGGAGGTGGTGGGTAAGACAGGTTTGATCAAAAGGAAATTGGTGCTAACCAAAGAGATTATCCATAAACATACCTTTGATAAAGACCAAAAAGAAATGACAGAACAGAAGGAAGAAAAAAAAGAGAGAGAATTAAAGATAATGATTTTTTGGGGGAGCGGGGGGTGTGTGAGGGAGGGGGAGAATTTAAGTTTCTTTCAAGATTTAAAATTTAAACAAAGTTAAAAGTTGTCCAATTATGTACTTCTAGGAGTGGTAAATGCTGTAAATGTAAGAGATTTTATTGCATATTTTTCTCAAATTAACATTGTTTATTGTGAGGAAACAAATGCATGCAAAAAAGATATTCTACTAAACAAACTTCTTAGGGACACAGAAGTATTTCCCAAAATAAGACTGATATATCAAAATATTATTTTTGAGCAGATAGTGCTCCACCTCCAAGAGTTGCAATAATAACAAGGTTGTAATTTGATATATATCCAATAAACCCAACACATTCTGCTGTCAATCTGGAAAGGCCTGGCCCTTTCCAGCAATGCTGCATCTACACAGGATAGATGTGGAGCACTGTGGTTTTTGCAAAGGGCACCATTGTTCTTAGCTACTCATATTAATGTGTCAACAGAACTGTGACAGATGACTCATACCATGACCTTGACAAATTTTCCTTTCTACTTTTTTGACAATTTCTTTTGTGTTCTTGGCTCATTTTTTTTTGTTTTAGCAATTTTTTTTTAATAAGAGCAACCTGCATCACACTTCAGTCCAGTTTCTGTCATCTGACTTATTCAGTCTCTTTATTTACAATAGAACTTGCAATATCTATATTTGTATTAAATATTAAACACTATATATTGCACAGTCTTGATGGGGTGGTTTGCTCATTCTTTAATGTCAGTTGAAGCAGTTCTGTCCTAATTTCCACTGAAGAGGCTAGTGTATATTCCTATTGCTCATAAAAGTATTTGCAGACAACAGAGTTAATAAAAATATTATAGATACATGAATATTCCATTTATTATTGAAATAAAGAATTCTACCTTCTGGTTCCCATATAATGTCTCCCCTGCATGTCTTGCTCTCATTCCCACTGTGCCTCATTCACTATTTCTCAGGAATGCTTGCAGCAGTCTCTGCACACATTCTTATTCTCCACACTTAAGTTTTAAGATGAAGTTGAAAGAAGCTTCTGAAGAAAGACATCCAGAAAATGTGGGTTAAATGAAGGGAAATTACAATGCAGCTAGCTCTTCTAAATCAAACTGTCACTGAGAAAGTGAAGAAACATACTGGAGCGGACTGAGACGTGATGATAGAAGCAAGAAAAGTATTTGTGTCAACAAGTACTGAGGAAAATACCCTCAGGACTTGATGATTTCCTCCAGAAGTTCTTGCACCTAGCACTAACTCCTACAAGAGCTACATGTACTACTTGGTCAATGCCTGGTAGGGCACCCAAGAACTATTAGTTCTTGTGAGCTGCTGTGCTTTTTGTGCTGGTGGGTGTAATGCTGTAGGTGTGGTAGTGTGTATATAACTTCCCTCATTGATGTGTAATTTTGCAGAGACAGCCTGGATCTTGTGTTTTTCTATTTTGCCTTTATAATTTTCTCTTTTATTTACATTCAATTATTTTTATTTTATTTACAATTTTATAATGGAATTTTTTTAGACAGATGAATATTTCATAAATGAATTATGTTTAAATGTTTAAAAATGTTTGGTTTGTTCTTTCAGTAAACAATTTTATCAGCACAATAACACCATCCAGAGCATGTGTCCGGTGGACAGTACACACACACCTAAGCTTTCTTATTATAAATGCTCCCAGCTATTTTCAGAGGGCAGACTACTTTTCCCTGTGTCAGGCTGACCTCTTTTTTAAGAGTTATCTAGGCTTCATGTGGTGCAGTCAGACACTGACCTTGCACTATTCCTTTGGAAACAGCATCACTTTACTGCCTGCAAAAATGATTACTAGAAATCCCTTTTTTCGTTTTCTTAACCCTCTTACCAGTGATACCTTTTTCTTGTCCTCTCACTTTTGCAACGCACCCTTGGCACCGGTGAAGTGAAACAGTACTGCCTCGCCTTCAGGACTTCAGACGCTCTTACAGATTTGGATGCTTTTGTCACAACTTACTTGGACCATTTCTGAGGCTCTTGGAGACAAAGGATGGTGTCATTCCCCAGCAGTAAGTCTGGCTTTGCTTAGGCTTTGCAGTCAGCCAAGTGAAAGATGCTCTTTGATCTCACTGGAGGTGTGCTATTGCCTAATGTAAGAGAGTTGACTGAACTCCTGGGAAATTAAGCTGGTTATGTATCTTGTCAGAGTATAACCCAAAGCAAGATACAAGTGATTTCAGTTCAGTAATAAATAGTGATGTGTTTCTAGGAACCACTCTCCTGTAAGTGAAGTGGTGGTGACTATTCAGGTGAAAATGGTTGAACTTAAAATATCTTTCAAGTGGGATAGGGGCTGACTTTTAGATCCTGGACGTGTGATTCCTGTGTTGGTTAATGTTTCCAAAAGCTGATTCCTAATTTTTTTTTCAAGTCTTATAATTGATGCATAAAATACAATATATTCTGCCAAACTCTGCTCTGTAGGAATAGATTGCTTAGATTTCACGGTACGTATAAAGTTGAGTCTACACTAAAATTAACAACAGCCTTTCCTGAACATAGGGAAAATCATGCTCAAGCACCCTTAGCAAGTAAATATTTTGTTATTTGTATATTGTTAATTGATCCCTGAAGTTATCACTTCATTGCTAATGTAAAAGAAAACAACATGGGAATTACAGAAATTCAGAGGAACCTGGGTATTTAGCTTGACTTAATACCATAAACAAAGATAGGAAGAGAACAGATGGTTTACATCCATGGTTGACATCCAGCCCAGCTGAGATCAGTTTCTTGTTGAGATGAAAACAAGATAAGTTGAGGTATAAGCAGGGTAAACCATTGCCATCTGGGTCAATTCTTGTGGTAACTATAAAGCAGCCATTCCATACATCCTTGGTTTATCCTTCCTGTTTCCTCACTCATCAAATATTTATCGTCAACAACGGGCAGTTCTGTTTGCACACATTGCAATTGGATAATGAGATAGTTAGATTTACTTCTGTTATTGATGGTGAGGGCTGATGGCATGAATAATTTCCTGTTTTTTTAAATGGGAATTGAATTATTGATGCTTCATTTAGGCAGTGATAAAGGTATTAGTAATGTATTGCCATGGCTGTAGATTGGTAGTAGTAGTAGCCAAGAAGATACTTGCACGTGATGGTCCAACTCTACTGTGTATCTAGAGAACAAACTGGAAATCTGTTCCCATGAATACGGTGATTATGGATTTACTGCTTTACAAATACTGCAGAATTTATCCTGATAACTTTGCAGTTGACATCACTGCTAGTGGATAAAACACTACAACTCAACAGCCTGAACTAGCAACAGTTTGCTTATAAACCCATTGGCCCATCACAAAAGAGATAATTTCAGAAATAAGGAGAGAGAAAACAACAGTTAATAAAACAAGACGTCTTTGTCTTGTATTCAAAAGGCCTTAAACATCTGCAGAGAGTTTATCTGAACTTTACTGATTGAGTAATTTTGGGCTTCTAAAATCTCGGGTGTCACTCTAATAACATGGTGATTTGAGTTTCTGCAATACAGATTCTGGGATCCCTTTTCCCCTTTCCCCCCCCATCCGAAACCATTTCACATTTTAAAAATGTGAGTTACACATAAAAGAGTGGCATTTGCATGACATCTTTCAAAACAGGACATGTTTGAGAGAGAAGACATGGCTGAGATTCCCTTCTAGTACTCTAATATATGATATTAATGCCCCTTGCTAAATGTAAAAGGTTGAAGTGAAACCTTCTCTACCTTATTTGCATTTCTTCACTTGCTATTTGCTGTACTCTTCTCTGTCCTATATTTCAGTTCTTCAGTAGACTCAAATTCCCTCCTGCTTTCCCTAATCCCAGTCATCCCATCAGTGCATGAAGCATAGCAGTGCCTCCCTGGTCCGGAAGCCTCTCCTGGCTGCAGTGTGAACCAGGTTCTTGGCGAAATGGCAGGATGGTGGGTTAGGAAATTAAAACAATGCATATTCCCTCCTCAGATCATAGTTAATAAATTTCAGAAATGTCATGCTGCTCCTAAGTCTTCCTGCCTCCCCTCCATTTATTGAACCATGGTGTCGGAGGTTGGGGGGGGTGCCTTGGAATTTTTCTCCATTACTGTTACTAAGCAACAAATAGCTGGGTGATCAGGGCTATCAACTCTTTTGTGGGAGACAAAGGGTGTGCTTGGGCAGGGGCAGGTAAGGGAAGAGCCCAGCCGGGCGTTGGAACAGGCACTCACTCTCAGCACAGGACCGCGGAGAGGAGAGGCCATTTTTTGGCTTTTGGCTGCTACCAGAGGAGATCCAACTGTGCCCTGTTTTTCTTCTCCTCTCTGGGTGAGCTTTGATTCAACCCTTTCTCCACTGGGAAGAGCACGTTTCCCCGGGCTGTGTTTTCTCGCAGCAGTTGCTGGGAGAGTCCGGAGAGTCCATCTGCCTCTGCCGCCTGCCCGCCCCCCCCGCCTCACGAGACCGCGGTGTCTGCTGTGACTGCAGAAATCCTTGCTACCCCGCTAGGTAGCCGGGAGAGAGCCAGCTCCTGCCCCTGCCGCCCTGTTTTTTTGCCACTCTGAGCTGCCTGGCTGCTCTCCAGCCTGTCCGCCATTACCAGCTGCCTGAGGCTGACCTGACCCTGCGCCACAGCGCCACCTGCAGCCGCTCGGGAGTCATCGCACCTGCCCTGCCTGGCCGGGAGCTCAACAGCGCCCCCTGCTGTTTTTTTTTTTTTCCAACCGTGATTACACTGCACAGGAAAGTCATCTGCTATTGGTTTCTGGTTCTATTTATGGTTGTTATTATTGTTATCGCTTGTTTATAGATACTAGTAAAGGACTGCTATTTCTTTTCCCCTATCTTTGCCTGAGAGCCCTTGATTTCAAAATTAAAATAATTTGGAGGGAGGGGAAATCACATTCTCTGTCCTAAGGGAGGGTTCAACCTCTCTTAGCAAACACCTGTCTTTCAAAACCAAGACACATGGGATGATGGGGAGGAGCCATTGCTAAAAGTTTTGTGCAGTATTTCTCATGATCAAATACAGAATCATGTAAAAAGAAAAAAAATAGGGTAAAGAAGATCTCAAGCCAATTATTTTTCTACAAAATACTTTATGTGACAACAGCAGCAGCCCCCAAAGGGCAGCATGTAACAACAGAGCCTAATTAGAATGATTTCAGTATAATCATTAACTAGCATCTAACACCTACGAGAGTATTTCTGTTTAAACTAAAACATGACCTGCATGGTGGAGAGGCCTTGTAAACTGTCTACGAAATAAAAAATGTGACAGCAAAGGTCAGAGCTGTGCTCGTTTGAATTTCAAGCAGGAAGCATGATCCTCAGTCAGCATGTACAGCAAGAGTGGTGGCTCTTTCCATAGGCTCCTTTTGCCAACAGCAGCAGTTGGATAAATCCTCGAAGACTAATTACTGGTTCTGCAAAACAAGTATTGTTCTTTTTTCTCTCTTCCTGACCTGGAGAAATGCAAGGGTTCTAATTATATTGTGTCAAAGATGTGGGTTGGTTTTTCACTGTCATGTGAGCAAAGGTCACAAGCTAAGAAAACCAAGTGGCACAGTACATCTCTCTCTATCCACCTGCTGACAGCTTCCTTGATGCTCCTGCTAATCGCATCCCCTTGCTCGAGAAACAGGGGAGGGACAGCTTGCTAATAAACCCTCCTTCCAGAGAGAATGATGCTAACACATCATGTTCCACTGGACCACGTAAAGCACCTATCAAATCTGTGAGATCTGGTTTGATTTGCAAGTCTCTGGTGAAATTTAAGAAGGCAAAATTGTGAAACATTCAGTAAAAAAAAAAAAAAAAGGCATTAAAACATTTTTAAGGAAAGCATTTAAAAGGCTAGGAGAAAGACATTATAATAAAAAAATTGGCAGAAAGGGAGTTATTTATTCATTTTGAAACATTGCAAAGAGTTCTGTTAGCAGCATTTATCTTCTTAAAAAAAAAAAGAAATCCAAGAAAACTAGTGCATTTGATTATTTTTCTGTTTCCTTTTGTGACTTTGAAAGTGCTATATACACAAAGACAGCTTTTAACACTGAGGAACTAACGAATCTATAACATTTAGTACATAAGTCTTGCTATACTGAATCTTCTTTTCCTTCCCACCCTCTGAACATCGTAAATTTTATTCAACTGGTCTTTATTTCCCCCTTTCCCGTTCACAGTGTTTGGGGTTTTTTTTGTGCCCTTTCTTTACTTTTTTATAATTTCCTTACATACTTCTCCCTTACTTTTTAATGTCTCATTCCTCATGTCTTGTTTTGTCTTGAACTTTGGAGTAGAAGTAGTCCTTGTGAAGTGATGTGACAGCTGCAAAAGATATACTTGATGAGTTCACAGAAAAAGCAAAATCAGTAGCAGGTTATGTACAATAAATTCCTTTCCTTTCTTTCATTACCCCAGTTCTTTGCCATCAAAGTAGTTCTGGCTTGTCTTCAAATGGCAGATGACAAATTGTGCATATATTAATTATTCATTTATTTGTGTCTCAGCTAGATAGTCAGAGGAAAATAGACTGTATGTAAATTGGCACCAAAAAATATATATGATATTGTGTTGTAACCAGGAGACAGTTCTGGCATCTGATGTCACCCAGAGGTGTGTAACTGCTTAATGGTTTCAGGTGTACTAAGAATGACATGTTAACTATTGAGTTTAATTGCCTCCTCTCCTCTCCTCTCCTCTCCTCTCCTCTCCTCTCCTCTCCTCT
>VZRZ01000460.1:479950-503351 GCA_013398175.1 Climacteris rufus
CCTCCCTCCCTCCCTCCCTTCCTCCCTTCCTCCCTCCCTATTCCAGAGATTTGAAATCCACAAAACATCTAATCTTAGCTGTGTCATATAGTCTGTATTCAACCTGGTTATCCCTGTGTTGAGGTCAGCAGCTTCTGTTAGTTCAAAGGTAATTATTCTCACTTTAAGGACACATGAACTCCTTTGACTCCTTCAAGAAATGGAACACGCTATGAAGCAAATGAAATAATGAAGAAGGATAAGATGAAACAGAAGCTGTGTATGGAATATTAACGGCAAAGAATGGATCCTGTTATGGTTTACACCTTCTCATTGATTTTCAGAAGCATTAGTTGTCTATTCAGGGATGTAGGTTAAGGAAAATTGCTTTGAGCTGTTCAAAAGAAACAGCAAAAATTAATGTGTGTCTCTGCATGCTAAACATAAACTTGCCAGTCTCATTTCTCTGTATTCTGCAGAGGTCATTAAGACACATGGTCTAAATTCTCTGTATATCTCATTTTATTAATTAGACATGTTCATCACATCAGGATGCCTGTTACTTTGCTTTTTCCTTGTTTTCATGCTTCCACATGCTGGATTACATTTTAGCCTGAGAACCAACTTCTATCAAATCATACTATAATAGTCAGTAGAAGACTGTCTATTGCCTGGGTATACCTGTGTGTATTTTACAAAATCTACTGAGAAATAGGTAAAAATTGTTTGAGAATGAAAAAATAGGGCCAGACATAAATGTAAGTGGAGCGTGATCCTGCAGGCAGTTCCTCAGCCAGGGAAGTTTGACTGAAAAAATAGTAAAGGCTTCCTGTCTCTGATTCATATCTTATGGGAGGTTTCTTCTACGATTGTTTTTTTTATGCAGCCAAGCAATGCTTTTTTTACCATTTATTTATGGTTTCATACAAATGTGTCAGAATGAAAACTGAACAAGGAAGAGGGTTAAATGACAGGCACACCCTGATGTAGAAACTATGGGGCTGATGAGTGTGTCAGAAAGCTGACTGAAAGGAAATATATTTTCAATAGATCCTGCAAATAACAACAGAAATGAACTGAGCACATTTTGGTTTAATGGTACATTTAACCAACCCTGAATTACCAGCTAACACTTTTGGAAGTGTTTCTCATAGTAGCATTAATACCAAATTAAATAATTGAGATCAGTAATATTGCAGTGAATAATTGAAAATAAATTAATATAATTACATGGAAATAAAGGTCTTGGAAATATAATTGTTACGTCTAATTTTTCATTGCCAAGATCTTACTTGTTCTCCCTTGCCTTAAGGTCTCTCTGCTTACTCCTGATCTCACTGCTTAGGTAGAGTGTGTAATTCTGGTGGTTCACACATAAGGTACGCTATTGTAATTCCCAAGGGGTTTTGCTCATTCATACCTGTCTGTGTGTATATCTCTAGACTTCTAATGTGGTATCAGAGATGTCCTCATAAATCTTAGGGGACTGATTCACTATCAATGATTTTGCTGAATTTTACAGAGGAGAAACAGACTGTAAGACTTTCCCATGGTTGAATGTGAGTATCTGAATAACGGTTTCAGCCCAACAGTCTTTTTTCCTATCTCCACTCATTTTTGCTTACATAAGTCTAAAGTAACTTGTTCAAGGTCAGTGGATGACATCAATGTAAAATTAGGGTAAATGAGAGGAGAGTCATGCTTCCATGTGTATTTCTCATAGGAGAGTTCTTATTATTTGATAGTCAAATCAGCAAGCTGAGGAATAATTTTCTTTATTTTGTCAATGAAATTCAAAAGCAAGCTAAATTTTTTTGACTTTTCCAGTCAGATTTCCTCCAATCTAATGTGAATGAATCAGATAAGGAGTATTCCTCTGCCTATGTGATTATCCAACTCATATTTATAAATTTAAAGGAAGAACAGAGAAGAAGGGTCTTGGAGTCTTACGGAGAATCTTTATTTGATAAAGCAAGGAGAGAATTTCGACTTAGGTTACTTTAAAACCCCTTAAATTTAAAGGCAACAGAATTGCTTAAGCTTTGCCTTCCTAAGCATGGTTATTCAAACTTAGTGGAGAAGCTAGCCACCAATTTTATTCATTTTTCTCAGTCTTTGAGGAGGTTGCTGGTTTCAGAAACAAATTCTGAAATTTCTCTGTGAATGCCATGGAAAATATCAAGGGACTTTGCTTTTTCAGTCTCTCCAATTAGACATCATTTCAGGAACAGATTTTCTTAGTAGGAGCAGGTTGTTAGTGCTTAGGTGAAATTGCTTTGAAAAAAGGTGAGTGGGAGAAATTCCTGAATTTAGGAACCAGGAATTTAGGAATATAGTCCAGCATGAAGTATAAAACAAACTGGGAATATTTTATTGTTCTGGCTTGGGGATAGCTGATGAGCCTGGCCTGTAATGGCTGAGTGTATGCTACCATGTGTCAGAGGAGATTTCTGTGGTGCTTCTCAGGCAGATTTGCAGGAATGGCCTGGAGCACAAGCCACCACAGCAGTTACCCCAAAGACCATGACTTTTGCTACACTACTGATAGATTTTATATCTGCACATTGCAGGAGGGCTTTACTGGATCCCATATTTCCACAAATGGTGGGGACTGTTCTTTAAAATTCCATTCCACTATAATCATGAAGAATGCATAATATTTTCTAACTATTAAGCCCTATAGCAAGAGTCAGTTTTGGCTTCAAAGTGTGGCTCAAGAATTTGCAGGTGTTCAGCTTCACTGAAACCAGTTTATGTTTCTGCATTTGTCACCAGTCTTGCTTTATCAGAAGGAAAAATTTGCCATAAGAGAGAGCTGAGAGGTTTTGGATTAAAAAAAAAATGTTGAACAAACTCCACTACTTTAATGTAGATGCCTTTTTTGAATTCTAGTTCCCATTTTCAGCTATACAGGTAATTGGTACCTGGCAGCTCATTGCTGTTGTATTTCTTTGGCTTAGCTTTGTGTTAATTACCTAAATTTACTCATTTAGAGCATCACTGCATGTGGTTTGGCAGGCACATGTTTTCCTAAAGAGACTTTCATGTATGCTTTTCTGCCTGCACTGGAAGCTGCATTTAGTGTACTGTACTTCAAAATGTTATTGTTTGCTTTCAGTCAGATAAACAAATATTATGATAATGAAAAGTCCATGAACAAATGGTGACGACAGCAGAACACTAAACATAAGAATTAATTAGTGAGAACAGTCAGCTATCCCAGATGTCTGATGTAATTTTGAAGAGAGAACCTGAAATATTTAAGACATTCAAAGCAGCACTTAGGGGGGTGAAAAACACCCATGCACTCCAGCATGTAAATTACAAATGTGATCTCTCGTAGCTACTGGCTTGTAAATGAACGATACCAACACTTGCATGCCTACAGCTCATCAGTTGCAATAAAAAGACTATTCCTATGCCTGTTTTCTGACCATATGTTCCTTCTCAATTCTGAATTTTTTGTCAGGGTGGGCCAGGAGCCAATGGGTGGAAGAAGGATTCTTCTCATTGTTGGTAGCTCAGACCTGTGTGTATTGCACCAATTTCTAATCTCTTACTTGTTTTGGAAAGCAGGCACAGAGATCATAAAGTGTCATGCTGAAGCATGAACTTTTCTGTTATGTCTGTGTTTCCCCCATTTCTTTTACCACAGTCTTTTCTGTGCTACAAATGCTGTATGCATCTGTCTTTACTTTGCTGAGGATTCAAGGACACATTTGTAAGCCAGTAAAAGAGTGAGGTCCTGCTGTGTCTATTAGGGTCCAGGTATCTCAAAAAATGATTTACCTCTGATATGTCCTGATGCATGCAATGACATAATTTTGCTTGGTTTAAGTAGCAAGTAAAGTTGCTTTGAGACTTTACCCTTGGTTAGCCTGAATCTCACTGAACATCACTGTTAAAGCTAGTGGACCTGTGATAGTACAAAAATTACGCTGTAAATGGCATCTCAGCTGCCAGCCTTGGCAGGACTAGTCTCTAGGGGTCTGGTGTTCCTGGTTGATATTGCCAGCCTGTGGCTCAGCTACCTACTCGGGAAAGGGGTCAAACTAGATTCCCTATTGCAAACTTTGCCATAGCCATATGCGGTTGAATTACAGTTGACAAAGGTATCCTCAGATGTACTGGGATGCAGGGAAGAGCTGCTGTATTTTTTCTTCTTTCATTGCTATTAGACCAAGGCTAACTACAATTTACTCCTAAGGAAAAACCATTCAGAGGTGGTCTACCCACCTCACGTATGACCCTTGGAATTTTTAAAAAAACCAGCTTGCATCTCTTAGTTAAGCAGATCACATCATGGCAGGAGTTTGGTTCTGAATCCAGATAAAGATTAATGTGAGGTTTAACTTCACTGGAAATGAGAGTTGTCCCTGTGTGCTGAATGAGATTTGTAAAATGAGGAAATACTCACTAAAGCAGAGCTTTGGCATATTTTCAAATTAAGATCACATTGAAAATGAATTCAGTGCACTCTGGTTAATTAACTAACTAGAAAGGTATGAGAAATTCTATCTCCAATGACTAACACAGTCTACCTTTTGATCTCAGTGCAATAAGAAGGAAGACAGAGCTATTGAATGTCTTAACAATGTTGATTTTGTACACCCAATGAAAGTTTCCCAGCACTGCAAATATTTAGAGTGAGCATATGTTCTTGTGTAGTCATTTTTCCACGGCTGTATTATCTCCATTTAGGAGGACTCTCTCTGCTCTTACTCCATGTCTAAACTAACCATTTGAGTGCCATTTCTTCTGCATAACAGCAAACAGCCATCACCTGTGCTGAGCCCTTCCTAGAGGAAAAATGCAGCATACCAGTGGCAGACTCTACTTGATAGGCTTTGTCCTAAGAAATTTTCAAGTCCATTTCAAATGGAGCCAATTCTTTCCAATTTCTATTTCACATCTTATCTTTCTTTTTTTCTTTTCCTCACAGATATTTTACCAGTTTCCTCACTTCTTATAGCACTGGGTAATTTCTAAAAGCCTGGCTACAGCATACATGTGCAATAATGGAGGGAAATCCTTACTAAACATCTGTCACCTTCATGACACTGAGGACAACTTCTGCAGGACATGCTTTCTGTGTCATATCAAAAGCCTGCTTTTACAGTCTTCTACTACACCTGTGACATCAAAAGGTATCTGGTGCCTGTTCTGTAGCAGTGTTTAGGGACAAAATTCCATTTGGAATTGTAGTAGTTATGTGAGAGAGAACCATGAAAACAACAACACAGTAGCATGGGAAAATGAATAGGGAAATTGTCTGTGTGACATGCTAACAGCCAGAATGGCTTATGTGCATTAATCTAGTGGTCACATCACTTCCTTCACCCCACTTCTTTTCTCTGCAGGTGAGTAAGGTGTGATCTGGCAGTTCCCTTGTCAATTACCCAAGGCAAAGGAAGAAAAGATGAGGTCATTAGGGAAGAGTGAAATGGGGCTGAAAAGCAAAGCAGGTCCTAGGAGAGAGGATATTGCAATGAATGTCATAGAGATACATGAGAGGAATGTTTTTTAAGAAAGAAAAGGGCAGGTAAAAGAAAGAGTAATGCACAGAAAAGTGAAAAGGATTCTAGATAGTTTTGAAGGAAAAATTATGATGATTTATACAAGGGATATAATGAGGAATACAGAAAGTTAAAGTATGTACAAGAACAGGAAAAGTTATAGCCTTTTAAGACTGTGTATTTTCTTCTGTTTCATTGGCATACACTCTTGAAAGGCTTTACGAAGGTGTTCAGGTCAGATAGCTAATTTTTCTTGACTATTTCTCCGCTGTAGAGGTTGCCTTTATACAATTGGCATTGTTTGCTCTTTTGAGTTAATATCTTCATGACGTAACCAATTCTATTCTATTCTGGTTTTCTGTGTTGGTCTTTCTTCTCTTGACAGTCCCAGCAAGACTCCAAAGTGACATTATGAAACAGTGGTGTAACATGGAATTACTTTTAAGATAAAAAACTTGAAACATCACCAAGTGTAAAGTTACAGGGTCTTGTTGAAGCAACTTCAGGGGGTAGATTCTGAATATAATATTTATAAGAACCTATAGTAGATTTTAAAAATAAGCATTGGAGGTGTCACTTCACAGATCTGTACCACAAGTCTCATAACTGAATAAAAGGACTTACAGATATGAAATAAGTTGAACCCATCTTACTGTGAAGCTTGGAGCCTAGAGGGAAAATACACCGTTGATATTCAAAAAGAAATAATTATTTTTATATAGATCTTTGTATTTTTAGGACACTTGATTTTGAACAATTGTTTTGGCAACAGAAAATAGTAGCAGAATAAAAATAGCTTACTGCTCTGTAGACAGCCTGTGGGGAAGGGCAAATTTAATGTGAGCATTGTCTAAGTTATCCAGCTGTGCTTAAACAAATCCTGATGATCTACCAGGGACTTGGAGCAGATTGCAGTGCCTGCCTTTTAGTGTATACAGACTTCTGCTTTTTTTTTTTTTGGTGGGAACTGGGATAGGTAACAAAAAACAGATACAGGAATTTGGATTGGAGTTAGTAGTAACCTGGGTCATGTATGTTTGGGTTGCATTAGAAGTTCAGAAATGCTCTGAGCTTTTCTCCCACCCACCTTCCTTGACCCCTCTGTGGAGGTCTATGTTTTCTGCATGTCTCCCTGATGATGAAGATCCTTGTCTAAAATGTTATAATCCATCTTACATTTCAGAAGAGGCTACTGCGTATGTTATAAATGTAGGTAAATCTTGAGAAAGTGTCTCAGGCCATTAAAGCTTTTTGTACTGCACTTAATGCAGAGGAGAGATGAGAGGAAGCCATGTCAGCAAGATACAAAGTATTGCTCCTACACCTCTCCATTTCTGTGCTGATAGAGGACTGCCAAGAAATGTTGCCAGGGAATACTCTCTTCCCTCACACAAGCAATTAGTTGCAGCAGCACCTATGAGTTTCTTCAGTCCAGAGGACAGACGATGAAAGGACGTACATCCAGTACCTGATTTCTAAATAGTTCAAACAGCTTTTAATCCCCCAAATTTACAGCAAATACTTTGCTACCTCTTATTTGAAGGAATAACCTTCACTTTGTTCCTTATCACTTCTCTGCCCTACAGGACATGATGTCAAAACCATCAAAGATCTCCAGTGCTACCATCATCCTCATCTAGCTGCAGTAGCATTGTAAGATTCCAGTTTTGCAACCACTATATATATATATATATATATCCCAAATTTAATCTCCCATTCCTTTAAGTGTTTTATTACAGGAAGCATTGCTCTTTGTTCTCCAGCCCCCTCATTTCCCTTCCTGGAAAGGAGAAAGTATGGCTGTAATAAACAAAAAAGAATTACTTTCTTCTTTAGAAAACTCTTTTCCTTTGAGGAGGCTCAGGTGTTCATTACTGAGTGTTCTTCATTTTGAATGTGTGTCTGACTTACGTAACTCAAGTCTCATTCTCTCCCGCTTCCATTTATATGGTGGAAAGTAATATAAAAATGATTGGAGGACAAAACAAGGGACATCTTTCATCCATCATCTGCCAAAATTAAAATCTGTTAAAATCCATATTTCTTAGTAGGTAATTCATCAGCAAGCTCTCTCTTTCGGTGATGGCTGTGGTGTCTGTTTTACTCAGAGAAAGTGGTGTGTGAGGAAGAGCCAGAAACCACGATAAGCCAAATGGGAGACTGAAAGGGAATCAAAGTGGTACAAATGGCTCACAACACAGGGAGTATCTTCTGTAACTGCAGAAGCTCTTGCTTGGAAGAAAAATTATCCCTTTTTGTCCTGATACAAACCCGAACATGAGGAAAAAAGGCTTTGGCAGATCTCCACTGGAATTTTTGATAATGTAACTTTTCTGTGTGTCTATTACATTATGTCAGAAAGTGGGATAACCATCCTTCTCTACTCACTGTGGATGCAGAGTTATGAAATCACTGCTGTTTGTAAAACACAGGGAGATATTTAATTGGAAGGATCAAACATTTCCTCTATTGGAAAAATCAAACATCTTGAATAAATAATTTTGTACTGGGCATTTTCTTCCTACTAAGTATGAAATGGTCTTAATGGTCTTCGATTTATAGCAAGCTTTAATCTGCTCCCAGGTGGCCACTAATCCTGGAGAAACATTCAATTTTTTCAACAATTGGTTGCTTTAGTAATGAATATTTCTAATGAGAGTATGGAAACGGATCACAATCTACACATAGCAAAAAACACCTATCGATTTACTTTAAGTGATGATGTTATTGTTGGCATTCGTAGTTTAAAAAAGTTGACTGCTTACAGTCTATATATCAACTTCTCTAACATTGCAATGAAAAACACCTTGTTCGGATGAGAGCAAAGGAGGACTCTGGAAAGCTATCTGAATGCATGTTAAATCTGAGCAGGGGTGACAGACTCAGGGAAGGAGTATGGTCCAGATTACTGCAAAGAGACAGCTTTACTCTAAACTTATCTGGGGTTTGTGCAAACAAGTTTGAGCTGTGTTTTCTTTATCTAGAGGGCTCCAAATTAATGAAGATTCTGAAGTGTTTCTGTTCTTCATAAGGTGCTTGACTTATCTTTGAATAGGAAATTTGTCAAAGAATGATAGAGCATATTGCTGTTTTTTGGCATTTTAGGGAGGAGATAAGGTATAAATGATGTTGTCAGAAATGCAGTAATTGCCTACAATGAATGCAGGCTTATTATTCACAACAAGCTGGTCTTTTAAGTGACAGCTGCCATCGGTACTCGTTAAAAATACCAGACCTTTACACTTCTTCTAGAGCAAGGATTAAAAAAATTAAATGAGATAAATTTAATAATCCCCAAACCTGCCACATACTTACATTCATCCACTTGCATGAACACTCATTGCATTCACTGAAAGCTGTCAACATCTGATTATTCTGATGATATACTGCTGTGCTGAGGCTTCTAAAATAAAGTCCTACATTTATAACTATCGTATTGGAAAACATGTCACTGTTATGAATGACTTCTATAGAGTGTGTAATATTCCATTTGCAGGTTAATCATAGTGAGATTGCATAGGTTCAAATTATGTAACTTTTCAGCTTCCTTGAAAGTCAAGAATGCAACCTCCTTGAATAGACTCAGATTATAAACACTGTTCATAGAACTTTGTATCTTGAAAGTCTCTTTTGGTGCTCTGTTATTAAAATATTATGAAAAATGAAAGAACTTTGATTAAATATGCCTGCATGGATAAATTTACATTAATGTGAGATGATTAATTATGAGTTAATACCCCATTCAGAAAAAGCATTTCAGGTGGCATAATGAACAGGGTGTAATGATAATCCAGCAGCAGTCCTCTGTTGAGAAAATCAAAAGCCAGACACAAAGTGCTATTATGCATTTTGGTACTATGCTGATAATAATCACAATTCTGAACTCCCACTCAGCTGCACTCTCCTTACACCACAAGATGTCACTGTGCAATCCAGGATGATTTTTAGCTTTTAAAATTTTTCAAAAAATTTTTAAAACTAAACTCGGAAATATGTTTATTTCTTTCTTTGTGTTCTCAGGAATAAAGCTCATAGGATAGCCTATACTGAATACACATAATGCTTTTTAAAAAATAAATTAAATGGTATAGAAATGCCAGAATCTTGAGAACAGCCTCTTTCATTTAAATGATAGTATATAGATCCTGCCAGCAGTCCTTGTGAAACTGTTGATGATCCATAAGAAATCCAGGAACATGTTTATGACAATTGTTCTAGGTGCCATTTTTAAGGGTGTTATTCTGCTGTTCACTCTTCCTGCTCATCTCCCCACCAGGCAGTGTAAGGCGACAGGCTTTTTCTTCTCCTACTATCACAAACACACATCCAACTAGCTGGAAGTAAGGCATGTAAGAGTATTAACCTGTCAAAGAATTGCACCAGTTCTAAAAAAGAAAAGCAATTTCCTGTACTCCACGCTGCAATTAAGCAGTCATAATATGGCATCCTGTAGATGCCAGCCCCAGAAAGAATCACTTGAAAAGAAAATCACCAACAGTGGAGATCTCATTTTCTGTATTCCTGTTTTTGTGGAAAAATCTGTGTTTAAGTCTTTCTTTGATGTATTCTTGATAGGACAGTGATCTTTTATACTTCTGTCATATTTGGTCTGGATTTCTTAACTATTATTTTTTCTTTTTTGCTGGGAGATTAGATAAGGACATGCTGTCTACACATACACCTCTTTATGGCTGCTGCCTAAGTAAGTAAAGTGCTGTAACTTGAAGATAAGGCAAACACCATAGCCAGAAAATATTCTCTGGGAAAACCCTGTGCAAACGAACACTTCATCTGACCTCACCTTGGAGATAGAATGAGAAAGTCACACCTAAAATAAGTTTTAAGTGACTCTGCATTCAAAACATGTTTCTGTCTTCTGACCTGAGGCTGACTGAGGTGCACAGCATGAAAATTTAAGCCAGCCAAAAGTATTTATTTACAAGCTGAACATATATCATAGAATTCTGAGAGCAAGAACCTCTCTATTCAGTTATACATGTCTTTTGCACAATTCAAACTTCTAATGGAAAATTCTGCAGTAGGCCCTTTGATGCTACACATTAGTAACATCTCTACAGCAAAGAAAGCACAGAGATTGACACTGAGATCTTGCTGATTAGATCAGGGAAGATCAGCTTTTAATTCTCTAATATTACATATACACCTAAGCTTTGTTAGGACTGTGATTGACTACTCTTTCTTTTACACCCTGATTTCTTTTACTGCTTTTATACGGTTTTCTTTTGACTTCAGTAGGGTAAAATCTTACCTGTGAAGCCTCTGAAACATTATTGCTGACATCCTTCTGGCACCATAATCACAGTGTCCTGGACAGGCATGAGAAGGTCCCCCTCCATCCCTTAGTCTAACTCATCCTTGCTCCTGGCCTTACTGCACATTGCTGTCATGGCTGTACGATATGGCCTGTCCCAATGCATATTTATTTCACTGTCCAGATTTTCCTAAATGCCATATGTTGAGATAAAATAGCTGTGTGGTGCAGCTGGGGCACAGACTGTTCTGCCTAGCAGTCAGTCAGCCAGTTACATCCAACTCCCCAGGCATGTTGCTGCACAGAATCATAGAATATCCTGAGTTGGAAAGGACCCACAAGGATCATTAAATCCAACTCTTGGCTCTTCATATGACAACCCCCCAAATCACACCATGTGCTTGAGACAGGGTGTGTGTGTGTGTGTAGGAGAGGACATCCTTGAACAGGCAGTGGCCTTGCAGAGGTGCCTGGCTGACTGAGGACAACGGCTGTGTTTGCAGGTTGCTGCCAGGTGAACTGTGCTGTGCCAGGGCAGAGGCAGTGAGGAAGTCAGGACAAGCATGGTAAATCCAGCTGTGTTAGTGTATTGGTTCTAATGAAGGTAGAGTTCAGCAGCCCTGCCAGTGCTGTGCTTCAGTTGATAACACAGCGGTGTTTTGGCTACTGCTGAGAAGCACTGTCCCTCTAACATTCCCCCCCATCAAGGGGCAGGGAGTGGGCAAGACCTCAGGAGGGAAAACAAGCAGGCCAGCTGACCCAAAGGAACCAAAGGGATATTCCATACCATATGACGTCAGCTCAGATATAAAAGCTGAGAGAGAGAGGAGGAGGAGGGGGGGGCACTCTGTAATGTCTGCCTTCCGACGGAACCACTACGCGTGCTGAGGCCCTGCTTCCCGGGACGTGCCTGAACATCGCTTGCTGATGGGAAGTAGAGATTGACTTCTCCTCTTTTTGCTTATGCGTGCGCAGACCCTGCTTTTGCTTTATTTTTCTGTCACTTCAATAAAAACTGCCTTATCTTGACCCACTGATTCATCTTGTCCTTTCCCCTGTCCCTCTGGGGGAGGGAGCTATAGGGCAACTCGGTGGGCACCTGGCACCTAGCCAGAGTCAAACCATCACAGTTAGTTGGAGAGAAGGAAAGTATTTTCACCCAGGGCTTGAGATGCTCCTTAATCCTTGAGAAAAGGGCCAGTACATATTCTGTACGCGATATGTATGGCCACTTTTTCAGCTAGTGGGATGTTAGTCATTAGGCATGGAAAGGGAAGAAGAGAGAGGGAAGGAGCAGCATAAACAAAATTTTATCAACCTTTTTGGCTGAAAAGATGGTATTGAAACATTCAGTCTCTCAATGTAAGTATCACAGCTATATCAGTCACCTCAGCCCATGGCATCAACAGTGGTGTTTTAAATGCTGTTTATTCCTTTTTAAACCAGTACCCACCCTATTTCCCCCACTCCCTCACAGTGCCCTGCTGACAGCATTGCTTACCCTATCCCTGGAGGAGATGACATTGAAAGGCTAACTGACCTTTCCCGCAGCACAGAGAGTCAAGGAAGAGTGCCAGAATAGAAAGCCCACCAGAGATGGAGAAGGAAACTGGGGAAATACTGTCATTCTCTGTCCTAGGATGTAGCTGATATTTGGACCCACTGCACATGCTCAGTTCTGGAAAGGGCAACAATTTCATAATTGCTCTTACATCTACAGAGCAGATATTTGAGGAAAGAACAAAGATCAGGAGACAGTTGTGGCAATGTCTGAATGTGGTGAGGGCACAGAGGAGTGCTAGAGCCCTCAGTATGGAATTGGAATGTGTTTTTGGACTTCCAGAATAGCATGTTGGGAACAATGCCTTTTCCTTGTGAGAAGGAATAGAAACCCTGTACCCTCTTTCTGTAAGTCTCTCGCCTGTTTATGCTGGTTGTAATGAGACTAGAAAGAAGGACACACATTTTGATTCAAATGAGAGAGCTTGAGAGTCTGCTGGTAGTTATTTCATGGTTGCTGTCAGGCACCCCTGGAGGAGGCCTCACACCCACCAGCAAGGAACGATCTCCGTGCATCACCCTCCTGGTGAGGTGGGAACTGATGCTTTGCTAGAGCTACTTTTCATTCTGGAGCCAAGGATAAACACTATCAACCGTTCTGAGCTGCTGCAAAGTGCACTTGATAAACATTTGACAGGATGAGAGAGTGTAGTTGAACTCGCATCACTGTTGATTTATCAGTGGCTTACACAATGGGAACACCAAAGTACATAGATACATGACTCCAGGGAATGTACATCAGAGTGCAAAACCAAAAGCACTTGCTGCAGACTTCGTTCCATTCATTCAGTGAATGAAACTACTGTTTGTGGTTCCTGATGGCCTCTGAGACTGAAATTGGAGAGATTGTTGTCTCTACACATAAGCACAGCAAGTGTGGACCCCTTCCAGAAGACATTTGAAAACATCATCGTTGCTTTTAGGGACAGAAGTTGTTCCCAGGACATGATAAACTGGACAGCATGTGCCCTCGCAGACTCATGTGATGAAGACAGGGAACTAAATTTCTGTTCAGTTTGAATGGGTGGAATAGAGAAATGGCATAAATGGTCCAACATGCAAAACAAATAAAAATAGACCTAGATATTAAAAGGAGAGTAAAATTACAATTTGGAAGCCGATATACTGCCTCTCTGGACCTGGAGACTTTGTGTTTAGAATTTAGGCAACAATTATTGGTTAGCATTCTGTTTGGACAGCAGCATAATCCACTAGTAAATGTTTGCAATACATGCCCACAAATGTTTGCAATACAGCCACTGTAGTGGTCAATCCCCAGCTGTGGCAGGCTCCAGCCTGGGGTTGTCCTCTTAGTGAATCTGAGGGTGGCTGAGATTTCTTTTTATGGAATGTAAGCTGTGGTCCTTGAGATGAGCTGCCTATCTCTTAGACAGCCACAAGTTACAGATGATCTTTAGTCTAGTAAGTTTTCTGTGGAGCATCCTGTGTCTTCCCTTAAACCATGCAAGTCACCATCTCTTCTCAACCTTGGCAGAGAACAAAATGGTGGTAAGCACAGCCTCTTCACTAAGGTATTATTTTAGATATATTTCTGACCTTAGGTTGCTCCAGGCACTGAAGAGTAGGGAAATATTGAGGTGTGTTAGGCCTGCAGTAAAGAACAGGATGGTGAACATCAGAGCACTTTTGGAGTGGCCTTTGAGAGCCACCTAAGGGAACAACATAGCCAAATAAGGCCTACTTCTAGTGTATAGTGCTAATTATTATGAAAATTGGCATAATTGGCCACATTCAGTAGCAGGAATCTCACATGGAAGTCGTTTTACCGTGTATATGACAAAACCACAAACTTCTCCTCTGAGAAGGTTTGACAGAGAAAAAGAAAGCTTTTAACATGGTGAAATTGTACTAATGGGAAGTTGTCAACCTTGAAGAAGGTTAGGATTTTTAATATGACTATTTAAAAGAATAATACTGCTCTCAGCAGCATTATTTTTATTAACCTTTCTATTCAGAATGAATTACTCTGATGGCACCTGATTGACAAAGATGTTTTTTAGTATCAGACGCAACACACAGTACACAAGGACATATATTTTCTCACTGGAAAGCAACAGATTCTTGCCTTGCTGTTTTTTAACATCACAAACTAAATAGCTTTCATGTTCTGAAACCAAAAAGCAAGGAGGAGAAAGAAAGGCTTTTGAACAAAACAAAATTTTTTCAATAACCCCCATTAACTCTAGAGGTCATTGAGGCAAAATGAATGGGACTGGAAATCCACTAAAAGCTACAGGACAAGGTACATTGAGACTGACAAGCCTTTCACCAAGTAGTTACAAATGGGACTAATTGTTTAAACTTGTTAGCCATTGCCAGAGCCTCTGATCCTTGAGTCAGCTATGGAGGCTATGGCAGAAATCAATAAGGCATTGCACACAATGAACTCCTAGACCATATAGATTGTCTGAAGGGAATGCTCAGCTCCCTCTGGTCTGGAAGCTGAAAGCAGACAGCTGAATCTCCACAAAGACTGAGAATACCAGCCTGTGGCACTCAGGGCAGTGGTGAAGATAAGGGGAGGGAGTAGAAAACCAGCACGAGAGATTACAGGCTGGACTTTCATGCTGTGGTGAAGCTTGCGGTGTATGTACAACCACCATCTGCATTAAGAAGCAAGTGAGCAAATGGCACTTTGGTCTCAGAAGCAACAAAAAGCATGGCAGTACCATCACTGATATGAACAGTCTGATAGCAAACTACACATAAATTACAGCTGATATGGAAAGAAGACATTCTCTGAGTCTGTAATTTTGAAACTGATGGAGAAATTCTTTCCCACTGGCACGTTTTGAAAGGTTCCTGTTGTATTGATCAGCTGCTTTCAGGTGGAGTACTACAAGGTTTCAATTAAATGAAGCTTGTTTTTGTAACAATTTTAGACAAGCTACAAATTGTCAGCAAACTGTGAAAGAGAAATGTTGGTATTTGCATGCCAAGAGACTTGAAAGACAGGGGTGCCACCGACAGACCTGGTGGTCTCCTTGCTATCAGAATTGGTTGTAGCCTCTGTTTCTGCCCAGAGTTGAACAAAGCACTGGCATGCGTGCTACACCTCTGACAAAGTTTTGGAATGACATCTCTTGTCTCTTAAGACACTGTGACCTCTCCACTGCTCTTTAGCTTTTTTTCTCTCCCTTTCAGAAGTTTAATAATGCAGTACTATGTGGCAGCTGGCTGACCAACCGTCGGTGTTATTCTCCCAGACTGCTCACTCTCTTTCACCTCTCCATCATCAGTCTAGGAAAATGAAAAACTATCCACATAATTTCTTTCAATTTTTTGTCTAACTGTTTTTGAGGTAAGACTAGCTCCAGAACAGTCAATAGCTTGGAAAAAGAACAACACAGTTTAAGGGATGATTGAAAATGAAGACACTTTTCTGATTAAGAAAATATGTGCATGAAAACTTGCTATGACAGACCCAGGCTCAATTTTAATAGGGTTTCTATCTATGCTGCAGAAGCTGTGCATATGTGCTTGTCTGCTCCTACATCTCCCTCCCTCCCTCCTTCCTTCCTTCCTTCCTTCCTTCCTTCCTTCCTTCCTTCCTTCCGTCCTTCCGTCCTTCCGTCCTTCCTTCCGTCCTTCCTCCCGTCCTTCCTCCCATCCTTCCTCCCGTCCTTTTTTCCTTTCTTCCGCATTCCCGCACTTTCTTCCACACTTCTTTCCACATTTCCTTCTTCTCTCTTTTCCTTGCCTTGCCCTTTCCTTTCTCGTTTTTCTCCAAAATTGTATTTTCATACACAGTGGTGTGAAAAATTCAGAAAACTTTTGTGAGTTAAAGAAAGAGTGTCTTGTACAAGAATAGTCCCAGTGGCATCTTTCTTGCTGGAAAATGCTCAAATGGAGCAAAGGCAAAAGATGTCAAGGTTGTGAATTTATTGCTGTCAGTGTTTTCACCTCTCTTTCATACATGATGTATTTTGTCCAGGTTCTCACTACTCTGAAAATGTCTGTTGTTATAGTTGCTTGATTGCTTATAGAGAAAAAGAAGACGACAGCCTGTTAGAGGTCACTAAGGATCTTTTTCCAAAAAAAGGCTTGCTAAATGATACAGTAAAAAACATCTGGTGTGGTCAGAGAATGAAGAAGAAAGAAAGCTTCAGCCAGATACTGTGGCTTGTTTTAGTTCTAATTAGCCTGTGTAGGACATGACTAAGTTTTTCAAATTCCTCATCAGATTGGGGATAACATGCTTGCAACCCTAGGTGTACCCTATGTGAAAAACAGCAAAGTCAACACAGGTAAGGTGAGAGCCATTATCATACATGATTTACGATGATTTTCCTTAGTGGATGAACACCAGAGCCAACTAAGTGGCGTTATTGTTACATGGGAACATATAACAAGAAAGTTATTTCAGATGTAATTGGCAATGACCAATCAACATAATAGGATGTTTGCGGCAATGTACATGCCTAAAGGATTCTGCAGTAAGAAGTGGGCTGATTGTGCTAAACCTTATCCTGCAGGATTTTTTGTGGCAGATCATGGTATGACAGTTCTCAAGAAATTGATAGTGTCCAGAAAGAAGAAGTTTCCTTAAAGGAGTCTTGGTTGTTTGCTTTTTTCATCTCATTTTTTCTTGGGCGGATTTACTCTAGAGGAAAAAATACAGTTATACAGTGCTATTACAGATTATTAACTCTAAATAAAGCTTCTCATTTATCTAGCTTTACATGGCTTTCAGTTTCTGCAACACATCTATCACAATCTTATCATCAATTGCTTGCAAGAATACATAAGGTGATAGTGGAAAAGTCCTTTGAATGCAAAAAAGCCTCTCAATGAGGTCAAGCCAGTCATAAGTTCCTTGGTGCAGAAGCAGTTCATGGTAAACTCTAGCTAAATCTATAGAAGATAAATCAATTAATTCCACTTACAAACCATATGCCTCCTTTCTTTTGCATAACCACAGTAAGGGGCTCAGGAGAGGGGTTATCAATAAAACCATTAAGCAGTAATTTTTCTATCTGTGATTCAAAATCACTTTGAATGAATACCAAACACAGGTCTTGCAGTACTGAAGAATACTTTCTGTGAATGTGTTTTTCCATAACTGTCTTCCTAAACATTTGAAAATGGGCAGCAAGCATAACACAAAACCTTAAAATAATCTGTCCACATTTATTCCACTTCTTCATGGTGACTGACCATTCTGCCAGATTGCTCTGACTGTCTTGTTCTCTCCTCTGCTACCTATAAGGGCTTGCTTTCTGTTCCCTTACACCATTAATTCATTTTAAAAGACTATGGGCAACTCTCCCGTGTGCTTCATCTGACCTTTTCTCAGAAGCTTTGACTGAAGTCTTCTTCAGATAGTACCTTTTATGTTCTTTGCTTATATATCGTATATTGGAGTCCTCAGTGAGAGCTCTGGGTCAACTGTGCAGAAAGTTAGGTGTAAGTGGTAGTGTTAGAAATTACGTTTAATTCTCTTTCTTGTGATGAAGAGAAGACTAAGATACAGATAGGACTTGACAGCTTTCAAGAGTAAATTTACTGGAGAAGAAGACGCAGGGTTATGAATTAAGTTCCCATTATGACTGTTCTTCTCTATGGAAAAAATTGGTGATTTTGTGTTTTCTGAAATTAGTAGTTCTGGATTCAATCTTACAGAACAGTCTGAACCCCTATCTTCATAACTCCCTTTTTGTTGTCTTTTATACATCATGGTTCTGGAAAATTTTTGATTGAGGATGAAGAAACAGCTCTGAAAGTAGCCAGGGGCTTAGGGAATGGCACTTCAAAACTTATGAATAGAACTTCAAGTCTGCTTCTTTATGTAGAGAAAGATTTTTGATTCTTGTAGTCTGAGGTCTCCAAGTGACCCAAGTCCCCCAGTTCTTCTTAGCATGAAGCTGTTGTGTTCTCAATCAGGCAGAGCTTTTCAAGACTGCTGCTGTTTTATCTGTGATTGTCAAACAAGGAAGTATTGAATTTGTGTATTCATATTGCGTTATCTGAGAGTATTAGGGGTAAGCACAACATTTTAGCCAGCCTTAGAGAGAAAGAGAATGTATTTCATAAGAACAGTAGGATTAGACAGAGCTTGTGATAAATTGAAATATTTTCCCCAATACCTCTAAGTCTAAAAGAATAGTATGCAGAATAGTACAAGGGATTGACAGCAAGGCATCAAGATCTATTGTCAAAGAAAATAAAATCTTCTTGTTGATGTGTTGCACAGCAGTGCTCAGCAGAGTCAGGGTATACTTGGCACTATTTCTCTAAGCAGATCCAGCAACGCATTCAAGTAGGAGAGGTGTTGGTTCTACCTTCTGTAATAGCTAGGTTGAATAAGTCAGTACTAAGAGCTGCTGCTGGTTGAGGTAATTTCAAATCTAGTGACTTCCAGACATATAATTCAGGATAAAAACCAGCTAAAAATGTACAATTTTTATAGCAAATCCATGAATGACTGAATTATGAACTTTGTGACAATACAGTAATTCCTCATGGGGGACTTACATTTTGTGTCTTATAGAACAGTGATAAAAAAAAATCATGCACTGCTTCTATGGCTTATCATAAAGAAAAAGCTTAAGGGTTGGTTTTAAAGGTACTCGCTGAGACTTATTCCTGCTTTAATGCACTGTGACCTAGATAATTCGTCTTGGTTAAAAGAGTTACAAGTCTCACATGTTTACCAAAGTAGTTAGCTCAGTATTAGTACAATATAAAGAAACTTAAACCTGGCAGATTCAACTTTTTTCAGATTTCTTTGTACAGTTTTAGAAAGGTGAAGGCATCTTTGTATGAATTGGATTCAAGCTTCCATGTCTCAGAGTGTCCTTGAGTATATCCTAACTTTATCATAATGGATAAATGTCAAATAAAGATGTTATGGAAATACTTCCATTGTATCTCCAAACCCCATGTTTCATTGTGGAAATATTTCACCCTATATTTTATAATTTGCTTTAACAGCAGAATCTTGGAGATTAGTTCTTTCTCTTTGGACTCTCTCCCTCTAGGATAAGAACTGTTAGGGCAGTGTGGTTTTATTTGTTTATTTATTTTGTTGAAATGCATTCAGCAACACATTTATGTGGAAGAAGGCAGATTAAATATGTTTTTCACTTAGACTGGAAAACTGAAATTTGGGATGACCTTTAGTTGTTATGTGAGTTTGTTTCAAAGCTGGGCCTGTCCCTGAAAAATTTGTTTCAGAGTGGCTTCTGGTAGACTTATTTTACCCAGTTGTTTCTTAGGATCAGACTAGCAGAATGTTCAATGGTTTGGATACCAGAATCTCACCTACTTGTTAAAGGGTAATAAAGAATTATTCACCTGTAAGCCTAAAACCTTGTGTAGAGTTTTCTGTTAATTTCATTCCATTTTGAAAAGTCCAAAGGAAAATTAAGATATTCTTAGAAGCATGGGAAATTTCTGTTGGATGATTTTTATCTGCTTTGTCCTCTCCGTACGAGTCCGTAATCAGAGTGTACATTTGTTAAGAACAAAATATTTTGTTTTCAAAGTTATCTGAAAGGGAAATGGCTTCCAGCATGGTCGATGGAAATTCTTTCAGTCATGGCTAATAAGTCTAATCTTATGTTACGAGATTTGGAAGATTTGAATTAGTTAATTTAATTCCAGACTTCAAAGTTTTGTGAAAACAACCAGTTACTGGCAGCAGCTTCATGAAAAAAGATGGGGAGAATATATTACTACACTACTTGCTCCTTGGCAAGCTAATATATAGGCAGATTAATGCAAACACATTGTTTGCTTAAACTTATTTTGATGAAACAGGCCAAAGGATTGCAGCACTGCACTGTGGAAAGTAGCTTGAAAGTTTAATAGGTTGAAAAACACAAAATAGCTATCTTGATATAATCCTGGTCCCTATGTTATTATTATGATCTACTTTTTTATTTTTTTTATTTTTTTTCATGCACTACTTGTACTCATCCTATTCCATTCCAGTTTGGATCTCCTTGAGTTAGTCCTCTTTTCTGGCTCAACCTTTTAGAAAGGGGTCTTAGAAGCACATACTACTTAACAAATCTACATTTTCTTTTCCAGGAAGATATTTCTTGTCAGTGTGGCTGATACATGGTTAGCATGTCATGAAGGACTGCAAAATTGCAAATGTTGTGTTAAGATCCATGCAAAGGGTTGATGCTGACACTGAACATCTATGTATAGCTACTTTGTAGAGTGAAATATAATAACTCTTATGTTTAACAAGGGTTTTTTTAACTAAATGAGTAATTTAATATGGAAGTGCAAATAAAACTGGGAAACTGGATGGGTAGACGCTTTTCAAGTCCTGTGACCAGTTTCCAGGTCATCATCATATGCACTGAAACTAAAAAAAGACCTGTCAATTTAAAATACATAAAACAAATATTGTGGTTTGTTTTTATTTTTAGTTTCAGTTTTAGTTTTAGGTTTTGGATTTTTTTGCTATTGTGTGACCTGGTATGTGAAATTAAAGGGGGATGGCCAGACAGATTGCACTTAACCACAGAGCTGTGGACAGCTCAGAATTAAACAGAGCAAGAAGCCACATTATCCCCTTATATTGTGGTTTGCAACAGCACCTGATGAATATTTTGAAAGTTAGAGCTCGGATTTCTGTATATCTTCTGATTTAAGAGGTCGGGAAAACAAAAAATATGAAGTGAAAGAAAAATAATCCTAGGCTTGGGGGAAAAGGCAATTTATTCTCATTTAAAACTTTTGATCACCAAAAAACAGACTGTTGCTTTATTTCTATGTCTTCCTGTTCTATTCAGGGTAGTTGTGGATTATATGATACTGTGGTGGTTTGAGGAGTCTGTAAGGTCTAGCTTTTTGGGTGTGGTAGGGGCCAAAAGATGGCTCCTGTAAGGAGCTTCCAGAAGTTCCCACAGCTGTTCGGTCAGGGCCTATCTCAGACGGCTCCTGGGAGATTGATGTGCTGTTTTCCACAGGTGGGCCAACTAGGAAGGACAATAACACCTCTGCGACAGTATATTTAAAAAGCAATCTCTGTAGTACACACGCGCGCACCATGTAGCCATGTAGTCATGTAGGTTGTAGGTTAGGCAGAGGAGAGGGAGTATAGCAAACAACTGAGAAGAACAACTGAAACATCAGATATGAAACCAGCAAACTCTGCCAGTCTGCCAAAGAAGAGGAGCGATGGGGGAGGAAGTTCCTGCATCATCGGAACTGAGACATTCTCATGGCCTGTGGTGAGAAACTTTAATCAAACTTGGAGCGGAGACAGTGCAGAAGGGAGTGAACTCCCACAAGAGTAGCTGTGTCTGGTGGGGACCAAGGACTTTGCTCCTGAATCAAGAAGGGAGTCAATGATGTTAAAAGAAGCCTGGTTTTATTCCTGCCCTAAGAGAGAGACCAGCCCGATGGGGGAGGATGAAGGGGCTGCAGTTTCGGGCAGGCTGAATGCCAACTTCTGCAAACGGTGCCATGGTGCCAAAGGAGAGAGAGAGACCTCTCCAGGTATAATTGCTAAGAGGAAACACCTGAGCATCTAAGGACTAAACAAATTTGAGAAAAACCCCTTCCCCAGTTCCCCTTACGATCTGGGAGAAAAGAAAGTTTGTGAGATTGCTGGGGCAGCGGGAATGGGAGGATGGCAGAGGAAAATGTTTAGGTGATGTTCCTTTGTTTTTGCTTGCTCCTTTGACTCTGTAATAAATTCACTTTATAATTTAGAAGCATTGACTTGTCTCAGCCTAATTTTGCTCCTCTGCCAGCATTTCTTATCATGGTTTAGTAACACAGTTCTGTTCAGAAGGGGGAAAAAGCAGTTCTAGTGGGTCCTTGGCTGTTGGCCAGAGCTAAACCACTACAGGCTATACCTCACCAGAGACTAGATTTCATGGGACACAATCCCTGTGGTTTCAGTAAAATTTCAGTGAGTGTTGCAGCTGTTCACTGCCCTTAGAATCAAGGGTCTTTGTTATCGTTTGAGGCAATATCAGGAGAAAACCCCTACCAAACAGAAGGAGGTTTCAAGAGCCCCTCCCCCTATTAGGTCCGGAAAGAAATTTCTCGGAAGAAAGTGAAAAAACCCCTGTTTATTCACACACAATATGCATGCAGACACAGCAAAGATTAAAAAAAAAAAAAAAGAATAATATCAGATAATAAATCTCCAAACGGGAAAAAACTTCAGCAGAAAAGTCCCAGAGTCCCTTCCGTCTGCTTAGTCTCTGTCTCCTTAGTCTCCCTGGCACAGGCTGCACCAGGCCTCCCTAGGCCCAGGAGGGGAGGTGTCCCTCTGATGATCAATGATTCCAGAGTCCCTTCCAGGAAATGATACAGGTCCAAGGAAAAAGGCAAAAAAAGAAAAAAAGGGGAAAAAGGAAGAAAAAAACCCAAACTTTCCCTGCTCTTCTTGAGGCAGGCAGTCCGCAGAAGGGCTGGGAAGCGGAGAGGAAAAAACAGTAACAGTAACAGCATCAGCGGCAGTGGCAGCAGCAGCAGCAGAATCAGCAAGAAGGAATGCCGGGGGAGTTGTCCACCTTATAAACAGTTCCACTGTGCAGAGATCTGTTCTTTTTTTCCCGTGTGGAAACATAGCCTTGGATTGAAAGCTCCGCTGATGATAGGAATACAGTATTGTGGGGAAACGATACAGTCACCCCAAGACAGTCTTATAACCAGATACTTGCTGAGTAAAATGTATCGAAATCTAAATTCTACGTGTTTGTTTTGTTGCATGATTTTGTTATTTTTTCTTTTATTTTTTAGTTGACACCATTTGCAAGATATTCCTTAGCACAGGGCCTGAATTAATTGACAATCACAAGTTTTTACACTTTCCTAACTCCTGGAGTACACAGGGTCCAGTTTGACTAACACTCAGGATGGTCAACTAGAAGTATCAGAGAGATGTGACACCTCAGCCACACTTGCAGTTCTTCGGAGATGCAAGACTAGAACAGCTGTAATCCACAAGGGATTCACACTAGAACTGAGAATCCACCTCACTTTAGATAGGGCTTAATTTTTCCTTTAAGGTAGCTGTTTGACTGACTATAGTTTGTCTACATCATCATTATAGCACCCCTCCCCTCCCCTCCCCTCC
>VZRZ01000460.1:503500-557029 GCA_013398175.1 Climacteris rufus
CTCCCCTCCCCTCCCCTCCTGTCTCCTTTCTTTGCCTCTCCCTGTCCTGTCCCATCTTTCCCCTGTCCTCTCCCCATTTGTCTTCCCCCTCCCCCTTTACATTATTGCAGAACCATAATGAAATTCCATGATACATTCAGGAACTCGATGCCTGGAAACAATGTTTTGACAAACCAGTCTATTACCCCATACGTTCTTACTAACCCAGCTCATCCTGTTCTGGAATTTAAATCAAGACTGTATGGCACTAATCATATCAGAATGCTCTACCAACATGCTTAATCATCACAGTGTGGTATTTCTAAGAAAATAATCTTCAAAACATGCTCTTGATTCAGTGTGAGGCTGAATCCCACATCTCAGTTGTTAAGGAGGGTTCTGACCTTAGATACATAAATGCAGATCCGATGAACAATGTTCTTCTGATGGATGGACACTGAGTCATAACATCCAAGATTTTGAAGGCTGTTATTCCTGCCAAATTCCTTTCAGAATGTGGAACAAACTATATGGTCAACAAAATATTGAAAGTAAACAAAGGAGGCTATATTTTATTGCTGGATCAGCATGTTGCCTTTTCATGAGTCAGCTTAAAATTTTGCTTTCATGTGATGTTCCAATTTAAGGAATGTCAGGAATGTCAGATATCTTGTGATAATTTTCTAGGATATGTTGCATTTCTTCAGTGTTAACACAGCGTAAATGTACCTGGAGCAACACTCTACAGAAGGGTTAAAATTACTTCAGAATGAACTGGGGTACAGGTTGTGAATTAATTTCCATTTGCCACAGATATCTTTATTTTAAGTTCAGAGTTCTTACAATATTTAATTAATTTTTTCTACAACTTTAGATGAAGAGCATCATCTATTAAGGTTAATTAGTTTCCCTGGAGTCTTGCAGGATAATGTTACAGTTACTAATGGAGAGAAGCTTCTAATTGACGGTATCTTCTAAACAAAGATACATGTAGTTGAATACATCCACGTTCAGGGATGAGTTAGTTCCATGAGCCAATGCCTTGTGCTCAGAGATGGATGTGCTGTGGAGTTAATTGACTTAAAGTCTACCAAGTTAACTTGTGTGACTCACAATTCCAGTGAGTTAACAATTTTACCATTACCTTGCAACGGAGAAACTGAGGAACAAGTCAAAGATCTGACAGCTTGACCTCTTTATGAAAATGCACACCAGGCATTAAAAAAACCCCACAGTTGCATTGAGATTCAACTATTCAATGGTTTTGAAGTCGACACCCAGGCCTTAACAATATCTACCTTTCAAATTTACTAAGCAGTGTGGATCCTGAGTCTAGAATCAGTCACTTGTCATCTTTCAGATATGAACTGTAGAAGAGGCTTGGAGTTGGTCCCCACTGCTTGCAACAACTCCATGCAATGCTACAGACTTGGGAAAGAGTGGCTGGAAAGTTGACCAGCAGATAAGGACCTGAGAGATGTGAACATGAGCCTGCACATGCCCAGGTGGCCAAGAAGGCCAGTGGTGTCCTGGCTTGTATCAGAAATACTGTGGCCAACAGGACCAGGTAAGGGATTGTGCCCCTGCACTTGGCCCTGGTGAGGCCATATGTCAAATTCCGTGTTCCATTCTGGGCCCCTCACTCAACTACAGGACAGATATGGAGGTGCTGGAACATGTCCAGAAAAGGGCAAAGGAGCTGGTGAAGGTTCTAGAGCATGAGTCCTATGAGGAGCAGGTGAGGAAGACATGGGGGTTTAACCTGGAGAAAAGAGGCTCATGGGAGACCTTATTGCTCCCTAGAACTATCTGAAAGAAGTCATAGGGAGGTGGTGGTCAGTCTTCCATGTAACAAGTGATAACACTTCTGGAAACAGCCTCAAGTTGTTCCATAGGAGGTTTAGATTGGATATTAAGGAAAAAATATTCACCAAAGGGGTTGCCAGGCATTGGAACAGTCTGCCCAGGGAAGTGGTAGATTGATCATCCCTGCAGGTATTTAAAAGACAGGTAGATGTGGCACTTGGGGGCATGATTTAGTGATGGGCTTGGCAGTGCAGGGCTAGTGGTTGTACTTCATGACCATAGAGATCTTATCCAACGTAAACCATTCTGTGGTTTTATGATTCTGTGATTCTATGATTAATATATGCTAATGTAACCGCGCCGGTGACTGCGCCTTGCTGAGGGCTGGGGACTGGCCCGAGGGCGCACGGCGTCCCGCACTGGCTTGCCCCTGGTGGTGCGGGGGGAAGGCGGTGAAGCGGCAGCTCCTTTCCCCCCGAAGCAGGGTCCCAGCCGTGCCTGGCTGGACGAATGCCGGCTCCTCTGAGTAGAGGGTAGCCCGCAGCCCGGTGGTATCTTCGGCGACGCGGCGAGAGTAAAGACTCCGGAGGGGTCTCTGTCCAGAGATTTCAGCTCTTTTATTCAAGGGAGCGAGGGTCCAGGGAAAGGCAGACAGGAACGGGGTCCGGGAGAGCTGAAGGGATCCGGAGCAGAGGACCCCAACTGCCTAGAAACGGGGTGTTTTATAAGGTGGGGAAGGGTGGCAACAACCAATCGGGGTACAGAAAATTCAAAGTAACCAACGGGGTACAGAGAAACTTAGAACTTGCTGGAACATAACCATAAAAGGGGCATTACATAACTGGGGTACAAACCAATTGTAACAACATATGCAAACTATAACCGAACTGAACCATGGAATGGGCTGCTTTGTCACCCTAACCAGAAAGGCTGTTTCAGAGGGCAGTGTGCCTAGCCTTTCTCCACCAGCGCCGAGGTCTCCTTGCTGAGGCTCTAGCTTCACACACTGCCACATGCTAACCTTGCAAACCTGCTGTAATGTTTTGTCATTAACATTGCCATTGCAGCTGGTGTGTGAGCTTTGGGCAGAACATAATTGCAAAGCACCATCAGAAGGGCACTCATGGAATAATAGGTTCAAAAATGCACACGTGTGTTTTCACACTAACTTCCCTGGATCTGTTTGCTAGTACATATGTGAAGACCTGTATACGGACAATTCCCTTCAGAAATATATTTTATAAAGTTGTCCTGGATGATGAAGTAGTTTGCATACAACAATAAAGGGAAAGCACATTATGACTGGTGAAGAAAGAGGGTTTCACCTATTACCTTGATAATCCAATTATTTGGGAAGATATGAGAAGGGGCTGTTATAAAGTTGTCTGCTATATTTTAGATATGAATTATTGTTGTGGTCTGTCACACAGGAAAAAACTTAAAGAAGAAATTAAATCCCAACAATAAATTAAAAGGACTTACCTAGAATATGTTTTATTTTCTAATAACTTTTGCTGAGAAACGTAAAGCTCCTTTGAGATTCTCATATTTCAGCACAAATTCCCACTAGACTAACAAACAATATGTTACTGTAATTTTCAGCCTTTTCTTCCTGGGAATTATTAATTATGCATTTTTAAAATACTTTTTTTTCTCCACTCCCCCTATTTTAAGTGTTTCTGCTAGTTATTTAACATCAGTTAGTCCATACAAAAATGCCACTTTTCCTAAACATATCTTTATTATTCTGTCTGGTTTAGCAAGCACTAAAATAAGATGGAATTAAATGCTGTCTATTGATGTCTGCTCCTAACCAACTCATGGCTAAAATCAGACCTTTCAAAATATTTGGGTCTCAAATGCTTTCATTTTTCAACACAACTTAGATACTTAACTATCCCTATTGACTAAGGCTTTTGGCCACAAAATGCAAAGACAGATCCCTAGCTGCATATTTAGACATTTAAAACTAGCCTGATTTCCAGGAATGCACAGCCAGTTTCAATAGGTCTGAAAGACATTTGGTGCTTCTGAGAAACATGAAATCCTATAAAGTTTAAGTAAAAGTTGACTTTGTATCTTGCCCTTGCTCTAAAAAGGATAACAATGCATTTCCTGCTCTCTGAAAAATGCACCTGAAATAGCTTACAGAAAATTATGCTTTCTGTAATATTAAACTGGCCATTTGGGGAGGGAGTGTCTTCTGTGAACAAACAGAACTATTATAAAAATGAGTCACTAAAGCTGTTTTAAAAGCAAAAGGTGAAAAAAACATAATAATGCAAAAATTGGATGTAGAAGGTCATCGTTAATTTAACATCACTTTTCTGGAGAAGTTCCCGCTGACTGGAAAATGGAATAGGTAAGCCCCATTTTTAAAAAGGGAAAAAAGAGCCTCAGGATCCACAGGCTGATCAGTCTCACCTCTGTGCCCAGCAAGATCATGATGAATATCCACCTGGAAACTGTGCTCAGGCACATGAAAAATAAGGAAGTGTTTGGTCACAGTGAACATGGGTTCACTAAGAGCAAAGTGCACATGACAAACACGGCAGCCCTTTATGGTGGGATTATAGTGTTGGTGGGTAAGGAAATAGTAACTGACACCATTTACCTGGACTTGTGCAAAGTATTTTACACCTTCCCACACAACTTCTTTATCTCTAAACTGGAAAGATATGGATTTGACCAGTGGAACACTTGTTGGATAAGGAATTGACTAGATGGTCACACTGAAATAGTTGTAGTCAATGGTTTGATGTCTAAGTGGTGACCAGTGATGAGTGATGTCCTCAAAGGCTGGTGTTGGCACTGGTGCTGTTCAACAGCTTTGTTGGTGACAGGGACAGTGGGATGGAGTGCACCCTCAGCAAGTGTGCCGACAACACCAAGCTGTGTGCTGTGGTCAACATGCTGGAGGGAAGGGATGCCATCCAGTGGGACTGTGACAGGCTTGAGAGGAGGTTCCATGTGAAACTTATGAAGTTCAATGAAGCCAAGTGCAAGGTTGGGGCAAACACAAGCACAAATACAGGACTCATCCAGTGCAAGCAGCAGTTACCATGTTTAACATTTGCTGCTAATATCAAGAAACACCCTTTAATACTTACCTGTTCTCTTGGGACAGATTTAAGCCCTGGTATTATGCTAATGTATGTAAGTACCCTCTTCTCCTTGCAAGCAAAAAAATCCCAAACCCACCACAACCAACTCGGAAGAAATTCTTAGTAGTTTTAAAATTCCATGACTTTGGTCAAAGGACTGAGAAACCAGGTATTAAGGATTTCAGGCCTGTCAGAAGCTTCTTCCAATAAGAGGGCTTCTGTCATTCACAGTTGGGCACATTCAAGTTTTCCTGCATTACTTACCTTCATGCTGACAGCTTGAGCGTCTCAGGGGACTGTGGGATTTTCTTTCCCCTTTTTTTCCTTTCAAAGTGTTTTGAGTGTCAGAGGCAGCTGAGGAGCAATGTGAAGGAGTGAGAATGAGATGGGTTTTTGGGTGTTTCAACTACTATCTATTAAATTTCAAACAAAATATTGGCAATTTGTAAAGGTTTTCCTCCCTAACTAATATTTAAAAGCATTCAATTAAGACTGTATAATGTGTTCAGTGAGTTAAACCACCCCATGATATTAGAAAAATATTACATATATAAATAAAATACATCAAAGCATTAAAAAGCTATTACACACTCTGAACATAAAATGGCAGAATAATGATGGATCCTGCCATGCAGCAAACATATTCAAAAATATTATCTTCCTGGTAATGAAATGCCATCCGTTTCATTTTAAGCTAAATACGTTAGACATATCAGTGGAGTCTGTGCTGACACAGCAGCAAGTTGAAATTGAAAATCTGAAATTATATATATGATTGGACACAGTGTTAAAGTAATTTATAGGAAAAACCACAAATGTGCTGGGTCTGCACCTTTTCATGAACTCATTTTAGAGAATCAGATAGAGGAAAACTCTACCATTTCTAATGTGCAGTAGAATGGCAGCTCGCCAGGACCCCAATGTATTCAGTATGAGGGGCAGAAAGAATAGAAGAGAAAGAAAGAAAGAGGCTAGTGAGACTTGATTCAAATTACAACAATTCTGCATAAGCCATCAAGAAAATGGCATTCGTTTTCATTGCTCTGACCTAATATGATATAGCAGCTGTAGGAACTATATTAGCTATCAAGACAAGAGGGAGATAACCGGGAAACATTTAGAGAGGAACATCAGGATAAGGCTAATTTCATCTCGGCTGCAGATGCTTCGCATGCTTTGCCATGAAGAGCAAAGTGGCAGCAGGAATCATTATGACGATCATCTGATACTCAAAGTTTAGGCTGAAATTCAGTTTCTGCTGACTGGAATGGAGCCTTGGGTATTACAAACACACACACACAAGCGCACACACACACACACACACACACACACACACACACACACACACACACACACACCCACACCTTCGACGCACTCTGACATATTTCCCCCTATCTTATAAGTCTTTCAGTCTTCCCTGCTGGCTTGTCTCCAGACAACTAAACAAAACCAAAGAAACAACAAGAACCAGAGAAAGTGTTGTCCTTGGAGCAGATCTCTGAGCTTTACTTTCAAGTACATTTTACCCTATTTCTTGTAGTTCTTTTCTGAATTCAGAATGCTTTTCATTTGGTCTGGGAAAAGAATTGAAGAAAGAGGCAGTAATCTACTATTAATATATGGATTCAGTTCTAGTGTTACTGTTACAGTAGCTAATGTGATGATTTATAGCTTTAAATTTATTTATTGCTTGTTAATCAGAAATAAGGTAATTGGTGTGGTGCAAAATATAGACAGATGTTTCTACAGAGCACTTACTTTCTAAGCGGATCAGACACACACAAGTCATTTTGGGATTTTATGTTAATCTCTTATTTTATCTCCTACAAATATCCTAGATTTTCCTAATTTTTAGAAGCACCATTATCTGATTAGGCTTTGGAGTGACCTAATCGAAGCCTTCCAGTACCTGAAGGGAGTCTAAAGGAAAAATTGAGAGAGATTTTTTACATAGGCATGTAGTGACAGAGCAGGGGGAATGACTTCAAGTGGGAAGTAAGTAGGTTTAGATTAGATAGGAGGGAAAACTTCACTGTGAGAATGGTGAGACACTGGAACAAGCTGCACAGAGAAGCTGTGGATGCTCCATCCCTGGAAGTGTTCAGGGCCGGATTGGACAGTGCTCTGAGCAACCTGGTCTTGTGAAAGATGTCCCTACCCATGACAAAGGGGTTGGAACTAGTTGACCACTAAGACACCTGTCAACCCAAGCCTTCTATGATTCTATAATTCTATAATTTTCTTCAGAGATCATAGCAATCAGAAAATATGTAAAGAAATGATGCCTGGGACTTTGAAAAATATTTCATATAGTTTGATTGAACCACTGTTCTCCTGAACAACAATAAAAAAATTCTTTAGCTGTGGCAGCAGCATGTAAACAGTATATATTCTTTATTCTGGATGGGTGTTGTTTGTTTCTAATGCTAATGATTGCTTCTTATCTTTTAATTTTTTTGTCATCTGATATATCTTTGTTACAAAGAGAAGATGACTGGTGTCTTGTTGAAGGAACATCTACATTGTAGAAGCAACCCACTGAAGAAACTGGTAAGTCGTATTCTGCTCATCTGAAAACTGTCTGAAAATTTATAGCACATGAAAAAATAAGTCTGTGTACATTGCTATTGCATCTTTACCACCTTGCCCTCACGCATAATTCTTTGGTGTTAGGGAAGTCCATTTCGCTCTGGGCAAGTCAGAGAAGCTCTACCACACCATCCTTCTGCAAGTGTCCTCCAGAAAAGGCAGCAATGATCAGTAACATATTTGTTCCTTAGCTATAAATCAGACTCTGCTTCACAGCTCCTGTGTAATGACTTCAACTGTAGTCCCACACTGTGTCAGATTTTCTGTTCACACCCGCAAGAACTGTTGGGACATGACTTTCAGTCCTCAGGGGTTCTCACTTATATTGCATCCCAGAGGCATATTCCTAGTTTGGATTTGGGATCATAAGATATCTGCTTTAGAGTTCCCGTGCACTTCTCATCAATCTTCTCACATAAGCTATCACAGCACTTTTCAGTTTTAGAAACGCCTTAGAAAATGATCTAATGAGAAAAGGAATATTTCATCTTAAATGTCTTATTCTCTAGCTTTCCTGTTTTTTTTTCTTTTTCTTTTTTTTTTTCCTTGTAGTTTGTCCCATGGACAAAGTTCTTGCTTCAAATGGGAAATTACTACAATTTTTGAGTATAACTCTCTCCCCTAGGTATCCTTACCAAGCCTTCAGAAGGGCTGATGTTGACTCGAGCCTTTTCCTAATTTCACAAGGCAGCTTTGTGGGTAGTTCTCACCTGAAGAAGCTATGAAATAGAAGCAGGATACATAAATGAAGTTAGCATATCACTTGGCACTACAGTTTAGGAAAACTTTTCAGCACTTTTCTGTTTATGTTTCTACTACTGCTACTGAGAAAAACATTTCCTTTGCTACATTTTTTTGAATATTATTGTTAGTGCTAAAGGTATTTTGAAAAAACATATTCAAAGAACAAGAAGGAATTGTGTCTTTCTCCCTTGGTTCTGTTTGTGCCAGAATATTTAAGAAATGTAAGGACTTCTACTCACTGCTACATTTACAATATTTGGTCTTCATGATAATAAAATGGGGGCCATTTCTTGCAGCAGTTTGCCTGGTTTTCATCACTGAAATGGTTTCTGGATATGTCATCTGGTGTTTGTAGGAAAAAGGATTGAAAACACAGTGTGGTAATTACTTACTGAATAGAATTAATTCAGTATAGCTGATGTTTGAGGAGATCAAACTTAATGAATGATTACAAATTTGTAATCAGCATTTTACAACTTCTGTGTGTGCTGGCTGACTTGTATACAGAAGATGCAAGGACACAACTATGAATTTTTGATTTTTTAGGATCTTTGAATGAGTTTTCTGCTGGGAAATAGGAAGTCTCTTATTCTCTGTCATCCTGGTGATAGGTTGTGATTTCTCTCTTTATTCTGCTACTAGTATTATGTTTCATGTGTGACTTGGCCTGCAGGATTAAAGGCAAACGTGGTATTAATTTGCAAAGAACAAATTTGTTGCATGCACTGTGACATAAAACTGAAACCAACATTGGTTTAACAGTCAGAGATTTTAACAAAATACATCTCAAACCAATACAAGTAGAGATGATGACTCACAAAATGAGACCTTTTGGTAAACTAGTTAGCAACTGACAAAACTGTATATCACCACTCATCAATAGGATGTCAACAACACTATGAGATGTGTCAGAAGATATATGCTAAGATGGTCTACTGCAATCCCATAGCGTATTATCAGGCAAAGAACAGAAAGAATTACTGACGACTTTTCTAGATAGACTTACTCTCTGACAATCAGTATTAGCTGTGTACCTTTCTTTTATGAAATAACTTTTTTGTTGGATACTACTTTAGTTACACCACTTTAACTGAACTGGCATTGTTATTCAGACTGCAGACAACTGACAGACACTTTTGAGAATGATGTTAAACTGCAGTAAATTAATCTTGTAAATGGGCCCAAGCTATTTTTATGTCTGAAGATAAAATAAGAAAGCGAGTAAATTATTTGGACAGCCTAAAACAACAACTACATACACAGGAGAATTCAAATAAGCATTCAATTTTGTATCTTTTCTGCTTTTGATATTCAGGCATGATGTCAGAGGAGATATTTGGAGTTTCTGCCAAAATGTTGGGCCAGATCCTTATCTCTGCTACACTGGCATAAACCCTGGACTATCCTATTATTTCAAGAAAGTTGCTGCAGGTTCACACCACCTCAGAATGTCAGAGCTCTACTGGCATGGATAGCGTGCAGTTTAGATGAAAATGACATCTCAAGGTTCTGTAATTCTCCTGTTGTAAGTCAGAATGTTTGCACTATTTCTTAATTAGTATTTCTCTGGGTAAGGAGTGGTTACTGGTGCTGTACTACCTACCCTTGTTTGCTCCAGTTTTGTTCACAGTTTCACTGGGGATGCTCTCAGGCAACTGTATTCATAGTGCCTTAAATCTTAACATGAGATCAGAGATTGGCTACACTTAGCCAAATTAATTATTACTAACAGAGTTGGTTATTATTAGTTATTTGGAGAGTTTCATGGTAACACAAATGAGTGTAGACTTTGCCCTCCATAAATGTCATGGGTGCTGGTGACAGCTGGAAAGAGAGGCAAGCCTTCGCATCCGGGGCACAGAATTTCTTTTCTCACAGCATATCACTGAACAGAAATGCAGTTATTGTTTACAACTTTCCTGTATTTTCCTTCAAATCTGCTCATATGCTTGATATTTCAAATTCTGACTGTTAAGGTGGTAAATGAGATTGCCAATTTTCTGTAACAAGGCTTAGACAGAGGTGAGTCCATTTTCTAAAGGTGTTGTAGTAGTAATAGGAATAGGATTTAGGATTCTTAATCTGGCTGTAATGGGGGTTCAGCAGTAAGGGAAAAAAGCTCTCCAAAACCGTAGGTGTTTCTCTTTAACTGATAGTAAACAATGTCAGAATCCATGTGGGATTTTTTACTCCTGAGCTGGTGCTTAGTGCACTGGAAAAAAATTCTATTTCTTTCTCCCATTTAATAGGCACCAAACCCCCCAAATATCTGATCCAGAAATGCCTGATAAGAAAGGGGTGTTTTTCTGCAACTAAATGAATAGAATTACCCTGAACAAACCCAGATGTCATCATTGGTAAATCTAGATAAAGATGTGATGTAGGGCTTTCCCCATGTTTTATGGCAATTTGCATCATTTGTGGTAGACCCATAATGATGCAAGTAGACATCGAGTAGGATAGTTCAGGACATTGAAATATCATAAAACTGCAGGAGAAATAAATTATCAACCCAGAGCTTTATACTCAAATGACTGTTGTGAGGAATGAACGTAAACCAGTCACAATGGTTCCACAAGTTTCCTGGGCACCATGCCAGCTAGAAGTTATTTCATTACAGTAATTCTTTGTTGCTGCCCAAAAAGACAAGTTCATGTATTATACTGATCAGACTGAATTAAAAAGCTTATATGATCTGGAATTTAAAAAGAGTGATAAAAGAAAAGACAAAATAAGAATGATATTATTGAACAGAGAACTACCATTTTGTAGGTTTTTTGTTATTACTTGTTTTCTGATTTCCATAACAATTAAAAATCTTTTTGTCAAAGGTCTGAGATGAAGGTATTTGACCAATTGAGAGAACAGAGAATACTCTTTTCACAGAACTAACTTTTGACCCTTATTTGCAAGAATCAGTCTTGACTCTACACTGTAATATTTGACTTCATCAATATGCATTTGCTCTACTCATTATACACTTCAGATATGATGTAAAATTTGTATAAATTGCAATGAATTATAATTACAATTTTTTCGGTTTTATTTTTCTTGTATTCTGAAGTGGATAACTTTGGCATAAAAATATGTTCAAATATATCTGTTTAGGCCAAGAAGGCCTATTCTGTGTGCTAATTGATAGCTACTGTTTTGCCTCCTTTCCTTTCCTGTTCTTCTTCACCTAGGAACCTGATCCTTTAGTATTTGCTACATGTCCTTTGTTCCAGGCAAAATTAACAGAAATCACATCATTCTCTTAGTTGTTTTTAAATTTTGCAGAGAAGGGTGTTTGATGCTTCATTAACTGCATAAGAAGCTTACATTTTTTACAATTTATCAGTACCTTTTACATGCACAAACAGGTATGGTGTTATAGCCATATAAACCCTCCCATATTGCTCCTTCCTTTGTCTTTCAGAACCCAAAAGCTCTACAAGTATGTGTTACAAAGTCAACATATTTTGGTACCCATTTATTTTAAGCTATTCAGAAGTCCTCTGCACATAGTTCTGGGCAACTGACTCTGGACAAAAAATATCCAAGACCAAGTGGTCTTGCTTGAGCAAGGTGGTGATCCAGTTCACCTTTAGAGGTCCCTTCCAATCTCAACCATTGTGTGATTGTGTGTTTTTAATATTTGTTCATTGTGAACGTACCTCAAAGATGGTTAGCAGAAGGGTTCCATAAATGGGAAAAGATATAAATAGCAAGCAGAGGCAAGAGTGGAGAGACAGATCTTGGAGCAGGCCATCCTGTCAGCTTGTGTATGACTCATATACTAAGTGTTTGAAATAAATGTGTTTCTGGAACATTCAGCTCTCTGACTGACAATTTTTTCTTTTTTCGGCTGTGAAACATATAGAGTGGTAAAGTCCAGAGTCCCCCAAGCACTGAGATACTGGCTTCTAATTATGTCTTGGCTTTGGTGGGTGTAATGGTCCATAAGGAAATGATGTCTTTGAAACAGCTTCCTTTTACTGAGAAGTATTATTTTAAAAGAAAAGTAAAATCTAATATAAAAATATTTTTTCTATGTGATTTTTAAAAACAAAATTTTCATTAAAGTGTAACAAAAGGAAGCTATTTTAGTCTGTTTAGTAAATAACATTTCTAAGCAAAATTTTTAACATTTCTGACTTCAGCTTTAGTACACCAAAAGAAGGAGCTTAAAATAATTTTATCTTCACTCTTCCTTCTGTAATGTAAAAGTAATCTGGGTATTTATTTTTATTTATGAACATTTTTATAACTTTATCATTTTGAAATGATCACAGATATTTTTTTCTTTCAGATTAGGTGAAAGTTTGAAAGGGCACTTGTAAAGGTATTGTATTCTCCACAAGGATACTTCTGCTTGATGGGTTATCTGAGATGGCCTGAATATTAATGTAAAAAAAAGAATTAAGTTATAGACAAATAATTGTCATATTTATAAATGATAGAAGATTTTTTTTTCTTCAGGAATACATAATTGCCCAGTAGAATTAAATGGTGGTGGCTGTTATTAGGGCAAAGGTTTTAGAGAAGTTAAGGAAATTTAGATACAGGTCAAACCCACCATCCATATAACACACAAGATAAATATAATTGAATTTTCATGTGTAAGTCATATATTGCCTAATTTAATTAGAAAAAGCCTGACCAGTTTGCAAACTGTAGTGAAAGGCAGTAAATGAAAGGCAATTTTCTGCAACTGTATTTTGTCCTGAAAAAATATCTATTACTTCTGTAAAAACCTCTTTCCAGATGAAATGCAGACCACCAGGAACTTACTAGGGCAATTCCACATTGCATCTTCCCTCTGTATTTCCTTGTAATTTTTTTCTCCAAGAACAAATGTTTTTGACTTGTGGTGCAAGTAACAGGGACTAAATTTTCTATTTAGAAACATTAATTATGTCAAAGGCTGTACAATATCAAGCTGGGTTTTCACATTTTCATTTTTGTATGTTGTAATTGTGTGTAGTTACCTGTGTTCTTCAGCATTAGTGATTTCAGACACTACCTAGACATTTGTTTTTGTGCCTTACTGAGAACCAGTAGCATACTCTCTATGATTAAATTCAAGTCAGATGACTGCAAGTGCAAATTGAAGCAACACCAGTCCCCTTTTTCTCATGCTGGTGCACGCTGTTACTTTTTTCTGACAATGAGTGTGGTGTTCTCTTTGACTACCTTATAGGGTATAAATTATTATTTTTTTATTTTTCTTTTAATCAATGTTATTTCCGCATGTATTCTGTCATGACATCGGGTTGCAATGGTGTTTGCAGAATATATATGTTCAAACCTCTTCAATTAATCAACATTTTAAGATGTCCTGAATCACTTTTTTAGGTCCATTCAATGTTTATGGACTTCTCAGGCAAAGGGCAAATTGTTCAAGTTAAGGGACAAGACTGAAGAAGTGCTTTCATACAGTGCTTTCAGTGAGAAAGAAGAAATACCCTTCCCAGGATGTAGGTGACATGAGTATCTTGTAGAGCTGCAGTGAGGGAAATAATTTTAAAAGTGAGAGATGACCTTTGGAATTCAATTTAGGACCAGAAAAGGAATCAAAATGGGAGAAGAGAATGGAGGAAACCACGCTATGCTATTGTCCGTAACAGTAAATGAAACATCTGTTACGTGTTACATCTTGATTGTAATTTGCACTCTTTCTTTTGTTCGTGATAACAAGTTAATGTTGTCATAGTGGAGAAAATCAAGGCAGGGGATATCACCACTATCCCTGCAGACCAAAGGTTTCATTTCAAGCCATAATATGAGCCAGTCCAGAACAGAGAGCTGAATCCACGATTGCCAGTGCCTACTGGTCTGCTCCAGTCACTCTTTCTTCTTGAGCGATGGAGTGTTCCCCTTAAATGCACAAATACAACAGGGCATCAGAGGAATGCATGCATTCCTTCATCTCTTCCTGACTGATCTGGAGAAAGCAGCAATAAAATGTTTATGGGTGTGTCTGGTTTCTTACTGGGACTTCTGGGTTTCCCTGGACCCTATAGTCTGCTGAGAAAAGCAATCTCTGCTAACGGCATTCTTTATTTCAAATAATGACAGATCTGCCTGAGAACCCTCTTTCCGAATGCTCACATTTTTCTCTTGCATGCAGAATTAATGAGGGATGGAAACAGAGTAAGTTTTAAGGAAAACGTAATACAGATAACGATGTAAACACAGATCTTTTTATTGTGTTCCTGAAATACCACAGTTCAGTGAGACTCTTCAACCTACATGGGATAAACCATGCAGAATTCATGGTGGCCTGCATTTTGAACTAAGATGTTACCTTTCTTTTTGTTAAACTGAGATTTTCTCAATTGTCTCTTTAGGTTCAAAGACAGGATCTTTTTTTTTTCATTCCTTGTTTTTAACCCAATCCTGTTGAGTGAAAAAAATATCCCAATATACTTCTAAGCATGAGGCCAGAATAATATTAATAATTTCATAATTCAGTATTTATTCGTGCAAGCATTTTTAACGTGTGGTAAATCCCACAGGTCACAACCAAAATCAGGGCCAAATTGTATTTAACATTGTGCAGATTTTAAAGGCAATCTCTGCTTGGAAGAACTTACTATTTTCATGCATAAGAATTAAAAGTGAACTTCTAGAACTGATCATGTAGCCCGGGCAGAGATGACATAAATTATTGAAGTCCTGATGTTTTTGTGGCAGTTGATTGTCTATGCTCAGGCTTCATTTACAAGACAATTCTGTCTGTTTTAAAAGCCAGTCAAAGTACTTACGGCTCTGACATGACTTATTTGCTGCTTTTATAACCCCATATTTTTGAGTACCGGGGCATTTTTCGTGTAGTTGTGTGGAAGATGTAAATAATTTTGACTTTTGATTTGTGCAGAGACCTCTCTGGAGTAAAGTCATATTACTCCTATGGCATGGTATAGGATTGGAGTATAACAATATTTAACATTCCATAATGAACCAAACTATATTTAACATTCAGATATCTTTTATTTTCTAACAGAGTTTGTGACTCTTAAAATTAAAATAGCTCTCACAGTTATAGTCTCCCTATTACTATTATTAATTATTATTTTATACCTCTATTATTTCACAAAATTCACAATGGCTTACTGCACCAGTAAGTTGCAGTAAGCTTGCAGTCAGTTTTACAAGCAAAGGTGCTTGCTTGTCCGTTTCTTGCATTCTGTTAAATATTTCTTATTCCTTCAGACTGCACTACAAGGACCATTTCACTGTCCCCTTTGGCTTCTGCATCTTGCTTCCAACATGAACAGACAGGTAATAACCATTCAGCAGGGCCATTACCTCTTCTAAAGACTATTATCAAAATGGTCATTATATATAATGGAGATTATTACAGGCAACTTGAGATTTTTTTAGATACATCACTACAATAATAGGTGGCCCTTTTTAGACTTACATATTGGCGGGAATAATAGTAGGGCAGAAAACACATGGTAAATATTGCTTTTTATCAGAACTTTTTTAGCTTTTAATGTCTTTTCTTCTGGATTCTTGTGATATTTACCAAACTTCTGTAAACACCACCTGTTGGGAAGTTTATTGAACTGTAGAGTTACAAGTTTATTCAACAATGAAGAGTTACAAGTTTAGAAGGCAGGTGAGATACATTTTCTTCTTAGAAAGTTATGAAATTACAAGTAAAAAAAAAAGAGAAATATTATAATAGAGTAATACAGCAATACAGCATATTTCCAGGCAGGTATATAATTACCAAAACAGTACACCCTCTGCTTTTAGAGAATCTCAAGCTGATCCCTTACGGAAAAAGAGACTATATGAAACCACTACTTTTCTTTTTCAGTAGCATTTGTTTTCCAGTTTGTGAGTTCTTTTTCACTTCAGGTTTGAAAAGCAAAATCTTAGCTAATCCAAGGAATATCTGCAGGGGAGTCAAGCCTAAACCTTGAAGGGAGATGTCTTTTCACTCCTGCAACTTTCCCTTACCGTCCACAACACTTATAACACCACTTGAATATAATCTGACCTACTGCAAAGAGAAATGCCGAACAATTTAAAACAGGTTCACTTCTTGGGTTTGGCATAAATTTTCCTTAAAAATAGACTGGGTGGTGAGGGGTTGTGATCTTTTTTCCAGTCTTCGAAATTCTCCCCCAGAGGAAACTGGTGTTATTTATACACATCCTTTGAACTTTTCTGTGTTAACAGGCACAGCTCCAGTGTGCCAAATTTATTGGTAACTATGTCTCTGTTTCCCTCAATTCTATCCAGTCTTTGAATCACAGTTCAAAGCAAAACTCTGCTAGTAAGAAATGTATTGATATGGGATTATTATGAGTATTTTCCTTGTCTTGATTATCCCTGCTGTATATTATTTGCTTTTCTTCTTAAAGAAGATTCTCTATTTCTTTCGGGATATATGCTCTGCCTACTTTGCTTTTAATAATGGCGCTTTTATCATTTGAAGGAAGTTCCCCACTCTCTTTCTCATCTCTGAGGTTTTGTTTTGCTTAAACGTTGCATCGTTGCCTACGTCTCACTGTCTCTTTCTGACACAGCCCTGGCTAACACAGGAGAAGAGCAGGACACAGGAGAATAACACAGGGTGTTAGCCCTGGCTAACACCTTTGAATGTGTGAACAGGTAATAGCAGAAGAACTCAGGCAATAGCAACTGCAACTGAACGGTGACCAGAAGACGGATTCTGTCCAGGATCCTGTTGAACAATGGAGACATTTTTACACCCTTTCAGAGCTCTTTAATACCCAGCTTTTATTGCTCATTAGCCTTTCCTACACTTTAAGTAGTCAGTCAGAAAATTATGAGAATATAAATGTGTGCATGGCTTGTAGAGGGGTAGGAACGACTCCTGTTGTAATTTTCACTTTTGTGGCCTGTGCAGTGCACCTGAATATGAAAAAAGCTCTTCTGAGGAATGACAACGTCTATGCCATCCTGTGATTCACCTGTTGCAGTAAGGTTTTTAAGCATTAACATGTTCTAGTTTTCAACAGTTTTTCCTTTCTCTTCTCAGTTGTCCTTTAGTCATCAAACACATGATGATTGCCGTGTGTCCAGCTCTCACTGAGTGCAAGTGTTCAGGAGCTCAACCTTTTTCTGTATTAAAATCTCACCATTTGTGGCATCCTGCTACCCAGGACCTTTGATGTTAGTATGTAACTGTGCTGAGTGGCAGCAATTGACCGAAGACAGCGTTTTGGTTCAAAATACTACTGAAAACAGAAGTCTGAAGATAATCAGAAAATATTTCTGTTTTGGGACTGGTTGCTTTAAATCACTGGAATCTGTGATTTGCCAGACAAGATGATAGCATGTGCCAAGAATAATATTTAAATCGCATAATATTATTATTGGTTATGAATTCATACTTTTCCCCCCAGTATATGTAGGTGTCAGATATGACAGATTTTGAACCTCATTTATATCTAGCACTGAGGAACTCTCTCTGCAAGAAAGCAATAGCATAAAACTTATGTAAAATTCAACTGAGCTCTCTCTGAGACCCGTCCTTTTAGGAACAGGGAATTAAGTCATTGTGGCAGCCTAAAAGTCCTTTGATATCCCATAATGCAAAACCTTTTGGCATGAACAACGACTTGGTCTGGGCCTGTGATTTCTCTCAAGTGAAGAAAATAATTGTCAACAATTAGCAATACCTGAACTAATTTAGATTACCCAAGAGGGATTGCCACACTTTAAATCACATCCAGGAACCAGCTGTGTTATGGTTATGTTACTTCTTTGCCTTATTTGCAACAGCAAAATGGGTGAGTGGAACTGGAGGAGTAATATGAGGTTTCTTGATAAATTTAACAGTAGTGAAACCTTTTTTACTGTTGCCAGACCCTGTGAGGGATTTAACTGCATGAAATCCAGGAATTGTCATTTCACTTGGCACTGTCATTTCTACAGTGGCCTGTAGGTTTTTTTGAAGGAGAGAAATGAAATGTACAGTGGGAGGGGAATTTAGATAGGAAAAAGATTTTTTTATTATTATTTTTTCCTTAATCTTACCTATTCAATTGATTTGTCAGTTTGAGTCTGCAGAAAAAAGCACTTAACTGGCTGGATCGCCAAGCCCCACTGACCCTTACACAGTGGTTAAGTTAAGAGCTGTAAATGCATAGCAGTATGTGAATTAGTTTGCTGGTTTGCAGCATCCTTTGACTCTGAGGGAACAAAAAGGCTGGGGGTGGGGTTTGGGGGGGAGGGGCAGGAGTGGGAAGAGGAGAATGGGAAGTGAGAGAATGAGAGAGAGAGAGAGAGAGAGAGAGAGCGCCTGCCAGCTATTTGTGAAGTAAATGTTCCCATTTCTTTTAAAACACAATAGCAAGTGTAATTTTGTCACATGCATCTGTTGCTATCACCCCTCACTTTGTGCTGAAGTGCTCACCAGAGCATTTACAGAAGTGATTCTTCCTCCCACCCCTGACATCTGCCACAGAAAATGCTGCATTATTCATCAGCGTGCTAATGGCAGGTGATGAGATCTTTTCATGCTACATCCCTCTCAGTAGGTGTTTATTACTCTGTTCACCAGCAGCCCTGCTATTACTGCGGGGCCAGAAGAACTCTACATACTCGCTTGACAGGTAATGGGAAACGTGCTCTGCTCACTTGGCTCACAAGTGCAGATGAAGGTTATTACTAGGGCAGCTGCAATATCGTGGGTGCAAAGAAGACGGTCACTTTAAGTGAACAGCTTAATTCTGGAAATCCATACAAATCATGTCAGCACCGTGATAATCCATCTTCTTTACCTTCTATCATTTCAGCAGTCATCACACTGTAATAATTTTCTCCTGGTTCACCTGTGGTCTCTATGAATAATAGAGTGGAGTAAAAAAAAAAAGAAAGAAAAGAAGATGAGTTTGGTTTAGTGTCTGATGATCACAGTGGTGAGGAATTTATCTCTGTCTAGTAGCAAGTTGCTGTTGTATGGGTGCATGTACAAAGGTTTGTGTCTTGTGGAGAGGAGAACCTTGCAAGCAGCACTGAATGTGTGTGTGTGTTTAATTTTATAAAAACAGTCTGACAAGAAAGGCAAGCCTCTACTGATTTATTTGAAGACTTGTGACACAAATTACAGAAAATAAACATGCCAGAGCACTGGGAAAATTGAAGGAGGAGAAATTATTTTTATTCCAGAGAACTCAGTTCACTAACAAACCTTCCTCAGTTATGTCCCTTCTAGGTTTCGGTTTCTCCCTTAGACACATCATGCTGTCCTGACTAATCCATAAAAAACCTCAACCCACACTAGGAATAGGCAAACTTTTGTATAATTTAAAGATGTAGCTTCCATTTCACTTAAGGTGTAGAATTTTCTCAGTTTAATGTTTTATTATACGAAAACAAAAGTTTTGCTGGGTGTGAAGAAATTAATGATGTTGTAAGGTACTGTGTTTTCTAGATGTATCTTCCCAAAAGTGTAAGGTAGCAAGAGACCAGCATGATTGGTTGCAACTTTATAAGTGGTACAACTGCTGAACTGTTTCCCTATTAGTACAGCCTAAAGTAATTAAATAAAACCTGAACTATGAAAGAATGATTTTTTTTTTCCTTTTTGTCAGACTTTTGTCTTTAAATTCCTGGTTGTTATTTCCATGTAATACCTGTGGAGTCATTTGTTATGCCTAACAGAGGAGAAATGCCTTTTAGGAAGGGAACTAAAAGCAAAGAAAAAAATCCCCTCATTTCAGGTATCTGTTCTGTTTTCAATATATCTGTTTTTTTAACAAGCCCATTGTTCTGTATCTGCTGAGTTCCTGCATCAGTCCAACATATCAAGCTTTTAGATGAGTGTTGTAGACTAACACATGCATTACTTGCAAATTTAAAAATGTGACAGTCTGGCGATAAAAAGGAAAATAGATGCACACATTAAGACTTGTTAGAGACATTAATAGTTACCTACAGAAGTAACTGGGACAGGGGGAGAATAGAGTAGTCTTGGGACAGAGAAAATCTCCTCTGTAGGAATTTGCTCGTTGCTGTGACCGATGGCTGCTTTGTGCTGGGGAGGGAAGGTGGTGAGTGGCTGGGTGTGTTTGTGGAATTAAGGCTGCAGAGTGTTAATCCTTGCCTGGAATTTAGGCAGGGAAAACAGAGAGCATCTCAGAAACGCAAAGTAATTTTTGTGGAAATAATTAGCTTGCCTTACCTAGTAAAATGTTGATTTCACTAAGGTATTGCTCCTCATTCCAGAGACGATAAAAATGCAAGCTTATTGCTGACCACAATCTCTGTTTCAGTGTATGCATTTATTCCTATGTAGCTGAAGGGTTTAGTAAGATGGTGACAGACTGAGTATGGAAGACATACCAACCTCCAAAGGTTTAATAAGTATTCAGTTCTATAACAAGATGATGATACAGATACATTTGTTACAATTGGAAATGACTAATTTCTTTGGTTTTTAGGCGATCATAATGCCTTCAAAATAAATTTCTATGTGCAAACAAGAGACAATATCTAATGGTTTTCATATTGCTAAACACATATAATTTATGATGATGTCATCATTGCCATTGAAATGTTATTGTGATATAAATGTAAGTCCTTGCTTGGGGTTCAGCAGGTGTTTGACATGAGTTACATTTAGGAAATCACACTGCATACCTTTGATATTAATAAAACCCCAGTAAAGATTGATGTTCGTATTAGAAACTCATTGACATTGCATAATGTTAAACTGGAGAAGGATTTATTTACCTTCTCCTTACCAAAACTTCCTCTTCAAACTGGAAAAAACTCCAGTTTGAACATGTGAAAACACTCTGATAGTTTTCTCTAGGCACATAGAAGCAGAGATGAGAAATGAATAGGACAGCAAAAGGTAAAGAAAACTCTAAAATAATTAATATTAATGTTATTGTGTTTTTTGACCAAAAAGAAAAGGTGGCCTACAAAAAGCTATGAGAATGCACATGTAGAAAAATAGGTTTCTAATTAATATAAAGTTCCATTCCATTTCTGCAAGGAAGGGATTCCAGAATCTAGTATCCAGTCTCCTGAAGATAACATACAAGAGCACAGAGGAAAGTTTATCCACAGTCTTATAAAATACATAGTGAATAAAGTAGGCGAAAGATTCTTTCATATACAGGTTTTAAACTTGAGGTTGCAGAATTCAGCATATTAATTTACACTCCTTTCCAAAGCAGGAAGCAGCCAACATCATCCTGCAGATGAACCATTCTTCTCACACTCTCTCAGTCATCAATGCACAGGTGAAGAGGACCTATGACCTCTTCTTCTTCATAAGAAATAAGTATTTCCCTTTTTGGTATCAGAGGTTTTTAGGAAAATTTTTCTCTGACTGCATGGCAACTATAACTAGATACAGGAATTTCAGAAAACATTCTAAGGAAAATTTTTGTCTTTATTATAATGAAAAAAAAATCTCAAAATTTGACATATTTTGTTATGACTTATTTTTCTTATTCAAATTATGTGTTCTGTAATGCTCCAAAGGTCGAACAGAATGTGCTGATGTTATCAAACTATATCCTTATCCACCAAAACCATATATTTTTCATAATTTCAAATGAAATTTTGAATTTTATTGTGTTTGTTCCCTTTTTTCAGAATGCTTCAGGCCCTCAGATCTATCAGGAATTTTCATGAAGCTGGGAATTTTTTGTTGCTCATCTTCATCTTGTTGTCCTCTCACTGTAGAGTGGACAAGACTATTGGGATATAACGGAAGAAGTATTAGCCTGAAAAAAGCATTCCTCATTTCTCTAACATCTGGATGTTGTTATTGTCCATTTTGACTATCATTGTAGTCTACAGAAGCCACTGAAATATTCATAATTGTTGTTGGGCTAACTATATTTTGGCTGGTCATTTGAATTTCTCAGGGTTACTGTGTCTTGTGATTAATTTTCTTTCTCCAGCTATTCTTTTTGCATGAAGGTAACCTAAAACACTGGTGTCTTCCAAGCAATTCTTTATACTTATGTATTTTTGCATAGAAACAGATTATAAAGACAGTTCATTTTTTTAGAAACTGAGAGTGATTTTTGAGAGACTTGGCTGATTGCAGAATGATGACAGGAAGGACTCTGACAATGAAGGAAGGACTGCAGGCAAGGAACGATAAAAACTGAAAGGAACTCACACAGTAAAATCACAGTAAAATCCCTATTACTTGTGCAACACAACTGATTTCCTATAAAATGATTAAAGTCCAGGTTCTGAGGAGGAGAAGAAGTAGGGTCTCTCTCAGAAAGTCTAATGAAATTTGTAAATCTGTTTTCTTTTAGCATTACACATTGGATATCCAGATTTTTTTCTGGTTTATGGTGATTTGTGTTCCATAGCCATGCTGGTAACTAATTTTTTTTTTTAAAGGGTGCTAGTGATGTAAAGAGAAAATTGAATACATGCATTGAACTCTGTAATCAATAAACTGGAGACGAGTTGTTGTCAGATGTGAACTCCATGCAGAATTTGAAAAAGGTCTTTATGGATTTGAGTTTCTTGCATTATTTTACATTTGTGGCATGTTTAATGGAAGTTATTAAAGTGGGAGGGTGTTTCTTTTATGTTTCAGTTTGTTTATTTGTTTGCTTGTTTGTTTGTTTTTGTTTTGTTTTATTTTATTTTGTTTTGTTTTCTGGAAAGCAAACCCTTTTCCTCAAATTAACTCTGAAACTGGAATTTTTTGGGTTGGGAAATATGACAGCACTGCTGATGGCGCTGCTCTGGAGGAAAGAGAGTAACTTCCTCTGTGGCATTGATCTGTATGCAGGCTGTCATATTTGCCTTGTTTTGATGTCCTCAGGAGGTTGGAGGTACTCACTTCCTTGGAATGGCAGTCATGCAAATCGTCAAGAGACAACAGTCAATAACGAACCACCCTAGATTAAAAGAAGTTGTTATGGACTCTCTGGAAAAGGAAAGCATTTTTTTCTCATGAGGTGCTGTCCACCTTTCATACATGCAAAGCAACATATGTGCCCTTAAGTTCCCACTACCTACATCTAAGATAATAGAAGACTTTCCTCTTTTCTTGGTCAGCTAGCACTAGAAGCTGAGTCTTTTGAAGTGTATTCTGAGGAAACTTACTCATAGTGTAAAGATCAGCATAGCTGACTACTTCTGTACAGCTGTGTCTATAGCTATACGGTTCTAACATTTTTTTACCTAGAGCAATGAACTACACATTTCTTTCTACCCTTCCGTGATCAAATTACTTATATACCAAACCTGTTGCATATGTACAGAAACAAGCTAGCATTACATTCATTTTCTTTACAACACTGGTAGTGCAATAAAAATCAGTTAACCCTGAAGGCTAAGCCTTCACAGGTTTTGACCTGTGACTATTTCTGTGTGCACCTAGCTTTATCTGTATCAGAAGCAGCTCTGCTTTTAAAAGAATGGAAGTTGTCACAGTTCATAAGATTAAGCACAGGTATCACTCTTTAATGGGGTAGGGCCTTTCTGTTTCTCAGTCTGATTCCTCAAAGGAAAGGCTTTTAAACCTGGATGTAATATGGAATTCAGATAATCCTGGAGCCTGTGGACTGCAGCTATAAACATTTTCTTCTGATTTCTTCCTGAACCATAACACATTTACTCTTCTCATTTTATGTGAAGACAGATATCTCATATCTAGTACTTTTATAACGCTGGCTCCGGGGGCCTGCTCGAGGCCACTCAGCAATATTCTGGGAGTGACCCTGGTTTCCCGGGGGCTGCAGCTTGCAGTTTCCCCAGACACAGGGCGTCGTCCAGCAGCTCGTTAGTGCTGGCTCCTCTGTGATAGAGAGAGCCCTGGGCTGATGGTGCAGGCGCAGATAAGGACAAAGACCCGAGGGAAGGGCCTTGGAGTGCTTTCCAGCTCTTTTATTTCCCGGGAGAAGCAGCAGGGAAGGTAGGAGAGGGTCCGGGGTCCGGGAGAGGCGGTGCAGGAGTCCGGGAGAGCTGAAGGTTGAGCTACCAAAGGCCAGGTTTTAGGGACAGCAGGGGATTTATGGGGATACAAGCAGGGGAAAGTAACCAATGGGGGTACAAGGATTAACATATAACCAATAGAGAGCCGAACTGTAATGAAATTTCCAGAACATAACCTTATACAGAACATTAGGTAATGTAGTAACCAACCAAAATATGTAAACTAAGGTACAAGGAACGCTGGGGGTGAACCAAAACTCACCCTGAGCAGGGAGTATGCCTGACTGTGGCAACCTCAGGCTGTGCCCACCAGTCTTGAGCCTGTGGGGCTGTGGCTTTTGCCACATACGCCGCCACACTTTTAAAAAAAGGAACAAGAAAAAAAGGAGTATTTTCTTAAATTCTCTTTATTTTTGACTATATTTCTTTCTTTTTTCTTTATTATTCTTAAACTTTTTTACTGTGATGAGTAAAAACTCTGGAGGAGCAAGCTCAAAGTGGCTGTCAAGAAGATTTTTTTTCCAAAGTAAAAGGTGCTGACAGAAAAAAGGACTATGTCATGAAAAATTTATAACCAAATTTCCCACAACAGAAAAGGGGCAAAACCACCTCACATATTAATGCCAAATATTCAAACATATCTGCTTCAGTACTGATTCAGTGGCAAAATAATTTTCAAAATGTTTTCTGGTCCAAAGCAGCTATAAAGTAGCTGCACTTGTCATTTTAGTAAACTAAAATCAGTATTATACTAATATTCAGTTGGGTGACAGCAATATATTATCTTGTCAAGCAGGAGATCTGATTTTACAGGAATACATGGTAGGTTAGAGAGAGGAGATGTATGAAGGATGCATCTAATTACATAAATAATAATAAGAGTAATAATAAACTATAAAACTAGTTTTACATGCTAGAAAATACATAATAATATGTGGATATACATATTTATGTTCATATAAGACTATGTATAAGCTTTCTGGCAAATACCAATGCATATTCTATGCTAAAGGCTAATCTTTCACATACCTTATTTGTATAAAGGTGTTTTTCAGATTAAAATAAGTTGTAAAATACTTTTCAAGTTAGAGTAAGCTATAAACTGATGGGTTCAGCATTGGATTCAGCATAGGAGGATAAGAACTCGGATGTGCTTATTGATCTTATGTTGAACATGAGTCATTAATGTGATATGTCAGTAAAAACTGACTAATCTGATTTAGGATATATCAAACAAGATATTTTCAGTAAAAGCGGTACTAATACTGTTACAGAAAGTATTGATGGCAGCAGTAACCATGTCCAATTCTGGTTATTCAGAGAGGTGTACTCAAACTGGAATGGGTGCAGAAGAGGGCAACTGAGATGTTTGGGAAACTTCTCATATCAGAAGAAAACAGAATAGTTTGTGTTGGTAGACAAAGAAAAAAAATGATTGCTGTATTTATAATTATTACTGCATTACAAATCTGAGAAAATGTTTTTAGTAGAGATTACTGCTGGTAGAAGACCTTAAGGAATGCAGCAAATAAAGAGCTGCAAATTTGCATGTTTCCCAGCATGAAAAAACTGAGACTTTAGTATGGCCTGGGGATAATGGAACACACAAATCCTTTGGGAAAAAAACTAATTCTTTAACTTGTCCTGGTGGAGTCCAGTAACTATATAGAGGGATTTCTTGTGGTATCTATCCAGTTTTCTCCAGATCAACCTTCTTGTGGGTGTTTTAAAAAAACAACGTAAGCGAAGTCAGTTATTTAAAGATCAATAGCTTATCCCAGAAGAGTTGCTACCTCTAGTTGCAACATCTTCCTAAATGTTGATGACTGTTTAATTAATCCTTTCAGTAGGTACAAAAACTTTAGTTTTTTGTCAATGTGAAGAAAAAAATATTTCTGCTAAGATAAACATGTTCATGAGTATTTTTCAAACTATAACAAGTTGTAACGCTGGCTGTAAGCCATGGCCTAAAGAAACTACACTTATGTAAACAAAAGTTGCGGCGTCGCGTCTCACTCAGCCCTGCCTCGGGATAGCTCGATGGAACCTCGGGGCTGGGAGCGCCGCTTATTCAGAGGGTCTGGAGCGATCCGATCGCAGCCAGGATCGAGCCCTCGCACAGGAACCAGTGGCCCAGAATGTGGGCTCGCCAGAACCTCTCACACTGCAAGCAGGTATCCCAATGGCGCTGCCCCAGGCTAGGCAGCCTGCCCTCAGTAGGTGCAGATAGGAGCTCGCTGAGCCCTCGGCGATCCGGAGCACGAAGAAAAGGAGAGGGAGATTTCTGGCGGGGGTGCACATGGTTTATTACAGTCCAAGGGAGACCAGAAATCCTCAGAATCACGTACCAAACACAAACTTTTAAGGCACAAGAAACAGGGCGTGGAAGACACTAACATCCAATAGCGCGGGGCTTACAGGGTGGGACACAGTAATAACAACCAATTATTAAAGATTACCTGATAACTGACCAATAGACTGCTGAACTGCGAAGAAGTCTCTGGAAAGGGAGGCTGGGTTTGTGCTTCTCTCCACCCCAGGGGATGTCTAAGGGGTGTCCTGAGCATCCTCGGATCCCGTGTCACTCAACCATTGTATAACCAGTGCCTGAGCAACAGGCGGGGTCCGAGCCCCCCTGAGGGAAGGCACCATCACAAAAAGTAACTATTTGAAAGTTTTGATCCCACAAGCATGTGTACAAACTCTATCTGTAAGCTTGCAGGCGGATTTGTAAAGGTACTGGATTATTTTTTCTTCCGATTTCACTATTGTAAATGGCAATGTCATTAATATTTTTGCATTATCTTCAAAACAGAACAGTTTCAAAGAAAAATGTTCCATTTTAGTAATTACTTTGAAAGATTTGTTTGGTTTATAATAACAAAAATTAAAATAAGTCATGAAAGTATTTTTGCAATAAAAGTTCTGTCAGCTCTAGCATAGAAGACATGTCACCTCTCAGTCTAATAATTTTTTTCTCTATTTTTTAAAATAACTTTTTGACATTCATGTATTGTTGGAGAAGACTTTATATGATAAAAAAGAACATTTTCTAGCAGGAAAATATTCTCCTAGTAAAGTTTCCTCCAGTTTTAAAAGTGCTTTAACAGACTAAGGAAGAGTAACAATGAAATTATTACACATAAAATTCTGTCAACTGTTCTAACTACACCCATCCCCCCCCCACTAAAAAAATAGAGAAAAATATCTGTTCCTTATTTCTGCCAGATATTTAAACTCTGATCTTATTTATAAGTTGTAGGTAATGAGAAGGAAGGATGGTCTTAAGTTTAGATTATAACTTCAACAGAACTATTAAACACTAATTGCTGAATGTGTTATTAGATTTAGTAAGGAAGCAGCAATCCTACTGCAGGTTTCTAGCCCTTTATGTAATATGACATGGGAATATTAAAACCTTCTAAAACTGCTCGGTTCCTTCTTGCCTCTATTTGATCACATATAATTTCTGCAAATTATTCCAAAGGAGGATATATGTATTTTCTGTTTCCTGTCTTAAGATTGTAAAGCTAGTTTTCTTTTTTCATAAGATGCAGTAGTATGCAAAATACATTTCATGTTCCATAGAGTATTGGTAGAGTTATTCCTTCTCAAAGAGAAAATAAAATCCAAGAGACAATCCTCTTATAAAGTAGGAAACAAAATAAACCAGGGAATGAATGACGGCATTTTTATTAGTATATATGAACCTGTTTCCTTATACATCCATAATGTAATCCCAGATGCCCTCTCTACTCATTAGTTTACTGGTTTCTTGTAGTTAGCATAACAGCTGTGTTTCTTCAGGACATACTGAGTTTTGATTTTGCTGGCTTTGTTGATCAGCTAACAATGGCATTTCGTGCAAAGAATAGGACTGGACAAAAGCATGGTTAGTCCTACAGAGGAATAACATTGGTGTACTAAGGCTGACTATTCTGTGGAAAAAGCAGAAAAAATGTTTATCTAATAGAAAACTTAGCACACTATTCACATAGACATTTCTGTTGTTTTGAAATCAAGCGTATTCGAACTTACAAGTTTTGAGTATTGAGAGTTGGTTAGATTTTCCTCGAGGGAAAAGAAACTTTTGTTTTTGCTCTTTTGCTGGGCAACACTCTGCATTCAAATTAAATGCAAAATAGTTTAAAGTAACTTTATATACAAACATCTCCTATTGACTTAAGAACCCAAACTGGAAAAATACAGAGCAGATATTTAAAATGCACGTAGCGCATGAAATTGCCTCACATTATGGGTAATGCATGCCTTGTAGCAGTTATGTCACTTATGCTTACACTAATTAAGTGTTGATGTGTGAGCACTAAGTTGCAATGATGTTGTTAACTAATGTACATAAATATTCCCTTTAAACTGTAATTGCACTTTGCCATAACTTAGAAGAATATATGCTCAACTGGGTGTATACAGTTCCATTACATTAAGGAACAGATTACAAACTTCAGTCTGTCATTAAATACCATGCTTGAGTTCTATCTTTTAACTTAAAAGGGAAACAATCCTTTTGTCCTAGAGTTTACAATGTACAATGCTATCATAAGAACTTACATATTACTCATTTAAAAGGGTAGCAGTGATATGCAGAGTAAGACAGTTCAGACCAAAAGGGCTGAATGTCCCAAATCTGAAGGGATCCAGTGTAACTTAATTCACAATTTATCTGCAGTAGACATTAACTGCACTGCAATAGAGCTGATCTTGTGAAAAATTGTAGTGTTCTTCACTTTTGATGAATGCAACATTAAAGTTAAGGTTGCTCCACTTTTAACACTAGAAATCCAGTGCTTGCTCTAAACCTCAGGTGGAGGAAAATTCAAAAGTGTGTGTTGTCCAGAATGATCTTTTTACCAAGTGCAGCTTCAATGTCATGAAGCTGCAGAGCAGTACAGTCATAGGAGACACATCTCAGGTAACTGCAAGCCTGGCAATAACCAATTTTGCAAAATAATTATGTAATTTTTTAAAAAGTATGCCTTTTTGAGTTAAGAATAAAAGAAGTATTAGTGTTCTTTATTGTGCATACAACAACATATATAGACTTTCACCAAGAAGAAAGCAAGCAAGAAAACAATGCTCTTATGGTTCAAGGCAGTGACAGCTGGGACAACAACTGCTATCCAACAAACCTCAGTTATATTGAGAAAACCAATACTGCCTGGGAGTGAAAACAAGATGTTTTTATGTTCAGTGTGGGAATTACATGAAATTCAAGATCTGTGTTCAGTAAAAGATTGGGCTTGTTCTGCTTTAGTTCATGAAAATGTCTTCATTTTATTACTGTCTCTCACAGTATCCTTCTGCAAAAAATGTCCAGCACATATCGAGACAGGTCCATAATACCTTGGGTGAGCAATTTATTGATGTTTTGGGCTCAAAGGGTTGTAGTAAACCTAGTTACATCAGGCTGCTCACCAGTCAATAGCTGGGTTGCCCAGAGTTCTATTTCAGGGCCAGTGCTCTTAAAGGTTTTTGTAAATGTTCTGGATGCTGGAATCAAATGTCATTAAGTTTGACAATGATACTAAACTAGGAGGAGCTATGGACTCCCTAGAGGGTAGAGAGGCTTTACACAAAAATCTGGACAGACCAGAATGCTGGGCAGTCACAAACAAAATGAAGTTTTACACGAGCAAGACCAGGATCCTCTGCCTAGGACAGGGTAATCCTACTATTTTCCTTCCCCTCTGCTTCATTATTTCACTCTAAGGCTGGAATCTGAACTGGGAAAAAGGCTTGTATGGGAAAAATCAGTCAAATAAGAATTATCACAACTTAGCTCTAATTTAGTTATCTTTCTATAAAAGCAAATTCCTTTCAAAAGAAACATGTGGATACTTCATTTTAAAGTTCTGGACAGTGAGAATGGGTCAATTAATGCAAAAGGAGAAGCTGATCTAAACTAGCTAAGTTAGAGCTAGTGTCTTTGTAAGCCTGCCAATCACGAATGTTTGATGTTTTTGTGTAGTATCCTGTATCTGGTTTCCACTATAATCCAATGTGAGTGCTAGGATGTCTATTACTGTTAGTGGTGTACCTCATATCCCAGCAAATACCACAAAAAGGTGACTAAACTCATGAAGCTGTCCTAACTGGTACCAAATGCATGAGGTATAAATTGCAAAATACCAAGCATTTTCTCTGCCCCTGCCAAGCAATCTTGTCAGACATAATTGTCGACACTCTGTAACCGCATGTAATCTGCTTTGATTGGATTGGGATTATCCCTAGGAGTGCTGTGTGGACCTGTCATTGACCTTTTTGCCTTGACATAACTTGAAGACACTTGCTAGGCTTCTTCCCAAGCCTGTTTGAGTCACCTTTCAGTCAACCAGGCATATGAACAGCCCCAGTATAGGGGAAGACTCAAACTGTTTCTAACCCACTCCATGCCCTGGGTCTCTGCTGCAGCTGCTTCTCCCATACCACTCATTCTGGACTGGCAGTGAGGAGGTAGAAGGTCCTTAACATTTGTTACCACTGAGCTCAGCTGGCTTTCTCACAGCTTCTTCCTGTTGTCAGATAATTTGCCCTAACGGAGGAAGATCAAGGCCATAGTTGTTAGCTACTCTGTGGGAACCCTGAGTGTCACCTGGTGTTTCAGAAACCACCCAGGTTTCAGAAGATTAGTGACAGACAGGGCAGCTACTGTACACAGGGTATATATTTCACATACATATAAGAATACTTATATTGTATACAGATCTTTATTGCACATTTTGTAAAGCAGATATTTTGATTCTGCTATGCTTCCCAGGCTCCTTCATGTTACGTATGTTGCAGAAAGTGCAAGAAACACAAATGCACCTTTTACTTCCTATTTTTGAAGTTTATCTGCTTCTCTTTCACACTGGTTTGGGCCAATAAAAAAGATAGTTTTTAACTCAGATACTTTTTCCCTTTAGTTTTTTATCTCTTTCAAAGACCTAGGTGACTGTTTAGAAATGCAGTAAAGAAAGAAGTAAGGGACTGTTTTGTTGGGTTAAATTATAAAATAAACCTCTGCAAAATCAGCAGCATCCAAGGTCACAAGACAATGCCTCTGAACAGGAACTGGTCACCATTAAATGATTTGGTAGCAGCTGGTAAAAGACATCTGAGATGGTATATGGTGATTTTGAATGACAAAGAATTATCTTTGAAAATTTCTAACCATTAAAAGCCTCCAAAATTAGAAAACAGTAAATATTGAAGTGCCATGAAGCAGTGGGCAAAGGATCCTTCACTGATGTCAGAGAAAAGCAATGGGAAAGATCTTTGTGGTTACATGAAAAGATGGCTTTTCTGATACAGCTACATGTGAGCCATTCAGGTATGTATTGATTAGATGTATTTTTTGCTCTTTCATTCAGAATTCAATTACCACCTAAACCCAGGTATTAGAAATTCCAGTCCCAAAGAAACTGTTGTTATAAGGCAAAGAAAGTAAAAATGTGTATTTACTTATACCAGAAGTCTTTACTTATTCTTATTGGCAGGTCTCACAATTCTGTAACACGATTTTTTTCTGTTTCCTTGAGAGCTTTTATTTTGTGTATGGAAATGGTTTGGAAGTATCATTTTGAAGAAGGCACTCTTTAAATCTCTTCTTTCTCTTGGTTCTCAAGGTGAGACATGGAAAACTAAGCAGCACCTTTGTGGCCTCTCTGTGTTTGTATGGAGCTTGCTCGGCAAAGGATTGAATACTCTGGCCAGATCATATCATGATTCCCGTTTTCTATTCTGTATGTGGCACCTCTGTTTTCTCTGCTGAGAAAGTGCATTGTGACACTCCCTTTTCAGCTTGTCATGTTGGATTACAACAGGATGACGATGACAATATTCCTTCATGTAAAAGTTAAAGGCTCACAATATATGCTGTTTCCTCTCACTCTTTTCCTCAGTGCTCTGTTTTTTTTGCTCAGAAAGGGAGTAGATGAGTTTTGAGGGTTTATAAAGATAGATCCTAAAGCTAATGAAAAGTCAGATGTATTTTCTTGGCTGTTATCACCAGCCAATATATGGCATCTTAAAAAATTTGCCAAAGACTACTAGCATGTTGGCAATCTGGCCAAAATAGTTAACCATTTTGGGCAGAAAATCAAGTTACCCCCTGTCTGAAATGAAAATAAAACTATATTTTGCCTGGGCATTAAAAGCATTTTTAGATTACTTCTTAGTGAGTGAGTAAACTTTTAAACACGTAACACCAAAACTCCCTGAGTGACAGGGAGGTGTTTGAATGAAACACTAAGGATCCATCTCTCAAAGATATGTCTGTGGAATTTGAAATCAATCTTCTGCCTATTGGCTGTGGCATCAGGATACTGTTCTTGACTTTACAGATGGAAAATCTCACCTTTGATTTACAATGAATCAAAAATCAAAAATTTCTGCAGTGATATTTTCTGCAGGCATATTTGCGAAATTCTTGATTCACAATCCGTGAGTCCTTCCCCTAGTTGGTCACTGGTCACAATTTTTGTGGTGCTGCTCAAAAAAAAGATATGGCACCATGGTACAGTGTGCCATGCTTTGGTCATCTCCTTCCCTAAAGTATTAGCAACTATGAAAGCACAGTAATTGCTGCTCAATGTTGCCAACATTTCTGTGCCTTTCCTGTGTTTCTATTAATTAGAAATACAAAGTGATGTATTATTTGCTGTACGTTCAGAAGAGGCTCTATCTATGTTGTCTTTTTCTTTTGTTGTAGTCTTTGCTGTCTTTTTTTTCCCTGAAGGTATTTATTTTAATAGTCTGAATTGTGGCTTTTATCATTCATTCTTTTTGACATAAAACTGTGCTCAACAGACACGAATGAGCTTATAAACTTTGTTCGTTCTGTCACATTTTCCTGCTCTCATCAGAGAAAAGTGAGTAATCTCCGGTGAATAATTTGTTAAATTTAGCCTCTTTTTCCTCTCAAACTACATAAATTCCTCAAATGCTTCTATTATTAGACAGTGTGGCACAACACTCTGGACTATATTCCATTTATTGAATGTGAATATTCAAAATCTGAGCCATTTGGTAGAAAGAGGTCACAAAAAGTATTTCTCACTATTATTTTTCAAAACCATCTTAGTTAAAAGCTTAAGTTGTCATTGTGGTTGTCATGGTGAAGACTGAAAAGAAAGTTCTTTTCTAGGAAGCATTGTTTATGTGCTATTAACATTCTTAAAGCAATTCTTAAAGTAAAGATCACTTTTTACCCTGAGTTTCCTGAGTGTGGCACTGGTTACTGCAGCTTGTATATCTAACAAAGCCTATTCATGTTTTTTTGAGTTTCTTATTTGTACTTTTTTTTCAGTTTGCGTGGAAGCTTTATACTGTGACATGATGTTTGGAGACTTGGGATATTTCTATTCCAAGACTCAAATTAAAGCACAGTAATGATGATTATTTTATGACAGTGTTGTAAAACTATATAAAAAGTCAGCACAAATTGAGAAGGCAGCTTAGCACAGTGGGAAGATACACATTTCTTAAAAAAGCTTTTTATTCAGAAAAGGAGATTGCTGTATTTCAGCTTATGCTTGCTTCTTTATCTGTCTCTAGCAATGTTTACATGGAAAATGAAGACTTGAAGAAAACTTTTCCACAACAGCTCATATGTAAGAACTGAGATCTAGGATTTACTGTACCTATTTGAATAAATACAATTGTTTTCTCAGTTGCTCTATTTAGCGAGAAAAATGAATGCTGTGTTTGCAGAACTACTCGATTTATTCTGTACCAAAAAAAATTGGAAATCACCTTCCTGTACTTTTCATGCATTTGACTGCTGTAAGATATTCTGAAAGTTACAACACTGAAAATTCTTCCCAGCTTTCTTTCCTGCCACTTGAGTGAAGGAACATTCCCAAGTTCATACACATACTTTATTAGGAGGATCAAAAATATTTAGTTTTGTTTTTTAACTTGTTTCATCTGGGAGGGAAGTTTAAAAAAATCTGTCAGCCAACCAACAATCATAACAACCGGTATCACCTGAAGTTCTAAACCATCTGCACAAGAAATAAAGATGAAATCTAATCTGGGAATGAAATCAGTAGCCCAATTGAAGCATGTCTACACCAATGTATACAGTGTGGCCAACAAAGAGGAGGACCTGGAGACCACTGTGCAGCAGGAAATCTATGACATAGTCACCACCATGGAAACAGTGAGATGAATCACATGGAGTGCTGCAAAGGATGGTTACAAGCTCTTCAGAAGAGGACAGGCAAGGAAAGAGAGGTGATGGTGCGGCTCTGTCCTTCAGGAAGTGTTTCGTCTCTATAGTTATCAAGACTAGGGGTGATAATGTTGAGTGTCTTTTTGGGTAAGAATCAAAGAGAATGTTGGCAAGACAGATAGTTTTAGAAAGGACAGATCGGTAAGGCAAGGTTGTGGAGTTGCTCTTTATGTGAGAGAGCAACTGGCCTGTATCAAGTTCTGTTCAGGGACAGACAATGAGTTGAGAGCTTATAGATAAGAATTAAGGGACAGGCTTTTTGTGGGTGCTTACTACAGGCCACCTGAGCAGGAAAAGAAAGTTGACAAGGCTTTCTACTGGCAGCTGGAAGTAGCCTTGAGATCACATGCCCTGGTTCTGGGGTAATTCAGTCACCCTGATATTTATTGGAGGGACAACACAGCTTGACAGACACAGTCCAGGAAGTTCCTTCAGATAATTGATAATTTTTGATGGAAGTGGTGGATGATCCAATGAGGAAGGCTGTGTTGCTGGACTTTGTACTAACAAACCAGAAGGGATTGGTTGAAGACATGAACGTTGGGGTCAGCCTTGACTGCAGAGACCATGAGATGGTAGAACTCAGGATCCTGCATGAAGGAAGCAAACCAGCAAGTATGACTAGAACCCTGAATTTCCAGAGGGCTAACCTCAACCTCTTCAAAGACCTAGTTAGGGGAATCCCATCGGATACAGCTCTAGATGACAAGGGAGTCCAAGAGAACTGGTCAGTATTCAAACATCACTTTCTCCTAACTCAAGACCAGGGTATCCCCATGATAAAGAAATCAGACAAACAGGACAGGAGATCTGCATGGATGAATAGGGAGTTTCTAGTAAATCTCAAATGGAAAAAAGCTATCTATGGGATGTGGAAAAAGGTTCAGGCCATATGAGAGGACTATAGGAACATCACCAGAGAATGCAGAGGTGCCACAAGTGAGGCTAAGGCTCACCTGGAAATGAGTCCTGCAAGGGATATCAAGGACAACAAGAAGGGATTCAGCAGCAGTACATCATCAGCAGAAGAAAGATTAGGGAAAATGAAGGTTTTCTGCTGAATCAGATGGGTATCCTGGTGACAGAAGGCTCACGGAAGACAGAATTACTGAATGCCTTCTTTGCCTCAGCTTTTACTGCTGAGACCAGCTCTCAGGAATCCCAAACCTCAGAGGCAAGAGAGGAAGGCTGAAGAAAGGAAGATGTCCCCCTGGTCATAGAGGGTTGGGTTAGAGACCAGCTAGGCAGACTTAACATCCATAAATCCATGGGTTCTGATGGGATGCACCCATGGGTGCCACGGGAGCTGGCAGAGGTTGTTACATTCTCCACCATCTGTGAAAAATTATGGAACACAGGAGAGGTGCCTGGTGACTGGAAGAAGGCTAATTTTTGTCCCATCTTCAAAGATGGCAAGAAGGTGGACTCAAGAAACTGCCAGCCAGTCAGCTTCACTTCAGTTCCTGGAAAGGTGATGGTACAGATCATTCTGGCGGTCATCAAAAAGCATATAGAAGACAAGGTGATCAAGAGTACAGGAGCAGTCAGGATGGATTCACAAGAGGAAATCATGCTGGACCAATCTGACAGACTTCTCTGATGTCATGGCATGATGGGTCGATAAGGGGTGAACAGTGGATGTTTTCTGCCTTGACTTCAGCAAGGTTTTAGACGCTGTCTCCCATAATATCCTCAAAAGTAAATTCAGCCAATGTGGATTAAATGAATGGACAGTGAGGTTGATCAAGAACTGGCTGAATGGCAGACCTCAGAGGCTCATGATCAGCAAAACAGAATCTGGTTGGAGGCCTGCAGTCAGTGGTGTTCCACAGGGATCAATACATTCCTATGAGGTTAGTACTCTCTATTTCTACTTGAAATATATAGAATAATACAAGTAGGACCCGATTTGCCTGTTTTCTTGGCCAGATATTACTGAAAGTACAACATCAGTTGTGTTAATTCATAAATATAATTTTTGTCTTTGATTACTGCAATATTGCAAGTAGAAGGTGCTACTACTCACTTTGCCATTCTCCTATTAAATTTTCTCCAGATCTTGGACACAGTCTTACATAGGGATATGCTGGAGGGAACAAGTTCTTTCCAGCCTGGAGTGCACTGGAGTGCCCTGTTCGTGATGAGAGCAGGGGCCTTGAGGAAAAGGGGAAAATGATCTATTTGTTAAAGTCTATTGACTGGACATATTTAGGGTTAGAAGCTCACCAAGTCTACAGCTTGGGGAGAAGTAGAGTGGGCCTAGCTCCAGTCCCCCTACTCAGCTCACAACATCCTGGGAAGAAGTACCCTGGATTTCTCTCTGGTGTGGGTGGACAGCTAGCGTTAATGACAGCCAGCTCTACAAAGCAGATGCTACTCATCCTGCTTGTCCTGGAGAATTTGTGTGGAGCCCCAGTTGCTTTGTGGATACCAGCTCCTTGGGCAGGGTGACCCAGTGGCTCAGCCTGAGCTGGGGAACACACTGCTCTGTGTTCTCATGATGCTGTTGGCTGTGGGGTGATAGAAAAAGGGCAAATGAGAAATTCTGTTGTCAGCAAAAGGAAGGAGGGAAAAGGGATCCCACTGGTGCTCGAACCACCAGGGAGCTGCTATGTATCTAATACATGACTCCGCAGAGAAGGGCAAGTTGTGGGGCTTTTTCCATCTGCTGTGTGTGTCTGCAAGAGAACATATCTTGTGCAGGTCTTAGCACCATTCCTCTTTGGCAACACAGGTGCCACTTGAACAGGTGATATTAATTTCAGATCTAGTCTGCCTAGTTAAAAACTGTTCCTGCCACTGCATTTGTCTCCAGGTCCTTCTGATGTTTTAAATATTTTCTATTGTTGTTTTAAGCTGCGCTGTTCTGTTTCATGCACCTGTTTGAGTGACCTATACAAAAAAACAAGTGAAGTTAGTTAAAATGAGGAAAACCATAAAACTAGCTGCAGAAGGAAATATTTCCAAGTGTACAAAGTGAAGAAAACGGAAGCACAATTCTCTCTAGTCTCTTTAGATTCTAGATACTTCTGGTGTTATTCGTAACAGTAGGAGTTGAAAAGTGTGTAGACAGAGTGTGATCTTTAATCTCATGGTGTCTCAAATGGAGGGTCTTGAACCCCTTAAAGAGTCTTGAATGTAACCAGGTACAAGCTGCAGACAAAGAATAAAGAAAGAAAGAAGAAATAGGAAATAGGACAAGTCTCTGGAGACCAGAGAAATAACTAATGCAATGCTCCAATTATGTTTGAAAAGGATCTAAAAGAATTGCAAGAAATTAGACCAGTCAGTTTGACATCGATTTTTTAAATCTCAGAAGTGTGTTTAAAGGATCACATGTGGATACACTCAAAAAGCACAGCTGGAGAATAGACAATCAGTGTGACATAAGGATGGGGTAATGAGGTTTAAGTAATTTGTTTATATGAATATACATATATCTGTTTTAAAGATACTACCATGTGGAACAGTGGGAGAGCAATAAACAATATGAAACAATGCAATTATCTAAAAAAATCTTTCTTTGATTTAAGAACTAAGGCATGAAGTCCTCAGAATAGAGGAGAATATGGCAATTGATGACTGAATAAGGCAAGCAGAGGAAGAGGTGTCTTATCTTTGGCCCTTGTAGAAGTAGTTTCAGTTCACAGATACAAGTCTTCAATAACAGAAAGCTCTGGCAGGCACCCAAGATGGTTGCAGAAGCTCCTGGTGATCTTGTGTGCTGGATCTGCCCTTGTGCGTCAGATGTATTAAACACAGAGTACCAGAAAAATGATGCCTTTTGTTTCAAAGGACTGAGAAAAAATTCCCACTAGAGAAAAAACTTGCATCTAAAACATGTTTGCTGATATCAAAGGCACTCAGCTTAATGTGTAGGCTGTGCATATGGTTGGTGAAGCATGGAGAGGAGAACCAACGGAACTGTAAGTGATAGAGAAGCAAGTGCATAAGAAAAGGATGGATCTGAATATGTGAATGCTGTAATTATTTGGTATTTGCATAAAAAGAATATATGGCCTTACAGATTTTTTGGAAGTAATGTCTGGGTCTAAATAGGCCTGGCTGAGAGCAGGAAAGAAGGGCATAATCAGAGGAATAATTTCAGTGAAGTGTAAGACCCCCTGCAGGGATTACAATGAGACACATATGTCTGATATAAAACTCACTCCTGTATGCGGAGAGCAATGAAGAGGAGGTTTATCTGCTTTCAGATGCTACTGAATTAGAAGCCATAGGACTCTGTAGGAAGATGAGAAAACAATTCTGTCACATACATAGATAGTAAACTCTTCAGGTAATATTCAAGTCACAAAACTGGGATGAAGATCTGCATTTTAAACACCCCAAAGCTTCACTATGTAGACAGAAAACACTTATGGAGATTCAGAATTCAGTTCAGACTTTTCAAACTCAACCAAGAATCTAGCTTTCTCTAAGATTTGTGAAGTACAGAGGACCCTACTGATGACAAATGCCATACACCAGTAAATGTACGTTGATGTTGATACTAACCTTGTCCAGCGTTTGTCATCAGAATGATTAGACCATTCTCTTTTCATAGAAACATAGAATGGCTAGAGTTGGAAACGACCTTAAAAATCATCTTGTTCCAATCTCCCTACTGCAGGCAGGATCTTCAACTAGACTAGAGTCCCATCCAGCTTGGCCTTGAAAACTTCCAGAAATGAGGATGCGTGACCTCTCTGGGCAACCTGTCCCAGTGCTTCACCACCCTCACAGTAAAGAATTTTTTCCTAATATCTAATCTATACCTGCTCTCTTTCAATTTGAAGCCATTCCCCCTTGTCCTGTCACTACATGCTCTTGTAAAGAGCATATCCATCTTTCTTGTAGGCTCCCATCAGGTACTGGAAGGCAGCAATTAGGTGACCCCAAAGCCTTTTCCAGGCTGAACAATCCAAATTCTCTCAGCCTTTCTTCATAGGAGAGGTGCTCCATCCCCTCTGGTCATTTTTGTGGCCTTTCTCTGGACTCACTCCAACAGGTCCATATCCTTCCTGCGCTGGGGACCCCAAAGCTGGATGCAGTGTTCCAGGCGGGGTCTCACGAGAGCAGAGCAGAGCAGAGCAGAGCAGAGCAGAGCAGAGCAGAGGGGCAGAATCCCCTCCCTTGCCCTGCTGGCCACACTGCTTTGGATGCAGCCCAGGACACAAATGGCCTTCTGGGCTGTGAGTGCACATTGCTGGGTCATGTCCAGCCTCTCACCCACCAGCACCCACACCAGTCCTTGTCGGTAGGGCTGCTCTCCATCTGTTCATCCACAGCCTGCGTTGAAATCCTTGGTTTCCCCAAGCCAGGTCCAGCACCCTGCACTTGGTTTGTTAAACCTCATGAGATTTCCATGGGCCCAGTTCTCGAGCTTGTCCAGGTTCCTCTGGATGGCATCCTGTTCTTCAGGTGTGGCAACAGCACCACTCAGCTTGGTGTCATCTGCACTTTTGCTGAGGGTAAATTGATCCCTTTGTCTATGTCATTACTGGAGATATTAAATAACACTAGTCCCAATATGGACCTCTCAGGGTCTTGTCACTGATGTCCCTCATGGCTCTGAACCATTGACAGCTACTGTCTACATGTCCTGTCTAGCTGCTTGCTTATCCATATAACAGTCCACCCATCAAATTTTTCTCTCTACAGTTAAGAGAGGGATGTTGTGGAAGACCCTATCAAAGGCTTGACAGAAGTCCAGATACGACATCTTCCCTTATCCACTGATGTAGTCACTTCATCATAGAAGGGCACTGAGTTGCTCAGGCAGGACTTGCCCTTGTTTAAACTATGTCAGCTGTCTCAGATCACTTTCCTGTCCTCCATGTGTCTTAGCACAGCTTCTGGGAGGATCCATTCCCTGATCTTCCCAGTCACAGAAGGGGAGACTGACAGGTTGTAAGTTCTCAGGGTCCTCCTTTCTACCCTTTATAGAGATGGGTTCAGTGTTTCCCTTTTTTCGAATCCCCTTGGACTTCACCCGAATGTCATTACCCTTTAAATATTGTGGAGAGTGGCTTGGTAACTACATCAGTACATTCCCTCAGGACTCTGGGTTGAATCTCATCAGGTCCCATGGACTTACATACATTCATGTTTCTCAGATGACCACACACCTGATCTTTACTTACAGTGGGAGGGACTTTGCTGTCCCAGTCCCCGTTCTGCTATTCATCTACTTGAGAGGTATGGGAAGAGAGATTGCCATTGAGGATTGAGGCAAAAAGCTTGTTGAATACCTCAGCCTCCTCCTCATGTGTTTTTACAAATTTAGAAGCGTTGTTGTGCTGCATATGAAATGGTAACAGTAATCTGAGCTATACATGCAGCCACTGCTTTAAAGTAATTAACAACCTGAGCTGAACATACCAATATAAAAGGGTCAGAGAGTAAATGCAGACAAATCATTAAGTTCTCTGGAAAATACCAGTGATGCATGTGAATTTGAAGCAAATGTTCATATTGGGTTTGTGTGGCCTATGACACAAAAATCAGCTGAAAAACAGGACTGAGAATATGTGAAAGAAACAGCCTTGCGGAAAATGAGGTCAGTGCAGAAGGAGGGGGAGGACATGCTCCACATGCCAAAGCTGAGATTCCCCTGCAGCCCGTGGTGCAGATCATGGTGACACAGCTGTGCCCCTGTAGCCCATTTAGATCTATGGGGGATCAGAGATCCACCTGCAGTCCATAATGACCCAGTGTCAGAGCAGCTGGATGCCTGGAGAGGTTGTGACCCTGTGAAGAGAGGAGCCTGCACTGGTGCAGGTTCCAGGAAGGACCTGTGGCTCCAAGAAGAGAGGAGCCCACACTAGACCAAGTTTGCTGGCAGGACTTGTGAATTCTTGGAGGACCCACAGTGGAGCAGTCTGTTCCTGAAGGACTGCATCCTGTGGAAGGGACCCACACTGAAACAGTTCATGAAGCTTGTGGAAGGACTCACACTGGAGAAGTTAATGGGGGACTGTGTGCTCTGGGAGGGATCCCATGCTGTAGAAGGGTAAGAGTGTGAGGATTCCTTCTCCTGAGGAGAAGGGAGTGGCAGAGACAACATGTGATGAACTGACCACAGCCTCCAATCCCCATCCCCCTGAGGCAGAGAATTTGGAAGTCACCTTGAGTCCAGGAAGAAGAGAGGGAGTGAGGGACGGTGTTTTAAGATTTGGTTATATTTCTTATTATCCAATTCTAATTTGATTGATAATAAACTTATTTCCCCATGTTGAGTAAATTTTTCCTGTGACAGTAATTGGTGAGTGATGTCTTCCTGTCCTCATCTGGACGCAAGAGCCGTTTGTTGTATTTTCTCCTCCCTGTGCAGCTCAGGACGGGTAGTGACAGAGTCACTCTGGTGGGCACCTTTTGTCCAGCCAAGGTCAACCTACCACAGTGCTCGATGCAGTGTAACAGTTTTCTGTAGCCATCTGCCTGTCTCACTTCTCTGAAAAACCCCCACTATTTAAAGGAATATTTTTGACTGGGATGGCCTCATCTGACATAGTTGCTATCTGGTTCCCTCTATTAAAGATGATGAGATTAGATCATGCTTTTTTGTACATTTGCAGATGGCTCCAGCCTAAAATGCCTGGGAACGTTCTGTAATTATTTTAGCTGTTCTGTGCAGGTGTTCTCTGCTTAGACAAGAACTACACTTTTAAAGGACACCTGACAAGAACATAAGACTGACTCCTGTGTCATGTAGAGGTTCACATAATCTAGTGCTTTGCAGACACTGACGGAAGCAGACTCTGACATGAACTTGAGAGATTTCTGAACAATTTCTCTTATACTGGCAATTTTTGCCAGATTTCCCAATGTGAAAGTAAGTGCCTTAGACAACAGGGCTTTTTGACCCTGCCACTGGAATGTGTAACTACTTGAAAACCTGTATCTAACCAGAGTGGCAAAATAAGAGAAGGTGGCTATAACCAAGTTATATTTTAACCAGTTACAGCTTAAAATTTAGTATTAATCAGTCCTATTCATGCTATGATTTTTTATGCCTGACCTGGTTGACTGAAGGTATGGGAAACCCTAAATAGCTGGGTTATACGCTAGTGGCATACTGGAATTTATAGCTTTCTGGGCTGAGAGTAGTTCACACTGCGCTGCTCACTGAGCCTTCCTACCTGTTTTTGTTTGACTTGAGCCCAACTGCAAAGTCCCAAATTCTCTTGCATCAAACATCACTGTTGGTCCGTGGTTGTTGTACTGCTGCCGTCTCCACAAATAGCAAATTACTTCCTGCGGGAGCATCTGCTCCTTCTCTCTGCTGGCCAGGATGAGGGCAGGAGACTGTGCTGTAGCCATACATGAGCCATACATAAGGAGGAAGGCATTTGATGAGAATGGTCATTCCCTGTATGGTAGATTCCTCAGAGTCTACTGCCTTCTGGTGTAACATCATATCCAAAAGAGGAGTGCAATCAAAGCCTTACAGATTTTGCAAATCCTAAAGAAATAAACCAAACTAAGCCCACCTATTTACTTATTTTTTCATGGTTATCATGACTAAATTCTTTGTTGGCATGTCTCTCTGCAATACATACAATGACAGTCTGCTTGTTCCCACTTGTATTATGTGGGTTCTGACAACTATTTAATTCTCTAGAGTTTACTGGAAAACCATGAAGTATATTATTACTTCCTAAGGTTGAAATATTTATTATCCTAGCTTGCTGGCCAGATTAGAAAAAGGAAAATCTGAGTATGAATGAACAACTGATTGCATGCTTCTGGAAGCAGAAAAAGTAAAAGCAGGAGTAGAAAGAAATCCATGAATTTTACTTTATGTACATATACTCAGGTTGGGAGCAGAGTAAGAGAAAACATTTTTTAAGACTCACATATTGCACCCATCATTTCCAAGACTGATTCTTCACCTCTTGGTTCCCTGCACAGTAATGTTTCGTGACATGACTTGAATTCATAATAAAATCAATTGTACCACTCAGAAGATCTGACTCAGTTCATAAGCCCATATGCATTTTGGAGAATTCAGGCTACTAAAAATTATCCCAGTTTCTGCCTTCTACTGGAGAGCTGTATGCTGATGTGTCACCCTTAAGGGCATTTTATACCCTTGTCCTTTGTTCCTGTTTCCCTCTTTCCAGGGCTGATAGGCTGGGGTGGTTGAAAAACCAGCTTGTTATTCAGATGTGGTACAATAGGGACTCTAGCGTACATTGCACCAAACCTGCATACCTGGTATTGCCTTAGTTCTTGCCCAAGAACTGCCTGACAGATGTGGAGTCAAGCACATGGCTCTGCATTTCTAAATTAGTGACAAAGGTCCCTGATGAATTTCAGTCTGACCTGAAATCTTGAGAGCAACCATATGGCTGCCCTCCACAGTCGAGGTTACTCCCTTTGGATTCAGTTGACTCTTCAGATTTGAGTAGTCCAATTAAATCTGCCCACTTCTCCACACAGATAATTATCAGCCTTTCTATTACTCATGTTACTGCACAACATCCTCTCTCGATGACTTTATTCATTTCAGACAGGGACAGCAGGTGCCAGATGGCAAACTGATGCTGTGTGATACTTGGTATTTCTATCACTTGGTGCTTAGAGTTTCACCTTGCTCCTCTGCATTAGCCTGATGGGGATGATTGCTTTGGTTTGCTTTAATAAGCACTGGAGCATGGGAAGTGATAGTGTGTCATTGATTTGGAGGAGCAGTTTAAAGGCAATGAACATTGTTACCTTCTATAGAAAAAGGGACTGGCTGTAGCCTCTTAAGAGTTGCAAGGAAAAGAACAGCTTTCAATTTCAACAAGTATATTAAGTGCTCCTTAGGTTAGGCTGCAATTTAGTAAAGCAACCCTGACTCCAGGTTCAATTATAAAGGCCACATTTTTCCTTAGGAGGAAGTTCAACACAAATAGGCGGCATTCACTGCTTGCTGATGGTAGTAGCGACTGTATGGGAAGCTGCAGTGGCCACTAGAAGGTGCATTTTGCATTTATTTTAAGCATGCTTTGCAACCAAAGATAATGGGTGGGGGTAGGTCTGTTTTCCTTCTGAAACTGTAAATTACATGAATAAAAAGAAAAAGAAAGAAATTGAAACATGAATAGACAAAGACTTTGTTTATTTATTGCCAGGAGAGACCCATTAGGATTCAGCACTGTGTTTCCATGGCATCCCAGAGGCATAAACAGAAAATACAGGCTAATGCATTCAGTTAGACAGAGATTTTAAAGTCTAATGCACAATCTAAATATATATCACATATGCCCACTATTTATTTATCTATTCTATATACTGCAGTGAGATGGAGAAGTCACTATTCTACGGCTCTAGTCCATTTACATATGTATCTCCTGGAGATGTCCACTACTTGTGGGGGGTATATGCATGTAGTGTTAGTTGTTTGCCTTTCAGATTCCTCTCATTTCTCTCCACACCGTTCTTGACTTTGTTACTATTCTCGTATCTGTAAGTATCTCTGTAGTATTTCTGGTTAGGAAGCCCAAAGCAAGTTCAAAGATCCATCCCTTCAGAACTGGATCCTGCTTAATCCATTCTTCTGCTGGGTTAAACATCCCTGCCTGTTTGTTGAGTGTTTCAGTATATGACTACAAATGCCAAGGCTTGTGCAATTTCTCCCTTCTTGGTTTAAAAACACCTTTTCCAAAACCGAACTATATGTCTTAGCAAGATTGTTCTTTCTCCTCGCAACTCATCGTTTAACTTCAGTACATAACAATTATAAAAGCTGATCTCACAACCAAAATGTTGTAAATAGTGTGGAGCTAACAGCACCTCCCCTTCCATCAGATTTCCACATGCTTATGTGGGTATGAGAAGAGATTCTTTGTATTGCTGCAAGTGGGCTGGGAAGGTATGATAGAGTGAAAGATTACCTTGGAGGGAGCATTTTAGGCCATCTTTCCTGTGCAAGGCCTTCTCGTTTGTGAAACTGCCTCCCAAAGGATGTGGTGTAGGCCCATTTGCTGCTTGAGTAATTTTAAATGCTACTAGAGGGAGTACTGTAGAATGCCACATAACGCAGTCTCTGGATTTGTCTGTTGCACAGAAATGCTTTTCAATGGGGCTTTTCATTTGAGTAAATGTCTTGGTTCATATCAATTAGCTGCAACTATTTAGAGATTCTGTGGGTTTTGGTAAATATTTTTCAATGAAAAGGGGTTTGCTAATGTCAGAAATGTAGCAACAAAACATCTTTTCATGCCATTGTTTCACTCCTTGTAAAATTTTGCTGTTACTGCACAGAAAGCAGTGGCATAGATGATATGCAGGTTGCATGAAAGGTCAAGGCATAGTCTATAAGTAAGCTGCCATCTAAACATCATTTGTCCATGTCAATAAATCCCCTTACCTCTTGGTGTTAAAGTGGTCTGCTATACTGGGCTATCAGATCTGACACTGTGGGAAATTCAGACACACTACAAATGCCCAGTCAGCTCAGGGCTTTCTTCCTTCTCTGAGCCTAAAGACCTTGGGTCCTCAGCACTGAGATCAGCCGTATCTCTGAGAGTTTGGTGTGATCCATATGTGTCAGGTGATCTGATGGGAGAATGGAAAGTTTTCTGGTGGAATTCTGCCTATCTTTTGGTAAGAGTTTGCAAATTCTTACATAAGAAGCAGCTTTGAATGAAAAGTCATTGTGTTAGAAATATCTCAACCACTGTTAATTCTAATTTTTAATGTCACGCTCTTAAGCACTGATCTACTGTGCTGTGTTGAAGTGGCAGAAGAGGAGCTAGGGCTATTTTGTGTACAGTTACTTATTATTTCTGTTGAAAAAGGCAATTTAGGTTCCTTGTGAAAATATAGCTGGGGAATGAGTGAAACAACCCAGGCTACTTTTCTAGGTAGCCTCTTTCTCATGAGATCAATGCATTCGAGATGGGCAATGGAACAGAAAAAGGAAAATGATTATACAAAGGAGAACAAAAAGATGTAGATGGTCGTGGAGACTGTTCTTGTAGTCCAAAGGACTTATGTTTAAATACCTGGTAAAGAAACATAGAGGTACATTTATAATTTTTTATTAGTGTTCTTTTCTTATATTAGAGAACAAAAGGAATAAACTCAAGGGAAGAGTAAGGGAAAAATTTAGAAAAGGGCAAGTGAAGGTGTAGGAGGGAACATAAATGAATGAAGAGCAGTGTTTTATAAGAAGGTATTCTGTAAAAGTGGTGAAGAGGAGCTGAAATAAGTAAAAATCATCCATACTCTCAAAGAGATCTTGCAATTCTTCACCACTTTTTATGTTTGCATACAATAGTTTCATAATAGAAACTCCTTGACCAGAGCTGATCTGACTTGAAAATATTTTATTTAAACAAAATTTCTTATACATAAGTGATGAATTGTTATAAACAATTAAATAAGCATTTAATTTGATATATTATTTATTCTAATAGAAAAGTAGTTCTTTAGGGTTCTTTAGACTGTTTTGTCCTTCTAATAGATAGAACCTCAGAAGAAAACATTTCAACATAAAGCATAGATATCTCCTTCTGCAGCAGAATGTTACACAGAAAAGTATGCTTGATAATTGTTAGAATCCAGTTTATAATCCAGACTGACCTTATGATTTGTATTGTAAGGTGCAAACTGTCTCCTTCTTAAGCTAACAGGATTTTGGTTTGTTCATCTCTTGCATAATCTACTGCTGGATCAAGTGTTGTCTCATAAACATCCAAGACAATTCTGCTGAAATCAATTCCATCTGAGTAACTTGTGTTGCAAGGTTAAAGTTACACGGTAAAAATAGCACTAAAAGTGATCTTGTACAATGACTTACACTGAGATTTGTAACTGCAACCTAAAACTGAGTTTAGTATTCTGTTTCTGGACAGAGTTGTCAAAGACAGCTCAGGATAGAAGGCAGGAGCTTAAAACTAAACCTATTGAGTTTTTGTGCAAAAGAAATGGAAGAGCTTCAAAAACAAGTTTCAGAGGAGTAGCCAAATTGCATCAGTATTTCCCTTTGGGCTCTCTGAATTCTGGAAAGGCTACGTACTGCACTGCTGAGAGGTGAATACTCTCACATGATCAACAGGGATGTTTTCTGTTTCCAAGTTTATTGCCAAGGCTCTGGAATTAGGAGATGCTAACTTAAGCTAACTGCTAACACAGCTACTGTTGCTGCTACTAAAATTACAGAGAATGAAAGTATTATCACTTTGCCATGGATTTAATATTTGGGAATGAAATAAGACCTGGAAGAGCTTCTCTGCATGGACAGAGGGAGAAATATCTGGGTCTGAAGAACAAATTTAGGTGGGATATGAGAATGACACTAAACCCAAGTTAAGTGAGTAGAGGGCTTGGACAGGAGATTGCTGGGTTTGAATGGGCTACTGCTAGAGGCCACAAATCTTGTCTGTCTTTTGCTTCAAAAGAAAAATTCTGGCAGTGAGAAACTGGTTCTCCAGGTATAACCCCAGCATGCCCATCTCTAAGGGTGCTGACCACCTCTTCTCACTCCTTGGCCCACCCACTGCTGTCTGAATACAAAAATCTGGCTCATAATACCTCAGATAAGACATCTGATTTGGCTGACAATTTTGAGCTTTGCGTTTGTGGGAATTACTTGGTGTAAACTGTGTGAACCTTTGAACTGGGTCTGGCTGCAGTATTCCAATTATTTTTTTGATTCTAAAATATTAGAGCAATTGAGAAGTTCATTTTAATGTTGGTATGCAAAAGTGAAAAAGATGGTAACCCTATGGCTTTATTTCTAGCTTCAAATATGTTGGTCCAGGTCTCATTAAAAATTAGCTAGACATTTACATTTAAGGCAATATTTTTAATTCATTCAAAGTGGAAGTCACAATTTAAGCACTCTGGAATAAAATCAAGATATGAACATATCACACATTTGTGATACAAAGCGATACTTTTTCCTTTATATTTATGACTTTCTTGAAATGAATGGGCAACGGAGAAGCAGATCAAAAGGTTTTATCTCTTTATACTGTCTTAATTGTGATGACTATGACATTTTCACTGTCTTTCAAAGAGAAATGAACCATTACTACCACCTGCCTATTAAAACAGGCTTACAATGTACGTTATTCTTTCAAATTATATGTTATGCACTGCTGAACACTTAAATACTCAACTACTAATACACAATAACAGAAATTTGTGAGTTTTAAACTTCAACTTTTTTTCTTAAGAGATCACTTTATGTCACTTCTTGCTACAAAACATAACATTAAAATTTACTCCCCAGATCAGATGTTTAGAACAGATAAATCAAGGACAATTATCAATATATTTAGATTAAAGAGGATATGAGATTATCCAAGAATCTATATTATATCCTGTTTTTGTATTTCTCTCATATTCATGTACAAGACCAGAAAGAGATATGAATGGGTGCTGCTTTTCTGACTTTTCAGGTTCATATTAGTTTTGGTTGGAATAGTGTTAAGTTTCTTCACAAAAGTTAATGTGGATCTATGTTTTAGATTTGGAAACAGTGTTGATAACTTGGGAACATTTTCATTACTGCTGAGCAGTGTTTATGCAGCATGAATGCCTCTTCTGCTTCTCACTCCACCAGCGAGTGGGTTGGGGGTGCACCAGTTGTTTGAAAGTGACACAGCTGGGACAGCTGACCCCAACTGACCAAAGAGATATTCCATATACCATGTGATGCCATGCTCAGCATGCTTAGCAGATAAAACTGAGGGGTGGAGGATGGCAAGGACTGCTGCTTGTCAGGGACAGGGTGAACATGGGTCTGTAGGTGGTGAGCAATTATTTTCTCTTGCATAATTTGTTTTTCCAGGTTTTGTTTAGTTCCCCTCTCTTTCCCCTTCCCTGGGGTTAAACTACAACAGCAACCTATGTGTGGCATCTCATTGCTCGGTCCTTTGTAGAGTGAACGAGCTGTCTCCCTATAGGACATTATAATGACTCTCAGCATGAGCAACAAAGATTAGATTTCACCAGGTTTTCCTCTGTCCACTTACAGGGGTTATACTGTCATTTATATACTATCATGCATCATATAATCACAGAATATGCTGAGTTGGAAGGGACCTACAAGGATCATTGATTCCAACTCTTAGCCCTGCACAGAACAACCCCACGTGCCTGAGAGCATTGTCCAAGTGATTCTTGGACTATGTCAGGCTGAGATTCTAAATCAAGACAAAGTGAAATGCATGAGTTAGTCAATGCTGGGGTTATGTCAGTTATACAAATGCAGGAGCAAAGGGTGTTGTGGAAAAGATGCAGAGACAGTGTTGAACCTTTTAATTTTCATACTCTGAAAATATATAAAAAATTGTTAAGCAGTTCTGATTGTCGTTCTAGAGTGTCCCTAACTGGTATTTCCTGATCAAGGAAGTTAAGCTTCAGCTGATGTTTAGTGGTGTATCTCCACTGATGGCATTGGAGACAGACTGGTTCACATCTACAGAAAGCCCAGTGCTCTTTACATTATCCAGTGAGATAATAGGTTTGGCTTAATAGACTTTTGGTTCTTAGTTCAGACTGGAAATGTTAGTTCAGAGATTAGAAGAAAGAAAAAGAAGGGAATTATGTTAAAACATAAGTAGGTCAAAAATCTTTTTTTTTTTTTTCACCTAATGGCACTTCAAACTGTGGAATACTTACGCAATCCAATTATTCGTTGTTTACATCACCTTGTTTTTTTTAATTGCACATTTATGCATTGCATTAACATTTTGTATGCTGCACACTACATTTCACAGTGACTTCAAATATTAAATCCTACTGCACTAAGCTCTGGATCACATAACAAAGATAAGTATTATAGGAGCATCCTTAAAATGCTGCATCATTAGGCAGCAACATGAGGATCTCTTTATTTTGGTAAATGTGTTCATAAAATATTTCTTGCTTTCACTGTTTGCCACATTAATTTTGTATTGTATATAAAAAAATTTAACCCCAAACAAATATTTTAAAATAAATGACATTTGTGAAGTGCTTGAAAGGTGCCACTTGACAGTTTACTGTTGACTTGTTGGGTGTTTAATAGCATTGGCAGCAGCCTGAGCTTACCCATTCCTTGGAGTATACAGCTGCAGAGCACTAAATCTGGGGGCATGATATGAAACAGCAGGAGAAGAGCCCTTCATGCAGTAAAGTACTATGATGTAGCATGGTCCCCTTTCAAGGGATTAGGTTCCATTTGAAACTCCAGACCCGTCATTTGCTGTATCCTCAGCATGAATGGTACACCCCATGGAAAGGGAAGAATCATCCTCTGCTTGAAGGTGACATGTTGCTGCTTTCTTCTTCATGGATTGTTGGTAAACACTTGAGGAAAACACGGCCTACCTACCAGTTTTAAAGCATGAGTGCTATTTGTGTCTGTTTACAACCACAGAAAGGAATGAGGCCGATGATTAAGCTAGCTGGAAGATGATGACCTTGATTTCACAGATGATGTGTCAGAGAACAGACCATCTCTCTCAAAGGATCTGGGCACACTCCTCCTTGGGTCTGGTCAAACCCAGCTGCACATGAAGAGCTACCAGACTCTGGGCAGTGGCACCCTGTGTGTTCAATGCACCTCTACCTTTTTCTGGGAGCCTTTTCTGCCATTTGGGCAGTACTGTGCATTCTACGGCTATGCAGGGAACCTCTGTGGAGAGATGGTGGTGGAAAAAGGCTGTAGGGGAGAGAATGAAGATGGAGAAGACTGAGAGGATGATGACAATGGACAAGGAAGGAGGAACAGGGTAAGCTGAGTGCTGCCACGACCTGCTCAAATGGTCAGGAGAAGCATGAAGGGCTGCAAAGTCCTGGGACCCAATGTTCTAGATCAAAAACTTTTCCAGATATGCTTAATTTTTATTAACTCACGTAGGAAACATCCCAAAGAAAGAAGCAATGTTTTTTATCTTGAATCTGTAACTGTGTGTTAGCTATAATGCATTTGAACTGTTATAAGCTATGCTGGATGCCTCCCACCAAAATGATGAAAACCAGGAATATTTCTTTGACCCTGGTGAATTGTGGCTAAATTTCTGTTCCAGATGAGTTAAAGTTCAGGGTTTCTAGTCTGAAACCTTGATGATACTTTACATGGGGAATGATAAATAATTGATTTTGTCTTTCAGAAGGCAAAATTATCAGTGGTTTTTGTGTAGATGCAGTTTAATGAATTTCTTGTGTTTCTTTGTCTTCACTATTTTCAAACCAGATATATATGGATCTCATTTCTCTTCATTTTAACATACAGTTTTCTGCTTTTAGAAAGGTTCCATACTTATGGAGCACAGTTATTAATCAAAAAGAACTTTCCTTTATGTAAGGTCAGAGTATGTTTCCAGAGCTCCTGCCACTGTATAGTCAGAATTTGAGTGAATCCCTCCATTGTATTCCCAGCCCTAAAATTATATACTGGCCCCAGGTTTGATCAGTACATTCACTGTGAAAAGAAATCTCTCTTTAAAACTGAACCTGCTGTGTCTCATCATGTAATTTGTGTTTCATCCCATGATACTGGTACGTATCAGACATCTAACAGCTGAAGTGTCTTCTAGGAGTGGGTAACAATATCACTGTCTGCACATTCAGTTCCTGGGGGTTTTGAAATTATAATAACATTTTTCCTTCTGTGGGAGAAATGGTCTAACCTTGTGAACTCTGCAATTCTAAATGGCCAAGTACTTTCACTTACTACAGTCTTGCCTGGGCTCTCGTACTTACGAGGAGCCCAGGTGTCTGTGGTGCAAGAGAAACAATAACCCTGATGCAACAGGATAAAAAATTACCTTAGCCACGATAAACCATATAGCAATTACTAAGCTGTTTTCCAAGTGAGATTCCTGAGGTGCTTCTTGCTTTGTCCTATTGATACCTAAAAGGCTAGCCCAAAAACTGAAGCCAGGCAGGAGTAAGGGAATAAAAGGTGGGTATTTATTTGAAGGGCCTTCAAAGGTACATTTAGGGCAGACAAAGTCCCCTCCTTGGGGCATCACCCAAAATGGACGACGAGTCACGAGTTCTCCACACTTTTATAGATTTGGTCCATTTGCATATCAGCAGAGATTTACCAATTAAAACTTTACAATTTCCCCCTAGCTTACTCCCCCCCTGTCCCCTTTAGAAGCTTGGGCCTGGGCAGCCCGAATGGCCTTGGGTGAGTACAGAATGCTAGTGTTATGTCTATAGAAAACAGCAACCAACGAGATATAAAGCATATATGCCAGACAATGCAGGATTTGAAAAATATAAGGGTTAAACCTAAGGCATCACTATGTCAGGCTATGTCGTTTCATATAATACTGCCAGTTCCTTAATTTCCCATTTTATCCTTGAAGAAAGATTGTTCACAAGGTTTACTATACTTTATTGTCCAGAAATATCAGCTAAGATTAATACTCTGCCTTGTACAGTATATCATATTTTCCCTTTGGGGCACCAAGTGCAGTGTCCTTTCATACACCTTTGCATCCTGACAAACAGGTTCAGCTATATTATGTTTACACAAGGACATATTTTCCGATGTCTACTGTCTGCACGCATTCTCAGATTGGACTGCAGTAGCTGGGGCTTGAGATAAATCCAGGCTAAGCAATACATGCCTATATGACTATTGAAAACTGACATTTTAGACACTGTGTTGCATTATCCTGGCTTGCGGTTCACTGAAAACAAAACATGAACAAAATAAAATAAAGGTCTGAGTTCACTAGGTAGATCATATAGGAGACTGTTGCTAAAGAATGAGTCAAAATGCACTCAGCATTCAGTGAGTTGAATGCAAAGGAACCATGGTATTTTAACACAGTGCTAAAAAGGATGTTCTTGTGTTGAACACGTAAAGCAGGATTAACCATCACTAGCAAACTGAGAAAATTCTTTCCTTACCAGTACTCTTTGTTAATTCAAGGAATGCTTTCTTTTTAATTCTGTGTTAAATACCTCTTTTCCTTATTAAGTTATACAATGTGTATGAATAAGACCAAAAGCTGAAAAAATTAATGACTTTTTTTCTTCCAGGAATAAAAGCAAAAAAGTACTCTTCCAGGAATTAAACTGTTCCAGGGAAGTGAAGGTATTTCAAATGAGAAGAAGAAGGAAGTGCAAAAGTGCAGAAGTGAGAAAGAAAGAAAGAAAGAAAGAAAGAAAGAAAGAAAGGAAGGAAGGAAGGAAGGAAGCAAGGAAGGAAGGAAGGAAGAAAGGAAGGAA
>VZRZ01000460.1:557046-580533 GCA_013398175.1 Climacteris rufus
AAAAGAAAGAAAGAAAGAAAGAAAGAAAGAAAGAAAGAAAGAAAGAAAGAAAGAAAGAAAGAAAGAAAGAAAGAAAGAAAGAAAATAAAAAAGAAAAAGGAAGGAGAGAATGGACATCACATGCATATAGGACATGTATGGGTTTATATGTGTGTATGAGTGTTGGGAGGAAAGGGATTAAAACTCGAAGATTTGGCAAGGAGGGAATATCTGATTAGTTTTGCATGAAGCCCTTTCATGTATGAGGGCAGGGAGCAGACTACCCACACCCCATCCTAGAGTGCTAGGATGAACTAGGCCTGACGAAGCCTATGTCCTCGTGTGTAACTCTACTGCTCAGCATTGTTAGCAAGGTAATGGAATAAATCTAGTCTGCATTTCAGCTGTGGCTTGGTGGTTGCCCCCGTTACCTGTATGTGTCGATTCACACAATGAGTAACTTCAGTTACAAAAGCTAAAGCTGTATGTGTCCCATGCTAATTTAATTACATGACTGACTGTGCTCAGCTCTGCTATTTGGGGAGTTATTTCATATAACCTAGGCTGTGTGTGTGTGTCCTGGATTATAGTGTATTCTATTACCATTTTTGTGATCTGTTGAAACCAGGTGTAGCAATGTTCCTTGCCTCCTCCCTCTGGACTATCTCCTGTTAATGGGCCCATCAATGCCTTGCCTCGTGACTCACCATCCCATTGTGAGATGCTCCGCCCGGGGGCGAAGCCAAGCATCCCCATGTGGATGTAATCTGGGGTTTGGAACAGCACAAGCAGCCTTACCTATTACGATCCCAGAGGACAAGAGCTACAGAACCACCACTGGACTTTCCGAGAAGGACCAGACCTTTTCTACAAGATGACTGCTCCAACAGAACCACTTCAAAGAGAACTGCAGCTACCACCCAATTGGACTGCTACCACAACACTGCCTGGCAGAGTGTCAGGTCATATCCTGACTCTGTCAGGTTAAACCAGTGTTTCTGTATTATTGCTTTGTTACACATATATATATATACACATATATACATATATATATATGTAAAGAACTGTTGTTCCTATTCCTCATATCTTTGCCTGAAAGCCCCTTAATTTCAAATTTATAATAATTCGGAGGGAAGGGTGTTGCATTCTCCATTCCAAGGGGGGCTCCTGCCTTCCTTAGTAGACACCTGTCTTTCAAACCAAGATAGTGCGAAACAACATATGTTGCAATTCCATTAGCTTGGTGTGGGGAATTCACTGGGCTCTCTCAAATGTTGTTCATTAAGGTCCTCTTACACAAAGACTGCTTGTAAATCTGAATGCTTATACTTCAGCAGCTGCCATTTTTTACCTGTCTACTTTCATTCATTATTTTGAAGAAAGTCTCTGGCTCAAAAGACTTGTGCAGACAACTTTTAACAAGAGATTGCTCATACATTAACATGCCCATGTCTGCTCACCATGTTTGGTCTCAGTTTCAGAGAAGAACTTTTCCCTATCTCACGGTAAGAATCCATGTAGAAGTGCAAAGCAACTTTCCACAGCTGTTTATATTGCCTCTTTGTAGTTCTTCTGTGTTGTAGTATGAGTAATGATGACAAAGGACGAGACATTCTTTCCTCTTAACTACCCCACTATTGTTCACAGACTTCTGCCATTTGTATTCATTGTGTTTCTCTTCTTTGCCTGAGGATTTTTAAACTCTTTTTCGGTCTTATCCAGCTTTATACCACTTTTTCTGGATCCCACATCTGTCTGAGCTAAACTAGCAGTCCTTAGAATCATGTTTATCTTACTATCATCTTGCTTATCTGTTACGTAAAGTACATTTAATGGAAAAGCTGAACTGCTTTGAATGCAACCACACAGTGGTTGTAGGTAGATGGGAGGTCTACCTGCAACTGCTACATATGTGACATATGACTGCAAATGACATGTAGTAACTTTATCCTTTTGAAAACTCTGGGTGTATGCAAGTACACACCCGCATCTTCTGTACGTGAGGTGATGTCTATGCAGAATTCATCTGTATCTGCAGAAGATGGGATGAAGAAATTTGGAAGCTGCATAAAGTATTACATTGATTAAAGCCCTAAAAATGTTCTGTAGTCATGCTTTATGAGAAGGTAATTAGCCAGTTGTTCAATTGTGTACCTTAATGTGGAAATGTGTTCATGGAATTTTGATGTTTAAATGTTAAAAAATTAATAATTATCCTGGTTTTATTTTTGTTTTTAAATGCCAAGGTATATTTCTTGTAGTTTACTATAGCTTGTTTGCAAAACTTTCTTTGGAAAACCAAGCTTTTTTTATGCAGCTCAAATTGCTTATCTCTTTATTTCTACAGTGGTATTGACTTAACTTTCAAATAACCAAAACTCCTTTTAAATGCATGAAATAAAGAAAACAAAAAATAACCAACCAACCAAAAAAGAAAAAAAATTAATCCCAAGTTACTCCTCAATTAAGGATTTGTTTGCCCAGGTGCAGCCTGGAGTGAATTTTTACAGTTGAGATATTAACTGCTGAAAGTTTGTTTTTTTAATGGAAATGCTGACAGACCTTTAGCTGCAGTAATATTCATGAAAGCCAATAAGAAATAAAAGTAGTAATACAAATCTCTAACTCTTTTAAATCATATGTTTCTCTGTTCTCCAGGAGTGATGTTGAGCATAAGGTAGCAGCTACAATGATATAATTAAAATACTGAGCTCAATAAACCTAGAAAAAAAAAGGTTCATTCAATTTTCAAACAATATCAGTGGGAGAAAGTTTCTTAATGACCCAATTACCTCTTTCATTCAGCAACAAGGGTTAATTGCCATTTGCAAAATAGGAAGAACTTTTTCTGTTCATTGACCAGTGCGTTCCCATCTCGTGCTGAGCAGACTGAAAGGTAAAATCAAAACCCGTTGGACTACAGGGAAAGACTTTCTTTGGCATTTTATGTGGCCCTCTGAGAATAGCATTGCTCATCATTTATGTAGCTTACAAGCAGTTTGGTTTGACAGCACTAGCTGAAGAAGGGAGCATTCTTGCCACCTTGTGTGCTTCTCTTGAACACAGGATTGAAACTCAAGTAGTTCTTCTTACATGAAGTCCAGCAGGAGTTTTCTCTGCCTGGGAACTCAGCTTCTTTGAAGAACAGCAGAGGAGCACAGATACATAATGAACATACACAGCACCATGCATCTGAGAAGCACTGCTCTACAAGGGTCCATCTCTAGGAGACTCATGGGAGGACTGTGGTCCTTGTGCCACCTACACAAGGTCCTGCTCTTCGCTAGCACAGCAAACAGGGTTCTGGGATGACTGTCTGCCCTCTGCCCCCATCATAGCTCTTTGGAAAATGATTTCAGTAACAATCTGGGTGTTAATAGAACGCTGAGACCTGCAGTTATAGTACTTCGCTTCATGTGTATGCTTCCTACTTGACAACACTGAACGGAGGTGTCCTGGTTTGGGGACAAATTTAGGAGAAAACGTTCTGGAATTACATTCCCTCTAAAGATCAGGGGTTTTGGCCCTGCCTCCCCCTGGACGAAAGGAATTTTTTTGATCGAACGTGAAAAAACCTGTTTATTTTAACAAACGAAGTACCTGCAGGGTACAGAGAAAAGGATATTGACCCTCCCTGCTGCAGAGGAAGCTGGGGGAGTTTAGAGTCCTGTTCAGCTTCTCCCAATGTCCAGAGTCCAGGGATGTGGTGGTCTACAGCCTTCTGTCTGGGCCGCAGCCTGGGGTTCGTGGGGACAGTCTGGTGTCTCTGACGGAGCTAGGCTAGAACAGTTCCAGAAGGGAAAAAAAGCCAAAGTCCCTGGAAAAACCTCCTTGCCTCAGCTAACAAACAAGAAGTAAGCTAAAGGCAAAGAAGCAACCCCCTTCTCTGCTGCACACACGGAGTCGAGAGCTGGCTTAAAAAAAAACCAAACAAACCTGAGAAGAAAAAAAGTGTTCCCTCTGCTCTGCAGCGATGAGAGAGTGGAAGAGTGTGACAGTCCTTGAACAAGAGAAAAAAAACCGCGCTGAAGAATTCGCCTGGCTTCAAGTTACAGGACCCATGTCTGGGCATAAGGAAGATGAACGGGATATATGGTGTCATACAGTCACCCCAGAACAGTAGGTTAAGGAGTTTCAGGCTATTTGCTTTTGTAATTTTAATTATTCTTTTTTTCAGGTGGGAAACATTTCCCATCTGATTCTGCAAATCCCAAATTCTGTAAGTGTGTATCTTGAGAGACTTATTTTCTTTTAGTTTAGAAGATTATGAATTCCTTGCTGTGATGCGGAAAATAAACCTGCTTGTACTGACTTTAGTGAACTTCATTCTAACCACTTTTCTTTACATCTTTCATTGCCATAATGTATGCAAAACTCTTAGCTACTCAAAACATGTTTACAGGTCATTTTCTTCTCATAATAGCCAAACCAGCAGCAAAAGCACATCATGGTTTAAATGTACTGACAAAAGAACTCTGGTTATAGAAATATGCACAATATAGCACCTTTGTCAAAAAGGCTCAGAATTTTCACACAAGCAGAATTTTCTACCTCTCCAGTTATTCTGTATAAAGGTGGGCAAGACAGTTTCTGACTCTGCACTACCAAGAGTCCTTGACCTAATGATATTGATTTTCCTTTACTATACTTGTTTATATTGGTCCATGAGGACAAACCATGCTAGTGGTCTCCTTCAGCTATTATTTGTGATCTACATGATAACTGTGTGGAGGAAGTTCTTTAAAGAACAGCATTCAAATAAATGTTCATGTGCATGTAGCAATAGACACCCAAGGAGAAGGGGATATATGTGCCTATCTTCTGCAGTGTCAAGGAAATTATTTCAGTACATTACGCAGTCACTTCATCTCTTTGTGTATTTAGGAATAGATTTGCATTTGTGCTAAGTCTCCTCTATACTCTGACAAGGAGTAGAGGGACATTTAAATGAGTACATACTTTATGAACAGAGGTGAAAAGGATCTTATCATAAATAAGGATTAGACTTATAGGGTAGTGTTTAATTCAGTGTGGGAAGATGCTACATAAGTTATTTGAAGCCAGAGAGCTATACAAATATAGGCTCTGTTAGCTATGTAACTGACAAAGCTGATGGCAAAAACTGGGCCATTTTGAATGTTCAGTTACTGTGCATGAATTACTGATCATGAGAACAGTAACTGTGCAGTTACTGATCATGAGAACAAAGCTCGTGTGGTTTCCAGTAAAGTCAAAAGTAATAAACTATGGTGAAGCAGGCATCTGCCTACTATAAATGGCCATCTCTCTCTATTGGAATCATATAAGTATACTTAATAGCCCATCTAAGAATGGCACTCACCCAAACTTTCTAGTATTTATAGAAAAAGTCTATTAGGAACAACACTTAATAAATGACTTGAATGTGGGGATTGACTGCATCCTCAGTAAATTTTCAGGTGATGCCAAGTTAGGTGGGAGCATTGATCTGTTTGAGGGTCGGGAATTTCTACAGAGAGATCTTGACAGACTCAGTCAGTGGGCTGAGGACAACTGCATGAGGTTCCACAAGGCAAAGCGTCGGGTCCTGCTCTTGAGTTACAACAACCCCATGCTGCACTACAGGCTGGGGAAAGAGTGGCTCAAGAGCTGTTTGGCAGAAAGGGACCTGGGGGTGCTGGCTGACAACTGGCTGAACAGGAGTCAGCAGTATGTCCAGGTGGCCAAGAAGGCCAGTGGCATTCTGGCCTGTATCACAAATATTGTGGCCAGCAGGACCAGGGCAGTGATTATCCCTCTCTGTGGGGAGGCCATACTTTGAATCCTGTGTTCAGTTTAGTTTTGCCTGTGATTGGCCCTTCACTGTGCTGTGTAGATAGGGGATCTTGTTCAGGGGCAATGCAGTATCTTTACATCACCTTTAATTGCATGATTTGTACTAGCCCTACAAAGTCTCTGAGTTCATTAAATAAAAGTTAAGTGGAATAATGTTCCTAATAATATAGACATATATGTTTTTAGCTTGAGATGTGGATGCATGCTATGGATTCTGTATGAGGCATCCAGACCTCAGAAATTCAGAAATGCTCTGAAGTCCAAGAATTAGAATTTTCTGGCATCTCTAACATCCTGATAGTGGAGCAAATCTTGGCCCTATGTGTCAGAATAACTTTTTGTGAAAAACCAGATCTTTATGGTGTTTTGGACAATTTTATCATTTGTATTTGGAGCAAAAAGTCTTATTGCACATGCATTCATTGGCACCTTTTGTTTTAATGAATAATTCTTCTGACTACGTGTATGCTTGGAGTGGTAGATTAGTTGAATATTGACACATTTTTATATGACTTGCAGTGATCATGTAGGTGCTGGGATTTTCCTTTCTGGCACCAATATGAACCGTGCACTGCCAAGATGCTTAACTTCTTGTGTCTCTGTGTTACACAGAAATTATGAGTTTTAATTTATAAATATTGATGATTGCCTAGATGTGCCATACAATATAACAACACTTTATTTCTCTGTTTTACGTATTATGTTTGTACTGACCATTTTCTAATATGCTCTCTATCTTCAGACACAAATGATTTTGTGACGTCAGAAAATTACATTGATTCTTCTCTATTTCTTAAATTTTATTCTCTATTATAGTTGTTGGGGTTTTTTGGTTTTTTTTTTTTGTTTTTTTTTTTAATAAATACCTGTATGATTTTCTTACTAAAATGCAAAATTTCCTCCTGTTCCCAGAATGAGCGTAGGTTAATGTAGTGGTTGACCCTGACTGGATGCCAGGCACCTACCAACCACCTCTCACTCCCCTCCGTGGCTGGACAGGGGAGAGAATGAGTGAGATAGGTACAGAGAGAGATCACTCAGCAAATACTGTCATGGGCAGAACGGACTCAAATTAGAGATATTCATTGAGTTTATTAGTAACAAAAGCAGAGCAGGAAAATGAGAAGTAAAAACAGACATTAAAAACATTTTCTCCCCAATCCCTTCCTCCTTCCCAGCTCTACCTCCTACCCCAGCAATACAGGTAGAGACATGTTGCTCTGAATTTTGCAGTTCTTCGATGTTTTCATTCTTCTGTAACAGTTTATTATACACTCTCTGTAAACATAGCCATGTTTTTGTAACTGTATCCTATTGTTTGCATTCCTTTCTCCTGGGCGGAGAAATTTGATGGATATTTCCTTTGACCAGTGTGATAGAGAGGTGACTATTTCTCCCTCCATTGTGTTTTTTAGAGGATATATAAAATAAAGTGTGGGGTCTGGGCATGTCAGTGCTGCCCAGCTTTTTTGGCCCGCAGTCTTGACTCTGATCTCTTTTCAACGTGTCTGCGTCTTTCTTTTGTGTCCCGAGCGACAGACATAATTGGGGTTATGGTCAGGTCATCACACATTGTTCCTGCCACTGCTCAGGGAGAAGAGTCCCTCCCTTGCCCCAGTGTGGGGTCTATCCCACAGGAGATAGTTCTCCAGTAACTTCCCCAAAGTGAGTCCATCCCACAGTTCTCCCCAGACTGCTCCAACATGGCTCAGTGTTCCATGGGGTGCAGTCCTTCAAGGACAGGCTGCTCCAGCGTGGGTCCACCATGGGGTCACAAGTCCTACCATGAAATTTGCTCCAACAAGGGCTTCTGTCTCCATGGGTATACCAGTCCCTGCCTGGAGCCTGCTACAGCATGGGCCTCCCACATGACCACAGACTCCTGCCAGGCATCCAACTGCTCTGATGTTGGTCTCCTCCATAGGCACAGCTGCTTCACCACAGTCTTCACTACAGTGGGGGAATCTCAGCTCCAGCACCTGAAAGGCCTCTTTCCACTCGTGCACTGACCTTGGTGTCTGCAGAGCTGTTCCTCTCACATATTCTCACATGTTCTCTCGGCCTGCTCTTCTCTGGCTGCAATTACAATTGCCCAGTAACTTTTCTTTTTCTTCTTCTTGAATACGTTATCACTGAGATGTTGGCCCAGCCTTTGCCATCTGGCCTTTTTTAGCCATCTGGCATTGGCTCTGATGGACATGGAGGAACCTTCCAGCAGTTTCTCACAGAAGCCCCTCATGTAGTCCTGTCCTGCTACTTAAAGCTTGGGCATGCAAACCTAATACAGTTAACTATCTAGATTTATGCATGCAAGTGAGAAAATTCTGCAGAACACATGCAGAACACATCCATGTCTTGTCAAATCTTCAGTCTCTCATTTTATTGCATTCTGCCCATAGAAAATGTCTCCAGGAAGTCTCTTCCTCCAATACTTATCCATGCATTATAATAAAGGGTTCGGATAAGTGACACACATGTGACTCCTCTGTGACAATCTGAAGTTCACTAATCTAATGTCACAGAGGTAAAGGAATGTGGAAAATGAGATACTTTGCAAGTATGTTTGTTGTGACTTGAATCCAGAATTGGAAAACTGACCCATTCAGATGTTTTCACTGGGCAGTAAATACCATTTTATTCCCCAACACTGCAATATATCAGTATCTCTGAGTCTTACTGATACTTATTAAATGACTGAAATCAAATTTAACAGCAGCAGTTCCTGAAGTTAGCAGACAGGTGCTGCTACATCCCTGCTGCTTTGCAATCAGCTACATGCTGCAAAGTTAAATTCAGATCTCTAAAAACACAGGGCTTAATTCTGATATTACTTACCTTTATTTTTCCACTTCTCTTGCTTATTTTGTCCATTTCCAACACTTCTAATGCAGATTTTCTGCTACATTTTCTTTTTGGCATGTCTTTCCTTCTTGAGCTGGTCCATAAAGTTGCTCAGTGAAATCTCCCCTTAACAACTGTATTTTGATTGCTGAGGAGCGACCAGCTAAATAAATGGTCTATTTATCTATTTATTTTAGTATCCAACTGTTCAGCTCATAAATAAAAGAGGGAAGGAAATTGTTTAGAAGACTGCTATGGGTGAAGGAACTCCATTGATAGGAAAATACATGACAGTGAATATAGGAACAAGCTAGGGGGTGTTGAATGATTATGGAGTGAATGAAGCACAATAAGTCAGGACTTAGAACTCAAAAGATTATGAACAGCAAAAGACATTGCATTATTCATCAAATGGATGTTTTAATGTGGTGATTGTATTCTTTCCATCTTTTACATATTTTAATTTACTGTTTTTGAGAAGGAGCTCTTCAGTTTTGATACCTGAGAAATAGCCCATATTTTGAGATCTGGTCATCCTAAGTGCCTTAACTCTAAATGACGTCAGAATCCCATCCAAGAGGTCATCGCTACCCTATCTGAAACTTTGAAGTGTAGTGGCAGTAAAGCTTTAGGCAATCTCACCTCACACTGCTGTGCATAACTACTGGCTGGTTTTTGTTACTGTCTTGTCCAAAGGAAGGGACCTTTTGGCTGCTGTTGTGACTCCAGAAGCTATATTTTGGTTTTAAAGTGCCCTTTTAAGCATTGATAAGGCATCAGCAAAAGAATTCAGAGAGGGATCTGTAATTGGCAGATCTCATTCAATCCTGAAGACGTGCAATTCTTGCTAATTCCTCAACCCTACTCTCAGAATCAATCTAACAGCAGGTCAACTCTAATATCACGGGCATTTATTTTACTTCTCAGTTTATTATAGCAGTTGTAGCTGTTTTCCATTAGATGTTTGCAAAGTTTTACTTTGATCTGTTCTACCCTAGAGACTTCTGAAGCAATTTGGGAAACCATCCATCTCTCTCAAAGAAAGCGTTCCAGGACCAACACTTCCAAATTCACTCGGGAACTAATAACATGTATGTCTACATTTGCATTTACCTTATCAGGTAACTGCATATATAAACAATTCGATATATGTCTAAAGCCCAGCTAGAGAAAATGTTGATATATGTATGCTAATGTTATGTTATAAAATTCCCATCTCCCTTAGTTATGTCAAATCCAGTGACTCCTTTTTTTTGCCTTACTGGAAAGGTCACTTGGGGTGCAGGTGACAAAAATGACCCGAGTCCTTTTCTATGCATACAGAGCCAGCTTTTTCTTCATTTCTGGAATGGTGCTTTGACTCATGGAAGACACTTGCTGAAGCCAAAAGTAATGCTGTTAGGGATGTCTCTTACCTCTTCCTGAGGTATGGGATAATGCCCTCAGAAGACAGGTTGAGAGTACCATCACCTTGACTGCATTTAACCACAAATGCACCAGGACACCTCCATCCATGAGGAGTCTGATAGAAGAGCTTTTACTCTCTCTAGCTCCCAGAAGAGAGTGAACTAACTCAATGCAGTTTCACCTAGTCTACAATTTCCTTTATTGTCTCATTCAATGTCTCCTACCAGGAGAATACGATGACAACTTTCTATCCCTCATCAGTGTTCCTGTGTTTTGTTTTTAATGGGAAGTAAATTGTCTAAGCCTTAAAGTCTGGGACATTCCCTTACCCCCTTCTCCCCAAGCCATCTTAAACCTGGAAACACTGGTCATGTGTAGATCCTGTTAGGTTTTATAGCGAAACAAACTAGATTTGTACAAATGCAAAGAAAACCAGATACAATCTATGATGCACTTGCAAATTATCACCTGGGCATAGTTAGATAGTGCTGGTAATATGGTATTGCTGTGCCTAGTGTGAGTTGTGCATAACTCCACTATGTGCTCCGCTATGCGCTTCATTTGAACCCAAATATTTCATGCTGAATATTTTTAAAATTTCTTTTCATTAAATATAAAATCAAAACATTAACACTAATAAGAGAAACGGCAACTATTCCTGGTTTCTAACCCATCTTGATTTTAGAGATTTTTTTTAAATCAGAAAACCTTGAAAAGCCAGACATGAAAAGGAGCATCTTCCTCACCAGACTAACAAATGTGTGAAATTTCATAGAAATCCATTCTCACAGTTTCATTATGCAGAGGATTAATGTTTAATGCTGGCAGGCTGCAGGTCCACACTAATAAGAAAAGCTACAAAAGGCTATTGTACAGGGGATGAAAATTTCATCAAACATTCCAAGAACATCTAAAAGGTTTACAGAGTAAAAAGTTAACTAGAAGATGTTCTATTTGTGTTCAAGCAATTTCCTTGATGTAAAATGAGATTTTAATCACACTATAGTTTCACAGTATCCCTACTGTTACCTTTTTTTTCTTTCATCATCTTTGACCTTGATCACACAGCCATAAGAATTTGAATATTCTTTGACCTGTTTTGTCCCTGTGTAACTCAAAACAGCTTGTTTTTGTTTTCTTCCTTATTAGATTGAAATGAATATCCAGATTGCATTTAACAATACTGTGATGTTGACTAAAACAGTAGACAGTTAACCAAACATCAATGATGACTGTAATTATTTAAAGTAAAAAATATATTATTTAGATTTCTGTTGCAAATCCGTTGCAGACATCTTCTACAAATGCTCTTCTCTGGACGTTTGCCACAATATTAACAAAAAACCCCAAAACTAAAGCAGAATTTGAAATTGATTGGAAGAAGATTCTTTTAGGAGCGTGAGCAGATATTTCTATAAAACAGTTGTCAGTAGCTTTTTATGCTAGACTGATTTTTTTTTCTCATTCTTAATTTATACCACAATGCTATAAAGACTTGAGATGAGAATTCTTCCCTATAGGGGATTTTCTGTTGATTTCAATATGCCTGGAATTTCACTGAAGATGAACAGCTTCCTACTCAATACTGACAAAATACCATGTCCTTAGTCTATAATAATTTGAACAATAATGTGATATAAACATACATGGAAACAACCTAACTGTCCTCACAAGAAAAAAAAGTTGTATAATGCATAAACTTGAACAATAACAAAAAAATCCCTTTCAGAACAGTCAGATGTTTTGTTAAAAGTCAATTTGTTATCAAGGCCTGATTAAGTAATCTAGTAGGTTTTCATGGGTCCATTCATGGATTAATGAATGTTTCTCCATTTATTTTTCAGGATACTTCAGGAGAGAAAAGATTCGCTGAGAGTTTTACCTATGTAACTCTACAGAAACAGTTTTGTAAGGACAACCTCAGAAAAAATGTTTTATATTTGCTGGTTACCTGCTCAGTGCTGCCATCTTTCAGTATGAGTTCCTAGACTGCAAGACGGATTTCCAGCATATATTTTTTCTGTTCCACAGTCACTCATGGCCACACTCTTTGTTTAAAAGTAATGTTATTATTCTTTTGCAAAGGTCAGTAACCAGATGTGGAACTGAATCCCAGAAACCCAATGGTGAGCTGTCTGGGTTGTGAAGAGCTTTGCAATGCCTTCTTCGCTAGATCAGCTGAGACGCCCTGAACTGTTCTGATGAATTCCTATAATTCATGTGGTCAGTGATCCTGTGTAAACACATATGCACAATCCATCCTTTGCTATTGATTATCTTAAACTATGTACAACAGAAACATGAACAAATAGGCAGGAGAAAAGTTTGACCTACACAGTTCTTTCTGTATCTGCAGAACTAGTTTTAGAAATTCAGTAGGGTCTCATTTATGTGCAGATTGGTCAGATATGCAGCTGGATCTGTCTCGATGGCCAGAATCCTCACCCAGGATATTAATCAACACATGTAAGTGTATAAATAGGGAGCATCAGCTAGCCTATGCACAGTTGGTGTGGGAATCTTCCAGATTCCAAAATTCTCCTGGAGAGTCCTGTAGCATCTAATCAAACTCTTTCACAGAATCACAGAATATGCTGAGTTGGAAGGGACCCACTAGGATCATGGAGTCCAACTCTGGTCCGGCACAGCACCATCCCCAAGAGTCACATCATGTGCCTGAGAGTGTTGTCCAAAGGCTTCTTGAACTCATTGTCATAAAGGCAGCTAGAAGAGGAGTCCATCACCGTGCCTTAGGTCTGCCTGTTCCCACACCTGTGCAGCAACTGATTGAAGCATTCCTGGATGACCAGGATGTTGATGACAGCAGACAAACACAACCATGACATCCAGTTAGAATGGGTCTGTGGCACGAATTTCCTGCTTACATAGCAACTGTAACTCAAATTCTTTACTTTGTTATCCTTCAACATTTGCCAAAGAAAAAAAATTATTACTATTAATAAACTTAACATATATTAAAGCTTATATTAAAGCTTTGTGAGTGCTACATATATACAAAAAATTGTTCCTGAGATCTTGGTATGTTTATGCATCAAGTCAGCAAGAATGTAAGTACATGAAATGTCAAAAACTCTCTGAGATACGAGAGCAGTTTATATCCCAAGCATTGTCAACTGTTACAATTTTCAGCAAATATAGTCCCACAAAATAACTTTTTTGTGTATGAATACCCTTACATTGTTTATCATGTTCATTTTTAATAAGTAGTCAAAGTATTCTTATAAGAAAGATCAGGAAAAAAGTGAAGAGCAAAGAAAACATCACAGAAAACCAGACAGAAATCAGAGAAACCTTTGGAACAAGTAGCAGCTTGAACCATTGATGAAAGAGCTTTGTCTGAGATAAGATGTTTTCGAACTCTTCTGTCTGAAAGGCTTTGGATAGAGAGGAAAACAAGTTTCTTCCTTGCTGGATTCCTTGATATTCAGAGAAACAGAAGTTTACTTATTTACTCCCAGTAATTAATAACCTTAATTAATACATGTAGATTTCCCCCCCTAGATCTAGGACTTTATATCGATATTAGATATGGCACAAAAACTTTAATTGAACTAAATATGACCACAGGTGATAAACAGATGAAAAACATTGTGGTGAGTGCTACCATTACTTTAGGAACAGCTAGAGTTACAAGTGAGCTTTAAGAGGTTAATTTATCCTATTAGTTTCAATAAAAGAGCAGCATCTAAGTCAGCAGTAATTCTATTATGATAAGATAACGAAGATGATCGCTAACCAGCAATGCGCCTTGTGAATGATGCAAAAAATGCATGCTTCTGTAACTGTGATAATCTTTTGTAAAAATCCAATCCTGGAAGCTAATAAAGAATCCCTCAGATGTTTTCATTTTGTTGCTTTTTGAAAACAGCACTATAAGCACTATACTTTGACAGTCCTCCACATTCCACCTTCCCAGCCCCCCAGTTTTGTAGCTGATCTGTCTGGGACACTGATACAAAATCACTTGGTTTTAATTGATGGAGTATGTAGTTGGGTTATGGTGGGATTTGTTTGTTTGTTTGTGTTTGTTTGTTTATAATCTACAAAGAATGCTCAGACAAAATGTAAGGGGAAAAAAGAACCTAGTTAGAAAGTTTTAAATCACTGGTGACAATTTGGCTATAATCATACTACTATGTCTTTCTAAACAGCAGTTACGCTACCTTGTTTGTGCAACGTGTGCATTGAAATCTCCATTAAAATTGTGATAGTACTGTGACACGCACTGCACCAAATATCACCAAGACTAAGTCACTGTGCTAACTTTATTTTCCCTTCCTGGGATGCCTTCATGTTTGTCCTCAGTATCTTCTGTATTTAATTGTATTGCTTCCTGTCCTCGACATGCACAGTTCCCGTCCATGTACAACAACTAGAGTTTCAAAAGCTCTTGAAGGGAAAAGGCACCTTCCTACAGAATTTTAAAATTCTTTTTGCTTTAGTATAAAACCAGATCATAGTTTCAGAAATTAGAATTTAGCTTGGTAATAATTTTAGCATCTAAGAGCCTAAAAAAATCTTAGTTTTCTGGAAATGAATGGTTGAATTGTGCCTAAATGTGCAACTTAGAGGCAACAGTAAATTTTCCTACAACTATCATGGATGCTGGCATTCAAGTATATGGATCACTGTCATCTCGTCTCCTGAAAAGGAACTTTAAGCTACGGTATTGTCTTCATGACAGTCCTCCCCTGTAGGGCTTTTGGCACTATTAAGCATACACTATGAGAAATATTTATAATATATAGTAAAGACTGACTATGCCTGAAAGTAGGGATGGGATAGCTGAAGATGGGAGGTATAACACTCAATTATAAAGCATTGCATAAAGAGAAAATTTTGATAACCTTTCATTTGAAAACAAAAGGCTCTAGAGCTGAGTGCAATGTATTATATGGATAAAATTTGTCACTATAGTTACAATAGAAAGAAATGAAATACACTGTTGGTAGGAGTGTTATCTAGCAAATTCCAAACTGGAGGTAGAGGACACTCTCAGCTTGTTCAGTACGTTGGAGTAATTCACTAATGGATGCTCTTTACCTGAAGATATCCCAGCCTGAATTTTCATGCCAAACCTAAATAAATCCCATATACTTTTGTGCTCACTTCAAAAATAGGCAGCAAAAATAGTAAGAAGGGTAAAACAAAGTGGCAGAATTCTTCGGAATTCAACCATAAAGTTTTAAGATTGTATTTATTCTATGTGCCTGTTCCACATGTTCAAATGTGTGTGTTTGTGTGGTCTCTTTGTGTAACAGTCATATTGATATTTCAGAATCAGCTGTGAGAGTTAATGTTGGAGTTTCAGGTGATGTGTGCTGCTCATACTCCTTTCTTAATACAGAAATGCCTATCATGCCAACAGCACTATAGCAGTATTACCAACAGTATTTTCCTATGAAAGAAATAGGGGCTACTACACCCAGAATAACATGTGCATTCAATTATTCCAGATGAAGGGGATTTAGCAAATATGAACGGTTGGAGAATCATGTCTGTTGTATTTTATTCAGGGAAAACAAATAAGACAGAGAATGAAAATTAATTCTGGAAATATAATCTGATCTTTAGCTTGGAAGAAATATTCCTGACAGATAAAAATGTCATTAATTTTAAATAAAAATTATGTGTTGAGATTTATAAGTTTGATGAAAAAGCTTTCACTTTTATTTTCAATATGGGGGTTCTCCATAGAGTTCAGTCATTCATTCATATCTCTGCAGTTGTTTATTTGATGTATTACTTTTCAACCATTTATTGGATCAGAATGTAATGCTCCCAGTTCTGTATAAGTATGGTTTCCACTTTTAAATTCTTATTTACATAATTTCCCATTATTTCTTCTTTTTAAAGGGCTCTGGTAATTCCTGGCTGTTCAGCCAATTAAATTTTTTATCTTTTAATGTGATTTGGGTCATTTTCAGTTTATTATTATCTTAGTTCAAACATCAGAAAATTTTTAGGAAATCTTATCAAAAAAAGGTTTCTTTGCTGTCTTATTGAGGATTGTCTTTACTGTTCTTACTCAAATTTCAGGGCTGGATGGAGACCTGTGTACCCATAATGTTGAAATAAAAACCTTAGTCCAACCTGTGGGGAAAATTAAAAAAAGCAAAACCCCCACAATCATGAGATTTCTTCTCCTTTATTGCTGTTTATGCATTTTTAATTCTCTTATGTTCCCAGTGTAGAAATGTAAATTGTAGGCAAATGCCAGTAGACATTCTGGAGGGAAACTCTGAAAGCTGATTTCTAGAATCCCTTATGACTGGGATGAAAGTGGGACCTTTTAAATGCACCAAATACTCACAATAGCTTTATTACCTCATTGCTACTTCACTCTGTAGATTGTATGAAGGCCTGGAGACTAATTTCAGCAACAGCCACAATTTACTAGCTATAGTAGCCCACAGATGAATAGTTTTTTGTAAAATCAGTGGCAGCTTTATCCTGCTGGAGCACAAATAAATCAGCTGTTATTATTCCACATTCATTTAATCCTGGGACATTAGTCAGCGAGACCTTTCTGCAGCCTAATAAACAGCAGCAGCAGCAGTTTTTCTTTATGAGAGTAGTTGTTCATCCTAAATTAGAGCCGACATTAGGGGAAGACAGAAACTTTTGCAGCATGATTTAAAGATATACAATATGAGACTATAACAGTGTATGAAAACTGCACCCATGTGTATAAATATAGAGGGGTCATAATTTTGGTGTATGTGGGTTACTTTAGAACATGTAGGCTATTTTATCTTGAAAATGTGTATTTTGTTTTGGCAAGTAATATTCATGCTGTCTGGTTGTTTCACTGGATTTAGCAGGGGCTCCTAACATGGTAACTTTGTGCAAGAGTAAAGATAAAGACACTGATTCAAAAAATTAAAACCCTGTACATTATTATTTCCCTTTCAAAACCCATAACCAAGACAACATCTCTGGGTTCCGATTTACAAAAAATATTTTGGTTTAAAATGTTTAGTGTTATTTGTGAAATGGACAGCATCTGGATTTTTGAATGTGTACTCTCCGAGTTACCGCAATATGTGAAAAACAATGGATGTTGTTCCTTCTAAAGGCTTTTATTTTTAACTATTCTGACAATTCTTTTTTATATGAATATCAGTGTTGGTCTATCTTACAATATACAATACAAAAATTCACAATTCATTTTTCAAGAAAGGAAGCCTTTTGCCTGACAGCTGTACAAGTGTTCCCAACATATTCACAGTTTCTGTGACATTCTAGGGCTTTTCCTGTTGATAACTGCAATTGCAGTTAAACTGCCTGGGATTGGATGTTTGCTTGAATGATAATTTCAGAATGAAATTCCAGACTTGTGGAGTGGCTCAGGGTTACATGGCTTGTGATGGGTTGTTTTGAATTAAGACTTTTGAAAAATTTTAGCATTTAATTCTTTTTCTGTTGAGTGCACTATGTCTATAGTACCGCTACAGCATGCAAATGACTGTTATTGTTATTTACTGGATCTGACTAATAGTCCATTACTAAGAATCTTCCAGTCAAAAAACAGTGTCTCTTGAAGCACTTATGTCAGTTTGGATCCTTAAGTAGGAAAAAGAAGGCATGAGTCTCTGACTATTTGGAAGTGCTTTGTATACATCATAAGTTTCTCTCTTTTTGGTTGACAGTTTTCACTTCCACTATTATATGAAGTAGCTATTACGTCTGCATAAACATATATGCAAACCCATAGACGAATGTATACACATTCCTCTGATTTTATCATCAGTTGTAGTGAGAGTTTTTACGAAACTGGAAGAGTATTACTATTTCTTCAACTTCTTCATGTAATCAGGATATTTTCTTCTATTTTGTAAATGGATTTTGCTTAGGTTTTGATTTAATTCTGCTATATTATTGAAATAAAAATAGATATTTAACTGCTACCCTCCATAGTCACTACTATCTTTTCACCTTGTGGTAAGGTTTGTTTGTCTATTTATTTATTTATTTCAAATATTTTTCTGAGTTCTTCTTTCTTTTTGTACCACTGATACATAATGAAAATTAAGATAAATCTAATGTGAGCACTGCTTTATGGGTTAATTTTCTGTTTGCAACTGAGTCGCTCTAGGAATAATATAATTGCTGCCAAATATCTGGATGAGTCTTTTAATGAAAATTACAGCTTTCATGCTTGCCAACAGTGCCATGAAGACAGAATACATGGAGCAAAACCATAATTTAGTACTGTACTTCCACTCATTTCTACCATACAGAAAGCATAACTAGTGCCTCTGTTTCTGTGTTTTTGACACACAATATGGGGAGGTGTTGATGTAAAATATCTGCTTTCCAAAATACTAGCAACTACCAGGCTACTACTCCCTCATGCAGTCAATATTTTCCAGCATTTTTCATTTCCCTTCATTCTCATACACTGTTAACCTTGTAGCAGACCAGAAAAAGAGACGATATTTTTCCTTATGAATATTCTTTGAATAATCTTGAGTCAACCAAGAAAGAAACATGACAGGTCTGTCTCTTAGTAAAACCTACCTGCACTCCTTTTTTTTGTGCTTATAGTCAAGATTTGTTCTTGCTGCCTCAAAAATAATTTTTCCTCTTTTACGAGAGATGTCCCACATATGTGCTGGCTGCAGAATATGTTTGACTGCAAGCTCAAAAAGCACAGCAGAAAACTGATGTTTTTTTCTCCAGACCAACACTGCTGTTTTTTGCAAAGGTGCTGAGGGCAGAATTCGCCAAAACTATTCTCCCACAGGGCTGATATGCTTCGTAGGGTAGCCTGAAGACAGGGCGTTTTTGCACTGGACTAGCTGTATTTTTTTTCACAATTCACCCAGAAACACAGGTAGTGAGGGATGCAGTGGGCTCTTAATATATTCCACCTCGGACAGCTTGGTAGCAAATGCAGAACTCACTCAGCCTTTTTTGAAAACTGAGCAACCTTTCAGTATCACTCTGTCTACTACAGTCCAAGACAAATACTACGTCTGACTACATTTGGCTGATGTACTCAGGGTTTGTTTGTGTAAAGCAGTGTCCCTGGATTTAAAGGATCTGGTTTGAAATTAATATGGCTAGGCACATGCACTCTCCTGCTCATAGCTCCAATATCCCCCTTTAAATTGTAAGTCTAAATTCTTTTGAATGTGTCCCATGGTGTATCATAACACAGGTTGCTTAGTGACAAATGTACTGCTTGCCTGGAGTAGCTGATATGCTGAAGAAGAATAGCTGGTTCTTGATGTCCTTCCTGCTGCAACAGAAAAGACCAAGAGACTGGTTAGCAACCTAATGCAGAAGTCGTTATCTAGTATTGCAGCGCAAGTTTGAAACACATAGACTGAGTCCTAGCCTGGAAGACACTCTCACATTCTCCTGGTAGAAGGTGCTGTGGGGAGTGTCCTTGTGCAGTCAAAAAAAATTTGCCCTGTATTTTACGACTCCAAACTTTTTAAAGATCTGATGCCATATATTTTACTGACCTGTAATACCTAGATCAGTAACTAACATTGCTCTTAACAGACACTTTCTGAAGTGGCTAGCAGTGACCTGCTTTGGAAACAGAAAACTGAGGTAGACCGGCAGGCCACAGCCAAGAAAGGGATTTTAGTCCACCAGTGCCAAGAGGGGGAATTGGAAAATGCTTTTGAGGGTTTGTTTTCTACATTCTCTCCAGCTCATTTTAATTCTGTCTGTGAAAAAGAACAGTGTCTTGTGACATTCAGGGTTAAATTTCCAGCATGGTACAAAAATTAGTTGCATTCTCCTCCCCATACCAGCAATGAGTAGTTCAGCTCAATGCCTGCATACTGTGCTGAACATTTACCCCCAGAGTTTCAAGTATCAGCAAAGAGGGAGGGTGAGAGCTCAGGAGACTTCTTCAGTTTGAGAGATCCCAGGACATGATAATGAAAATGGCAATTATTGCATCTGTGAGAGAGGAAAGCTCAGGACTGAAATAGCAGGGGGATTGCAGTTAAGGATTAAGTCAAGTTGACAAAGTGGGTATGGAGTAGGCAGAACGTACTGTGCCCTGCTCCAGCCACTCTGAAGTTGTGACCCTACACCCCTGTTTGTTGGTCAAGGACAAAAACAACCCACATCATGGAAGAGTAAACAAATTAGGTGAGCCCAGTTTTCAACACTGATTTACATATCCATTGCTCACCAGGGGCCCCTCCATGGGCAAAGCAAGGCTCTAATTTGCACACTCACATTTTGCCTTCATATTCTGCATTGGCTCATGACATGCAAATGTATGCATTCAGATGTGCACACCAAGGTTTGGAAATCATTCCTCCGGTTTCAAGGCAGAAAAAGAGAGAATAATAATCGCATCACCACTACCCCCCTGCTCCCCCTCAACCCCCAACCTATTGTCAACAAATTTCAATTCATCACTGTTGATTTTGCTGAAACCTACTTTGGAACGTTACAGCTTGGATTGATGTTATCCAATGCCATTTTTATCAGGGTTTCACTGTGCAACACAGAGTATTCAGGGAACTCACTGCAGGCTGCTGGTGCCCATGATTGCCTCTGACATGTACAGCTGAAAGGACTCTTATTCCAAGAATGATCTTCTTTTTTAGACTGTATTGAGTTGGGACTGATTTTGATAGCCAGTTTCAGTCAAGAATCATAAAGTTATTGCACATTTAAGGCCGTCAGTATGAGAATCATTCTCTGTCTCTCTCTCCCTCCCCCTCTCACCATTCTTTCCCCTCCCTTTCTCTCTCTCATCATTTCACAGGACTGCAAGGTTACAGAAAGGTCTAATCAATTGTCAAACTCTCCTTTATCTCTGAGAAGGTGGTAAAAAATTCTAACTGCCCTGCTGTAGGGGGTTCTTCTGACTACACAGCACCCTTTTTCACATACAATGCTACCATGATTAATGTCCTCCCACCTCAGACCTTGTTAAAACCTGTTCTTTAAAGCAGGCTGGTGCACCACAGTGAGAGCAAGAGCAAGGTTGCATAAATCAACGTGTTCTCACAGCCCCCAGGATATCCATTATAGATGCCAGCTGGATGACTGGAAGATAGAGAAAAATGAATATTGTATCCTGTGGCCTTTTGCCTCTAATGACCACTTTTCAACATTTTTGAAGGCATGATTAAATTTTGATAACTGGGGAAGTCACTCCGAGCAGGCTGAAATAAAGATAAATTGACTGAGGGTCTGACATCCCAGTGGAGAGCAGGCAACTAATTAGTGTGTGAATCTCACTCTGAAAGAGATGTAAAAGGGAGCCTAGTTTAATCAGAGGAGCTGCTGAGGTACAGGAATAGTCAGGGATAATAGCGGCCTAGGTAGAAATCACAGGCTCAGTGAGCAGCTTTTTCTGTCTGCTTGATTGGCAGCCGCTGACCTAGTGTCCAAAACCTTTGAACTTTTAACAACAGTAACAGCCTTGTCAAGGCAATTTGCTTGCAGCTTTCTGTGACCAGTTATTGCAGCTGTGGACTGGGACATCCAATTTGAAAGGGCACTTTGCTCCTCTGCTGCAGTGAAAGCTGGGCAGAACATTCTCATTATTTTTGATGACTTTACTTTTGAACCCTTTATCTTCCCCCCCACTCCTTGCCCCCCACCCAGGTCCTCTCTTCCCCAATGCACTCCACACAGTGCATACATACCCTCTCCCTGGGGTCCTTGCTGTATGGATGAAGTGTCAGATCAATTTAGCTGTTGACTGCAGGAATGGAAATGGGGGTAGGGAAAAGGAAAGACCACCATTGCCCAGTGTAACACTGTGATTTTATTGCAGGAATAGAACTTCCTTGGTGCCTGAACTGATGTTGTTGTTGGACATACAAAATATTAGTGTATCTAGAGTTCCTTTTGCTGGGTTTAGAGGAATTAAAGACAACATATTTATTCCCTTTAATGGGCTGCTGGGATAGCACCTCCGTTAGCTGGTAGTGAAGGATAGTACACCTGTGCAAGAGATGACTAATAAAGCATCTTTCCTGCAATGCTTCCTATTTACCCAGTATACATGTGTAGAATTTTGTTTGTGGTAGGAATAATGTTCTGACTGAAAGTGGAAGTTAGGGGAATAAAAATAAGCCCCTGAAGCTGCAAGAAGCAGATTTCTTTTTTTTTTTTTTCCCTGTAGGGTAGGAGGGTAACTGAAGAGAGAGTAAGATTATTGATAGAGCAGAAAGCTTGCTGTCTTATTCCATTTGGTAGTGTGAATTAATGTTGCTCTGAATCTTTTTTTTTTTTTTTGCCTGGGGCAGACTAGTTTCTCTCTTTAAACTGATCAGTCCCCCTGGGTCTTGTATTATACCAAGGACAGGATACGTGATGTGACTGGGTTTTGATGTGACAGCATACTGTTTCTGCAAAGCCTTCAGCTAGTGTTTTCAAAAACCACAGTTTTTCACAAGAAAATGAGGGCCAGTTGTAACTTGGTCTAAATAATTAGGCACCTGCTGTATATTAATGCTTTATTACTAGGTGGTTTAATCTAGTGGTAGGTTGGGGTGTGGCTACATAAATAAGGTAAGCTCAACTGCCTATTGATAATGTGCTGGCTACTTCATAGCCCTTGCCTGTGTTCATGCTTTTACTTGCAGTACATGACTGGAACTGTCTTTATGCTCACATGTCTCTCCACTGAGCAGCATACAGACTGTCAAGGCAGGACAGGTCTGGACCTCCAAGGCTGTGATTGTGTCTCTCTTGTCGTTTCTACCTGAATGCAGGAAGCTTTCTGTATCAAAGAAAAAACTTTGAGCTCACGTACAAGCACTGGTGTAGGTAACCAAAAAAGATGCTTTTCAATTTCTGTGACTCTGTTCTCTCACTGTGGAGTTATATGCTGGGGGGCACATGAACACGCATTTCTCAAATAGTCTTGAAATCTAGAGTGACTAGTTGGAGGTCCTTATCTGGAATATGTGTTTGTAATAACTTTCTTGAGATGTCACACATTTTTTAGGGAAATTAGGATGTCCTGGTCTAGCAACGACAGGTGTCTGCCAAGGAGAGTGGGACTTCCCCTGGAAATGGAGAATATAACCTCCCTCGAAAATTGTTATAATCTTGGAATTATGAGGCTTTCAGGCAAAGGTATTGGTAAAGGAATAACAGCTCTTGACTACATACATATATATATTGGGATAAACTAATAACAATAGCAACAAACAGAAAGCCAGTACCGGTCCTCTCCTGCCTTGGGAGCTGCAGGCACAGCCTGCAGCTGCACTGCTGCATTGCACAGCCGGCAGGGCTGCACTGCTGCATTGCACAGCCGGCAGGGCTGCACTGCTGCATGGCACAGCCGGCAGGGCTGCACTGCTGCATGGCACAGCCGGCAGGGCTGCATTGCCAGGGCAGCTGCGGTGACTCCCCCACGGCTGCAGGGGGCGCTGCGGGCGCGAGTGCGGCAGCCCCTCCACGTGGGGAAAATGGCGGCCC
>VZRZ01000460.1:581082-663830 GCA_013398175.1 Climacteris rufus
CCCTTAAACAAAAGACAAACAAAACCAAATTCAAACCCACAACATACGAAAAACTTGATCTATATCTAATTTTGGATTGCTGGGGAAGCCCTGTGGAAGCCAAGGCATCCAAACATTTTGCAGAGCCATGGTCAAAGTGCTGAGAGTTTTGACTTCCTCTGTCACTACTATAATTGCTGCTCAAAACAAGTAGGCAAAACAAGTGTTTTGTCTAAGACCATGCATAAGGTCAGGTGCAAAGTAAATTGTTATGGTATGTTATGTTAGTTTCCTTTCCTGATCAGTTTAGGAATATTAAAAAGAAATAATAAAATCTTCAATTTTCTAGTTAGACTGGGAGGAAACAATTTGACCATAGTGCTTGTTAAATATGAGGCTTGTGATAAAAGCCTAATGACTCCTTGTTGATCAGCTGTAATGGAGCAACTTACATAAGTATAGGACCTGATGCGATGCATTCCAGAGTCCTGAGGGAACTGGCTGATGTAGTTTCCAAGCTACACTCCAAGATATTTGAAAAGTTGTGGCAGTTTGTTGAAGTCCTAGCAGATGGGAAAAAGGAAAACATTGTACCCATCTTTAAAAAGGATAGAAAGGAGCACCCTGAGAACTGTCAGCTTCACTTCTGTGCATGGATCATGAAACAGATCCTGCTAGAAGCAGTCCTATGGTACATGGAGGACAGGGAGGGGATTCAGGACAGCCAGCACAGCTTCACTTAAGACAAGTTCTGCCTGACTAACCTAGTGGCCCTCTACAATGGACTGTCTGTCTTCCTTAGTGGACAAGGGAAGGGTTACAGGTGTTATTTATCTGGACTTCTGTAAAGCCTTTGACAAAGGTTCTTCTTCTATTGGTTCCACAATATCATTCTCTCTATATGGGAGAGAGATAGACTTGATGGATAAGAAAGTACTTAGACAGTCACATCTAGAGGGTAGTGGTCAGTGTCTCAAAGTTGTGATGTACATCAGTGACAAGCGGTGTCCCTCAGAGGTCATTATTGGGACCAGTGTTATTTGATATCTCCAGTAATGACATGCAAAAGGGTTTCAGTGATCCCTCAGCAAATTTGCTGATGACACCAAGCTGGGAGATGTGGTTGACACACTGAAGGACAGGATGCCATCCAGAGGGACCTGGACAAGCTCAGGAAGTGGGCCCATGGAAATCTCATGAGGTTTAACAAGACCAAGAGCAAGGTGGTCAGGGAAAGCCCCCGTATCTACATAGGTTGGGGAAGAGACAGATCAAGAGAAGCCCTGCCGAGAAGGACTTGGGGGTGCTGCTGGGTGAGAGGCTGGACATGACCCAGCCATGTGCACTCACAGCCCAGAAAATCAAACCTGTCCTGGGCTGCATCCAAAGCAGTGTGGCCAGCAAGCCAAGGGAGGGGATTCTGTACCTCTGCTCTGCTGTGGTGAGACCCCACCTGGAACACTGCAGCCAGCTCTGGGGTCCCCAGCACAGGAAGGACATGGGCCTGTTGGAGTGAGTCCAGAGGAGGTCCACCAGGTTGATTACAGGGAAGGAACACCTCTCTTAGGAGGAAAGGCTGAGAGAATTGGGATTATTCAGTCTGGAGAAGAGAAGGCTTTGGGGTGACCTAATTGCAGCCTTCCAGTACCTGAACAGAGCCTACAGGAAAGGAGAGAGACTCTTTACAAGAGTATGTAGTGACAGGACAAGAGGGAATGGCTTCAAACTCAAAGAGAGAAGGTTTGAATTAGGGAAGAAATTCTTTGCTGTGAGGGTGGTGAGGCACTGGAACAAATTGCCAGGGAAGTGGTGGCTACCCCACCCCGGAAGTATTCAAGGTCAGTTTGGATGGGGCTCTCAGCAACCTGGTCCAGTGAAATGTGTTCCTGCCCATGGTAGGGAAGTTGGAACAAGCTGATCTTCACGGTCTCTTCCAACCCAGGCCATTCTGTAAGCCTGTGATTCTGAGACACACTGCTTGGATATTGGTAGCAGCAGCCACAGTGATGAAATAATAATAATAATAATAATAATAATAATAATAATAATAATAATAATAATAATAATAATAAACCGACCACAATTAGAACAAAAATAATTTGTAAAGGAAGTTATTTTTACATCAGTACATTGGCTTCTCTGAAAAAACAAGAGATGAGCATGATACAAACATGGGAATCTTACACCTATATTTCTCATAAACAAACCAAGAATTCAAAGATGAGTGATGCAGCTGAGGCACCTCAAAAATAGATGATTCTGGTTGTATGTCCCTGTGCATATTCCTTGTTCAGAGTGAAAATACACTGAAACAGATGTGTACCTGTAGCAACAATGATTTCAGGGAGAAACGATGTTTTAGATGCAGAGCTAATTACAACTGTTTTAGTATCAGAGGAACATACTAGAAAATAAGAGTTTCAATTAATGACCTTTCTTTTTCTACAGGTTTTCCCTACATGATTTCTGACTTTGGTGTTAGATTGCGTGGCAAAATGATTCTGAAGGTATGAGCAATAAACTGAGACACAATAAATTTTTGTAGGCCAGACAACTGTGATGACTTAATTGCTACTTTGGTGAAAAGGCTGCAGCCATTATATTAAATTATCAAAAATAACACCCACTGTAATTTATCAGAATTTTAGCCATTACTACATTTAAAAAAATGTATGAGCAATTTTGACATTACAATGTTTGGGATAATAAAAGTCAGCAGATGTAGTTTGAAGTACAGTACAATGGTGGTAGAGATAGGATGAGGTGTTTATGTCAGTTTTGCCAGTCCTTACAGCTTTAGCTCTGGTGGCTGGAAGACCGAGAAGAAATATACCCTTTGTGTCCATTTGAAAGGAAAGAAAAATGGAGAGATTGTCATGGCTAAGGATGAGGCCTTGAGGCCAGGAACTTCAGTCCTGACTCTCACTTGCTTTTGTTAATAGTTCTGTTTGGTTTTTTTCTGATGCACAGCATTTACAACACAAGGGTTAAGGCCCTCTGAAGTCAGTGCTGGTTGCTCATTTGCCAAGCAAGTTAAGTGCAAACTTAAGCTTTGCCAGGGTGTGGGTGATCTCTGCCTGTGTGTTTATGTCTTTAAGACCTCATCTGTCCAGACTCTGAAAGTAGCAGCCTTTACTAATTTATGGGGTCTATTCAGAAAGTAAGCCTTATGACATTTATGGGTATCTGGATATTTGAAATACTGCAAGGGAGCTTCCTGCATGGCATCCCAGACACACAGGTAAGTCTTGAGAGATAGTGCTCAGCAGAGGAGGAAGAACATAGATGAACCTGATTTTCACTCCTTTGAAACCTCTGCTTTGACTGACAGGAATGGGTGAAATGAGAGCAGTTAGATCTGTCGGTCTCATTACTCCAATGACCAGCACAACTTGAGGAACTTAATCTGATTGCTTATAGGCAAATAACCACACAAGTTAAGAAATTGAGGCATGCAGAAAATTGCTAAAGATGTGGAGACTTAGGAAATAAAAGGCTGAAGATGTTGAAATCAAGTGTAATGGTACAAAGAGGCTCTCAATGTAAGTATCTCACAATGCAAGTATCTCACAGTTTCCTTATTTATACTTTAAGAAAGGATAGGAAAACAGAAGAAGTAGAAGAAAGCTGTGATAGAAAAGGACATTGCTGGCTAGGAGTCTGACAATACTATAAAGCAGAATTTTAAAACAAAGGTTTGCAGTGGCTGTGTCTCCTTTGTCCAAATACATGTTTCTAGAGTGTAAATATTTACTTACATGCATGTGTATATAAATATGTATTTCAGTCCATGTGCATATTCACATGGAGATACATAATTGAAGCAATTAATTACACTTGATAGCCATCTCTAAAAATAATGTGCCTTAAAAGGCTCATTGCAAAGCCTGCCTTAATGGTAATTCAATTAAATGATACTGTATTATTATTCCTAACCCTGTGTGCAAAATATAGGGAAAATATTTCTGGAATTGGGAAAAACCATTCTAAACATCAGCAGAAATGAATGTTTTATTAAAATCAGAACAGTGGGTTTCAAACCTTCTGACATGAAAATTATGAATGTTTACAGACATGCTTTCATTATATACTGTTATTTTGAAGAAAGAAGTAGAGACAACCTGTAGAACTTTAAAAATACCATCATATGCATTCAGGTATAAAATAATTGGGACATAGGTTTCTCAAAAAATAAAACTAAGAGCTTCAAGTGTTTTTTGACATCTCTTTTGCAAATGTCTAAAAACAATCTGGAGTTAGTCCCAGTTCTTCACTTCTGTATTAATACAGAAAAGGAAAAAAAAAATCTATTTCCCTCCACACCAAATCCTAGGTTAGAATCTTTTCTTAACTGAAACTTGTGCTAGAATTATTGCAGTTTCTGAATCCTGTTTTCTTGGAGATTTACAGCTACGTAGTCTCCAAACTGTATTTGCTGAATTTACTGAGTTAACTCTTCTGTATGATAGGCCAATGCATCTTGGCAAATGTGATGCTCAATCACTGGGAGAAAAATAGAAGACTTCCTTTAAAATGCTGCAAGGATGAAAATAATTACAGAGCAGAGCTCTTAAACATTTTTCACTGACTGAATTACATGCTAGTTGAAAAACACAGGGCTAAAGCACAGGGAAACGTGGTGTTGGAAATGTTGTTCCGAGTAAGAAATGTAACAATAATTGGCATTTAAAAAAAACCAATACACTTCTATGACTCCTCTAGCAGTTGATGAATGCCTAGTCAAATTTATAATGTAAATTATGCTTTTATGTGGCACATTCATGTTCACACATATGTCCAATAAATATTCAATAAGTGACTCTATCCTTCCAATCTTTAAAGATAAAATCCTGTGAAAAGTTTTAAACTATCAGTGTTGATACCCGACTGCAGATCTTGATCCATACTCAGGGGATTATGTGGACCCCTCTGCTCCTTTGAAGCACAGGGTTTTTGCAGTCAGATCAGATTTTTAGTTCAAAAATCACCTGAGTTACAGTACTGAGTTACAGTGTGCTGGTTAAAAAGTTGAATGGTGACAAATCAGTGACCTGCAGGGCCAGTTTCTGAAAAAGGATCACACTCTTGAGGGAGCATACACCACTATAGCCTATGCAAAATTGTTATGTGCAGAGTTGTTCTGTCCTCAGGAGCAAAGTCCGTGGTGCACTTTGCCACACAGTACAGATAAAGAATAAGGCATAGTTTGCAAGAAGTGAATTTAGCAATGTTATTTCTGGTTGTCCCTGAGAAGATATTTGGCAAAAGAGTTGAACTTAATTTTTATTTTACCTGGAAATACACATGTTCAGCTCATGCAATAACACCTTCTCAAAAATATCATCCAGCTAGGGTGATGCCTATAAAATTAATGCCCTTCAAAATAAAGGATTAAATGTTTTTGCATATTGCCAAATTTTTCCCATCTATTATAGAGTAATAATGATTTACTAATACTCTACACTGACATTGTAATAATATTTTTTTATAAGTATACCCGTTAAAATCCACAATTCTAACACCCCAGAAATAATTTACCTTTAAAAAAATTTGGATAACATGAAACCACAACTGTTTATCCTACTGTCACAGTATTAATCTTTTGCTGCCTTTTAAGAGTAATTTGTGTTACTTGAACTCCTTACTTAAGTATTAATGAAAGTGGCTGCCAGAAAAAATACCCTGTATCTTATGCTTCATGAGGATATAACAGAGCAGTTTTCAAGGCAAAAACAACACCATAATTGCTTTTGTGACTAAACAGGTCAAGTTTTGGCATTTTCTGTGCTGTGGATCCTTACAGTGTAAAGCAGATTAAACCCAAGTTGTAAATACTAATAGATGGGAAATTTTATAGACTTGCCTCTCAAGTATAAACTCTGAGCAAAATAATTAGTGGAGTTTCCTTTCCCTTGGAAAAGTGGTGGGAAGGAGAGAGGAATATGGCTGTGAAAAGTCTTTTTTGCCTCCATTTAGTGGGGTGTTAGTTCTGTGAACCTTAGCTTTCCTTAGAAAACAGACAGATTGATAGTAGTGAAGCATAAGTATTTTTAGATCTAAGAGTTGCATAAAGACAATTTTAAGCAATTATAATTAAATTCCAAAAGTAGAAAGGAAGATCAAATAGCTATGGTGCAAGCGAGGAATAAAATGGTGTTTACACAGGTGATATGAAAATACAGGATACGGAAAGGATGTGAAATCCCTTTACTTCTAAGTCTGGTTAATTGAGGTCACTTAATTAAACATTACCACTGGCAAGAGGGACAGCAACTGATACTGCTTTTGGCATAGAGCTGCCAGTGGATATTATTTACTATTTATTATTTATTATTATTTATTATTTATTATTTATTATGTATTATATATTATTTATTATTTATTATTTGCCTCACACATTTTGGGTTGCTAGAGAATAATGTTAACACATTTGAAGTTATAAATAGACAGGTGTAATCAGATTTTATATATTGAATTTTCATTCTTTTTAGGTGTATTTCTATCAAAGAAATATTGTTGGGGGAGAGGTCTATGCTACAAGACTGCTTATCAGTCAGTGATCATTAGGTCATTATGTAGGGGTTTAACTGACAAGCAATACTGGGAGTGTTTTTTTCTGAAGACGATTAAAAATACGATGCACTACACTCAAAATGTATTTTGAACTTTTTAAGACATATCATAGAATCATAGAATATCTTGGGTTGCAGTGGACCTTAAAGATCCTCTAGTTTCACTAGACCAGGTTTCTTAGAGCTTCATCCAAAATAGTCTTGAACATTACCAGGGATGGGGCAGCAACAAACCTCACAGTAAAGAATTTATTTCTAATATATAAATGAAACCCACCATCTTTCACACTGAATGCATTCCCCCTTGTTCTGTCAGTATATGGTCTTGCAAGAAGTCTGCCTCCATCTCCCTGTAGACTCCCTTCAGGGACTGCAAGGCCACTCTTATGTCACCCCAAACCTTCCTTTGTTCAGGCTGAATAGTCCCATTTGTCTCAGTCTTTCTTCACAGGAGGGGTGCTTCTTCCCTCCAGTCATCTTGGTGGACCTCCTTTGGACTCTTCTCCATCAGGTCCATGTCCTTTCTGTGCTGGGGACCCCAGAGCTGGTTGCAGCACTGCAGGTAGGGTCTCACCAGAGCAGAGCAGAGATACAGAATCCCCTCCCTTGGCTTGCTGGCCACACTGCTTTGGATGCAGCCCAGGACAGGTTTGACTTTCTGGGCGGTGAGTGCACATGGCTGGGTCACGTCCAACCTTTCATCCAACCAGCACTCCCAAGTCCCTCTGGGCAGGGCTGCTCTCCATCTATCCAATCCCACCCTGTGTTGATACCAGAGGCTGCCCCAACTGAAGTGCAGCACCTCATACTTGGTCTTGTTAAACCTCATGAGATTCCCATGGCTTGCTTCTCAAATTTGTTGAGGTCCCCCTGGATGGCATCCTCTTCTTTGAGTGTAGCAACTACACCACTCAGCTTGGTGTCATCAGCAAATTTTCTAAGGGTGAGCTTCCTCCCTTAATCTCTGTCATTAATAAAGATATTGAATAACTCTGGTCCCAATATGGTCCCCCAAGGGATGCCACTTGATGTCCCTTGGGATGCTGAAACCTTGACCATTGCCCTCTGGATGCATACCTCTAACCGATTCCTTATTCATCTAACAGTCAACTCATCAAATCCATCTCTCTCTAGTTTAGAGTTGATTGTTGTGGGGGACTTCTAGAGGAAAAGATGATTTCGTTCATTTGAGTGTTGGATTCTATAACCCCTGTGGGTCCCTTCTAACTAAAACTTTTCTGTGGTTCTGTGACTTTCTCTGCCTGTATTTGCTGTGCTGCTTCAGGTGAGGATGGAAAAATGAAAAATGAGGTTTAAGTAATACCACTGCTCAACAGGGGAGCTAGTAGGCAGTGCCTCCCACTGTCCGGTGAGAACCTTCTAGCCAGTTGTTCCAGAAAGAAGAGAAGCAAAATGGTGTTTCTCCTAAAAAAATAATACATTTTTCTTATGTGTTGTCAGAAAAGAAGACAAAGAATTTTTTTCAGAGGACTAAGAACTACTCATCTTGGCGGGGGCGGGGGGAGGGGAGCGGGCAGTGGGCACAGAAAAAATTAGAAATATAGCCAGTATAATTGACTTCCTATTTTCAAGTCCCAGGTAACTGTTAAGCTGTTTTAATGATTTCTTAATGTATTTCACATATGACCCTTGCTACTGCAGGATTTTGTACTTACCTTGTGAAAGGTTCTTGATGTTCTCCGAAAATAACTTCATGCTTTAGACAGTTTTGGGGCAGCTTATCCACAGTGTCTGACTTCCTCCTGAGTACAAGACAGACAAAAATCTACATGGGCTAAAATTTCAGTATTAATTCTATTAATTGTCCTGGAGTAAAGAAAGTTTTATTGTCTCTGAGAATGAGCTTTCCATGGTTGGAGTAATTTAATTATTTAAATCCAGACTGTTGTAAAGCCTAATATTCTGTTTGCGCTTCTACCTTGGAATTATTTGCAAAGTTTGAGGAAAAAGTCCTTTCTTACATATCTGCTTTCTGATGAGTTTTAAGCCACTAAATGCAAGGCACTATACCATCTCCACCATATACTATTACAAGACAGCAAAGATTTGGGATGGATGAGAAGAGCACATTAGGAAGGTAGCAGCCACCAACCTGCTGTCTCCTAACAAATAACTCCGCATGCTATGTCTCCTGTGGTAAGAAGGTGGAGTGGCACATCCAAACCTAAAACATAGCCAATGACATTCTTTAATAAATGTGGTAGTATTGGAACTGTAACTACCTTTCCCAGCACTCTGCTTTTCAGTCCGTCTTATTTATTTGCATTCTGCAGGATGTGCAGATAGAAAAGTAGTGGGTCAACTGGCCTTAGGTTTGCTATCACAAGACTTCAAATAACTTCTGTTACAGGGCTGTGGCTATTGCAGCTCACAACGATAGGCTGAAAACGGGAAGGAAGTAGCAAAACATCTACTTTCTGTTGCAGACTCTATTTCTTTCACTGCAAATGTCAAATATGACAACAGCATTTTTTTTCTATTTCTGCTATTCTGTTATTGTATTATCTCTTTACTATTGAAGGAAAACTATCTCCAACAAAAGGGGAGTTGTCAGCAAGAAAAATATTCTCAGAACATTATTCCTCCATTGAGAAAACAAAGTCAAATAATCCCTGATAACAGCCTTTACTTTGACTGCCACCATTGATAAGAAGAGAATAAATAAACTCTGCCAGCAGACTGCCAAAGGAGCAGGAAAGTACTGCAGAAAGGTGAGTAGCAGGTGTTACCATGTCTAATTCAATACACAAAATATAATTCTGGACAAAAATATTAGCAGTAGAATGTAATATAAAAGAGCGTGTATCTAAATGTGCCCAAGGCTACATGCTCTCAGTGTATGAGAATACTCTCAGTCATAGCAAGTATCCATGAAAACTCTTCCAGGAAGTTATCCTGAAGAACAGCAAGCACTACCAAGAATTCAGCACATATAATGAGTAAACATGAAAAGAGTTCACCATTATTGCTTTATTCCTTGTTAAAGGCAGTAGTTCTAGTGTGAGCATGAAACCTAATCATGAGACAAACTAGAAAAAAAAATCCACTTTTGCCACTTACTGACCTCCGCTTTTATCAACGAACAAGTCTCATATCAAGACTCCTTACAGCTCCTAAGGTGGCAATAGCTATGCTGCTACACCTCGGAAATACCACAGCTGAATGAAGTCATCAAACAGCTATAGGACTGCTATCACCCAACTGCACACAGGGAGAGGGGTGGTGCCATGGTTTAACTCCAACTGCACGTGGCTGCCTGATCACTCCCCGCACATCCTCACAATGGGAAGAAGAACGGGAAAGGTAAACCTCATTGTTCTGGTTTTGAGACAAATTTAGCAGAAAACCCCTTCCAAACAGAAGGCAGCCTTCGCCAGCCCCTCCCCTACCAGGTTCGGAAAAGAAATTTCTCGGAAGAAAGTGAAAAAACGCCTGTTTATTCACACAATATGCAGGCGGAAACAAACAAAGATAAAAAACCAAAAAGAAACCAAAAAAACCCCGCAAAAGAATAATGTCGGAAGATAAATTCCCGAAAAGGGGAAACCTCAATAGAAACTCCCAGAGTCCCTTCCGTAGCATGCTTCTCGAGGCTGGGGTCTTGGCTCAGGCTCCACCACCAGGCTTCCTCAGGCCTGGGGAGGTACGCACCTGTCCCCTTGGGAAATCAGCACTCCAGTCCCAGGAGACAACACAGGTCCAAGGAAACAGAAAAAAAAAGAAAAAAGGGGGAGAAAAACTGGCTGAAAAGGCAGGAGGGAAAAAAAGGGAAAAAACCCCTCTCCTTTTCTCTGCTGCAGCCGACTGTCCACTGCAGCTCAGAAGAAGAGGAAGAACTCCCAGTGGAGTAACCTTGTTCTTAAACACTCCACTGAGAGGAAATCCACTCCCCTTGTGAAAAAACATTACCCCATCCTGCAAGTTCTGTACACACAGCTGACGATGGGAATGTAATGTCGTGGCGAAATAATAACAGTCACACCAAGACACTCATGGACTGAGATAAGAACAAAAAACAAACCAAACAAGCATAATAATAATAATAACAATAATGAAAATAATAACAATGATGAAAATAATTACAACTGTATTATTATTATTAACAATAATAATAATAATCATCATCATCTCATTATCACCATCATGTAACAGAATACGAGAGAAACAAGTGATGCACAATAAAATTGCTCACAACCCACTGACTGATGCCGTGCCTGTCCCCAAATATCAGTCAGCTACCTTCCAGGTAACTCACCATGTTTATATATCGCACATGACATTCCCTGGTATGGAATATCCCATTGGCAAATTCAAGTAATCTGTCTGGCTATGTTCCCTCACAGGTTTCTGTGCAGTTCCTCAGAGCTTGAGACAGTGAAAAGTCTTTGACTTAAGGCAAGTGGTACTTAGCAACAAAATGCCAGTTTTATTGACATTACGCTCATACTAAATCCAAAACACAGCACTGTACCAGCTAGTAGGAAGAAAATCCCAGTTGGAACCAAGGCAGGTGGACAGAGAGACAAATTCTAGTAGTGGTCCTGAGCACAGAGTCAAAGTAGCTGTTGTATCTTTCTTCATTATATGCACATTTAATCCCTGAGCTCCAGACGCCTATATAGCAAAATATACATATATATTAAGACTCCTGTACAAGTGATAACTTTAAAAAAGCAGGTAGAAGTTTGTAAAAAACCCTCTGACTGGAAATAACAGACAAGCTCTTTTGCTTGTGTGTTATTACAGACAAGATCTGAAACCAAATTAATGCTGATTATTCTTGTGGATAATTCTCAGAGTGATGAAACCCTGCAAACTCTGAGATGTGCCATTTCAATTATGGTTACCATGGGTAATATAATTTTACTAGGCAGGTGAAAATAGAATAGTCACCTCTAAAAATATCAAAGGCAAAGGAGCAAAGAGAGCTACACCAGAGAATGCTGGTCCTCTAGGTGTCATGTGTCTGTTTACATGGACATTTGTATTATCCATTTACCCACGTAGAGCATCCCATGTTAATGAACAGAACTTTCCGTGTAAAAGGAAATTGTCACCCTGTTGCTCTTGATAAACTACGAATCCTGTAAGGACTGCCAATTCTAAATAGATAAATAAAATGTTTTGCTTAAAATAGAAACCTTATGTTCAGAGATCTGTGATCTTTTCTAATCTGTGTAGTGTGTAATGGATCTTGTTAAGAAACTGTATAGGTGATGACCTGTCAATTCCCATGCGTGCCCATGAAGTAGAAGCAGCACAATGTGACATTTCAGCTAGTATTTCAACATCTCCTCAGCATGACTGAAAATATTGTTGACTCAAATCCTTCAGTACTGATCTTTCCAGATTCCTTCCAGTGTTCCTCACAAAGATTGTCATGGTTGAGAGCTTAGGCACTGTGGGAAATTGCTACGAGTAAGCTTTCTGGGACCAAGAGTCTCCACCTCTACCTTCAGTTTTGGTGGGTACACTTAGATCTGTTTATCTTGGTTTGCACTGTTTCCCTATCTTTTCTTAAAGCCAGACCTTTGTATTTATGACTGAAAAAATGTCAGGAATGATTTGGTTTTTACATGTGGGTTTCTTCAGAAACTCTATTATGTTAATCAGTATGTCTATGATGATCTTCAGATTGCATGTATACCACCTCTGAGTGCCCAGTTACTTGAATTTGTTTAATAAACATCTTGCCCTTTTCTGAAATACTGGGGGAAAAAAGGGTATTCCTAGTGGAACATTAATGATTTGGCTGTACCAGGTGCTTCCCTGTTATCAAAATACTCAAGAATGCATAGCTTTTGCAATAGCAGAATTATAGGATATATAAAGTCATCTGGTCTGATCTCCTGCTCAAAGCAAAACCAACTTTGAGGACAGTTCAGGTTATTGCAGTTGTCCAGTGTAATTCGGAGTACCTCCAGGGACATTCCACTTGATTTGAGCAACCTGTTCTGGTGTTTAAACATCCTCACTGTTACTTTTTCTTCTTGTATCTAATCAGAAATTCCCTTGATGTGGATTTGTTCGTGGGTTCTTATCCTTTCAGTATGTACCTCTGAGAAAAGTTTGGCTCTGTCAGAGCAGTCAGAGTCTTCAGTTACCTGATCTCTCCTTATCCTTCTTTGTTAGGCTGCCAGAACATAATGGATAGTTATGTTTCTTTTATTCTGCACCGAAGTTGGTAAGTGATGTGAATTCAGGGCTGGCTCTTCTTCCTTACTTCATCATAACCTAAACACTCAGCATCTTTATCTGCAACTGTCGTTCTGTCTACCTATTAACTGTCTTCTGTTCTGGCCTTCTTACTACAAGAAAGGCATCTACATGTTGGAGTGTGTCCAGAGAAGGACAATGAAGGTGGTAAAAGGACTAGTGCACAAGTCTTATGGGCAGCAGGGGTTGTTTGTCCTGGGAAAAGGGGGAAGTTCAGAGAAGACCTTATTGCTATCACTCTACCTACCCAAAAGGAGATTGTCATGAGGGGGAGCTCAGTCGCTTGTCCCAGGTAACAAATAATATGCTGAGAGGAAATTGCCTCACATTGCACCAGAAGTTTAGCTTGGATGAGGAAAAATTTATTCACTGAAAGGGATGTCAAGCATTGGAGTAGGCTGCCCAGGGAAGTGGTTGAGTGCCCAGCCCTGGAGGCATTTAAAAACTGTATAGATGAGGCACCTAGGAACATGGTTTAGTAGAGGACCTGGAAGAATTAGGCTAATAGTTGAACTTGTTCTTAAAAGTCTTTTCCAATGTAAATGATTCTATAATTATACTTATTATGGAGTGATAAGAAAAGCATTCTCATTTGCATAAATGAAACAAGTAGAAGGTGGACTAATGCAAGTAGAAGTAACTACGTGAAGTCTCATATGGACATGAAATTACTGATTATTTTTGCTTCTGAAAGTACGATAATTTCATGCCAAATGGCCTAGATGCCTGAGGAATTCATGTCCTTTTCATGTCTCAAAGAATATTTTATTAATTCCTCTTTCTTAAATATCCTTAAAAAAATTTCTAACATGCTCAGTTTTAACTGCACATCTTCCAAACTGTTATGTAATGATTGGCTCAATTTATTTTCTCACCAGTGTTACCATATTTGCTAAGCCTATGTGGCAAACTTGGTTTATAAATCTCATTATTTTGTGAATTATAATTAGCTGGATGCAAAGAATACATACCATGGTTTAATTTCTTATTTTCACCAATGCCATAAGAATTTTATTTTGTGTTAAAAAGCATAACATCCCCCCAGATTTCTAGCATCCTTAATCACACAAAAAATCTGGAACATGCAACATAATTTCATAGTTCTGCATGTTTCTTGTCCACTTCCTCGAGAAAATATAGCCCATTTTGCATAAAAAATTGTCTTCTGAAACAAATGGTGATAGGAACATGGAATTCCATTGGTCTTCATTCAGTTTAAAAAGTATATTCTGGTTCTAAAAGCATAAGGAGGCTTAGCAGCTTCAGATGAAATGTTCCATATAAAGTATTTTCTGACTTTTTATTTTTGCATGGGATACCATGCAGGTAGAAAAAAAGATAAAACTCAAAGAAGATATGGCTTAGCTCAGTGAGAGCATCAGAAAATTTACAGTATCACTGTCTGTTTCATATAAGCTAGGTTGGTTTTTTGTTTATTTGTTTGTTTGGTTTTGTTTTTCCTAAATAAATTTAAAGATCCTGCCCTTTATGTTTTTTAGGATTCTGGTACAAAACATCTAAACTGAATAAAATATTTCCACTTGAATTAATTTTGCATTTGGAAATGAAATAATAGAACATTATCTGCTGCTGATCTACGTGAGATTCACTGCAGCTGAGTGGTAGACAAAAATATTTAATAAAACCTGTTTCTGTCAATTGCTGCAGAGAGCTGCACTGTCACTTTTTGGACAAGCCTTGTGTACGGTTTGCTTCCCTTGCAGCAAGTCTGAAGCTCAGCAGCAAGTAGCATTCCTCTATCAGCCTCTATCAGTGAACTTTAAATGAGAAAGAGAGAGGAACGAAGACAGAGGTAGAGAAAAGACACAAGGCCTTATAGCATGAATGTTGCAATTAACAATTATACAGACAAGGTATTGTTACAGACGAGGGGTAATTGTAATCTCTGATATACTGTAGAAATCAAAGCTTGCCAGTGACTTGAAAAATAGACTAATATGAATAGTTCACTGACAACTGTCTGACTTTCCTGCTTTATCAATCCCTTCCTATCTGTTTATATGTCAGAGGTAAACAGGAATTTTCTGAACAGGTCTTTCCAAGCAAGTAGGAATCCCCCCATTTCCTTAGGGGCAATTCAGCTCCCCTTAAACTTGCAGAATTCCAAAGTGGCTGCTAAGAGCACCTTGCACCTTCTGCAACTTGTACTAAGGAAAAATTAAAACTGACAATTACTAGACATAGATTGAGGTTTTTCAATATCTTCAGCCACCGATAAGGGCAAGTGAAAACCTAGGACACAAGCCTTTTGCAGAAACACCCTTTCTTTTGATTGAATGCCTTTTGAAATTGCCCTCATTATGGTGCAAGGTAACACACAGTGAGGTTGCCTCTCGAAGTGACCCTGTTAGAGATTGCCACTTGTGAGAAAATCCATTCAAAAGTGGAGGCTGGATTAAATTGTCTAGTAGGTCAAATGGCACTAGTTAGAGAAATGAAGAGAGGTGCTTCAGTCCAATGATTCTCTGGGAAGTTAAGCAACAATAACAAATTCCATGAATACAAATGCACAAAGAACAGAGGAATGAAAAACTGCCAGAGGCTGGTGAGAAAGACCTCCAAATGCTTCCTCCTTCCAGGCACGCTCCACTGAGCAGAAGCAGTTCTTCAGTCCTGGAAGAATGATGAGATCTCAAAAAGTAAACATGCCATGTAAGTCTGGAAACACCTACTTGGAGAACTTTAAAAAGTTGCTTTCTTCTGTTGTGTCCCTACATTATAACGTCATTGTCAATGTTGCACTGCAGACTACCAGTACAGCTTTTGAGTCACCTGTCAACAGTGAAGTCTGACTGGTACAGTAGGGGAATCAAGAAGAAGCCCTGTTCTCTCTGATCTGTCAAAGCCCAGTGAAAACTCAGCTCAACCTACGTGCAAGAAAAAAATAGATGAAAAAAACACAGGCTCCAGCCTTGTTGACTCTAATCACTCGTGAATGGACAGTAATTTTGGTGTACTTCCACACTCTGCAGAGATCAGTGCGTTCAACAATCAGCTTTCCCCTAAACACAAGGCAGTTTTCCTCATTGACCTATGATGAGGACAAGGCACAGCACAAAAGCTGTTTGCAGTAGTCAGCAAGTGAAAAGGTAGGGGTAATGCACTGGTTTGAAATTGGTTTCATTTCTGGGGTTTCCTGTGACAACTTTCTGCTCATCATTTTTCATTTCAGAACACAAGGACCAATCAGTCAGCTGTGTGCTTTTCCTTTCTGCTGAACAGTACTTGGAAGTCAACATTCACTGCAGGTTACAGAGTGAAACAAAAAATAGAAACGGTATGCTGCAGGTTATTTACAGATTGCTGCTGAGTGAATTTAATCACAGACCTCTGTAACTCCATCACCATTTCCCTTGATGAGAACATCACAGACTTAAATTTTGTAAAGGAGGTGGAAAACAGACATAATCCACGCGTAGCTGTAACAGACTATTCTGCTGTGAGGGGAAGAGGCAATATATTAGGGCCAATACATTACACCAACTTTTGCATTGTAGCTGAGACTCTTAATGGCCATTAAAATTCCCCTGGCATTTCCTTGAGAAGGCAACTGAACCCATCAAAGAAGCTTTCATTTTTAGACCTATTGAGAGGGCAGGATACACCATAATAATCTTGCCTCCTTATGGATTCTTTTCATGTAACAAACAATTACAGGACAGTAATATATATCTTGGAGTTCAGTGCAAGTGCTAGGTTACTTGTGCATGTCATGGATCATAAGGAGGTGTCCAATTATGAAAATCAATTATCTGCGAGGTCCAGTGTACCTGCGCTCCTCTTGGAACTGAATTTACCTTCAGGTTTGGATAATAACATCTTTTATTCCATCTGTGACAACTCCTTTCTAACCAAGAGAGGCAAATTAATAATGATGAGAAAATCTGGAAAACAAATGTTATGTGGCTGAGGGACGACCATTGCAGGTTGCAGTTTGTGCTGGTCAAGGTCCCAGTACATATGTGTATCTTTGCCACTTTGCTGGTGTAATAAAGCACAACAGCAATTGGACTCAAATAATCTAATTTATTCTCACTTTGATCTTCCAGATAAATTGAACAGACGCTTTCGGAAATTAACATCTAATTATTATTATCTCTTGTTCTCTGCTCTCACAGTATCTCATCTTTCAAAACCCCACTACTGTTGCTCTGTCTATGGGGTTTGCATGGCAAGCAGTAAAGGGGCTGCAGGGGTGGCTTCTGCCATAACATTCCCCCATGTCCAACAGAGTCAAAGCCAGCTGACTGCAAGATGGACCCATCACTGGCCAAGGCTGAGCCCATCAGTGACAGAGGTAGTGTTTCTGGGATAATGCATTTAAGAAGGGGGAAAAAACATGCAGTGGAACAGCAGCCAGAGAGAGGAGGGAGAATATGTGAGAGAAACAGCCCTGCAGACACTCAGATTGGTGGAGAAAGAGTGGGAGTGTTATAAATTGCGCTTGAAAAATTGACGTGAGCCAGGCCAATTAATAATGATTAGTTTATTAAGCAAGCGACAGCAAGCAAAACAGCGCTGGGCGGCCGGGGAGTCTCTGCTCCACCAACGGCGTGCACCCTGACTCCCAAATATACAAACAAATGGTTATATACTCTTCTTCTTCCGGTATATGTGTCCTTTCTTGGTGTACTCTGCGCATGTGTAATCTTGTTGCTAGGGGGTCCTTTTCTGCCTCCTGGTGGTCGTGGGGCTGAAGGCTGTAGTCTTCCTTTGAGGTCCGTGTTACGACCTTTTCAGTCTTCTTACACAATCTACTTACACAGCTGTGAATGGGTGGATCCTCGTACATTATCTACCCCCCACCCCGGATATTTGCGGTTCTTTTACATAGATAAGTTTCCTGGCAATGTTTCAGTAATCTATTTGATTTGCTTCTGCTTAAGCAAGATTTGATTAACAAACAAAGTTTACTCATCACAGGAGGAAGTGCTCTGTGTGCCAGAGCAGAGATGCCCCTGCAGCCTAGTCTGAAGATCATGGTTAGGCAGGCTGTAACTCTGCAGCCCATGGAGGTCCATGATGGAGCACAAACCCACCCACAACCCATGGAGGACCCCAAGTCAAAGCAGGTGACCTCCTAAAGGAGGCTCTGACTTTGCAGAGAGCCTGTGCTGGAGCAGGTTCCTGACAGGACCTCTGGCTCCATGCAAAGAGGGACACAGGTTTGCTGTCAGGACCTGTGACCGCTTTGAAGGGCTCATGCTGGAGTATTCTGTTCCTGAAGTGCTGCAACCCGTGGACAGGAAGGATTCATACTGGAGTAGCTCATGAAGACCTGCAGCCCATGGGAAGGGGAAGGACCCATGGTGCCAGAGTTAAGGGAGGACTGTCTTGCATTGGAGGGACCACATGCTGGAACAGGGGAAGAGCATGAAAAAGGAAGGGGCAGCAGAGATAGCATATGATGAACTGACGACAATCTTCATTCCCCATCCCATAGTGCTGTTGGAGGCCAGGAGGGAGAGAAAATCAGAAGTGAAATTTGGTCCAGAAGGAAGGGAGGAATGGGCAGAAGGTGTTTTAAGATTTGGTTATATTTCCCATTTCCCTACCTATTTTTTTGGTAATAAAGAAATTAACTTCCCTGAGTCAAGCCTATTTTTCCAGTGACAGTAATTGGTAAGATTTCTCCCTGTCCTTTCCTTGGCTCAAAAGCCTTCTGTTGTATTTTCTCTCCCCTGCCCAGTGGACAAGGAGAAGGATAGATCTGCTTTAGTGGGCACCTGACATCCAGACAGGGTCAGTTCATCATGCTGTGCTTTTGTGAACAGTTTTGGTTTCCTAGGTATTTCTACCTAAATCTATATACCATTACATTAAGGATATAATACATTATGTTTAAGGCCACTGACTGTATATATTCTATGCTTACATGTTTTGTCCAGTTCTTTTAATGCAGTCTTTCTGCCAGAATCATAGAATCACAGAATAGTTAGGGTTTCAAGGGACGTCTGGAGATCAAGTCCAACCTCCCCACTAAGATAGGGTCACCCAGAGCAGGTTATACATGAGTGTGTCCAGTCTGTGATTTTCCAGGCCTTCATCTTCTACTACTATATTTTTCTTTTCTCTATTTTTCTTTTCTCTATTTTTCTTTTCTCTTGCTTGTTTTAAAACATCTTCCCATGCTTGCAACACATTCCATTTTAAGCCAAAAATGCATTTTGTGGCTTTCATATTGGATTTTCTATTAACCTTTCATATTCTGATTTCCCTCAGTGTTGTTTTCTGCTTACCCGAAGAAGAAATCCGATAGGTTTCAACAGGAAAAGTGAATATTCCCATAAGGTTTCAGGCAATAAACTCACCTCTAATGATAACTATTTAGGCTCAGGTAACTAATCTATAATACCTAAAGTACACTGTACCATTTTTTAATTTTATTTTCTTATACTGTTTATAACCCTCAGTGTGGAAATTGCCTAAACTGCTGGAGTGGAAGTTTCAGCAATTATTCTGTGGAATTTAGTCTCCTTCCAGCTCATGAATACTGAAAAGGGCCATCACAAGCCCCTACTTTTCAGACAATTTGGTCATTACAAGTTGAAGTATCCACTGTTTTATTATGAAAGACCAGTGTAACTTCTAAAAGTATTTATATAATTTTTATGATTTATAAGATTATCTATCAGTCAGTTTATGTGAAAACCAGAATAATACTTAGTCTGGAAAACTACACATATAGCTTCCTAAGTGTCAGCCATGTGGTTTATGATGACTAATTTGTAGGAAATAGCCTTGGATGTCCAGTGTGACTTGTTGCTGAGTGTGTTAAGGAGAATGATAACTGAAAATTTGTACTAAATGTGAGCCTGAAAGAATAATTGTGGATTAAAAATATCTTATTCCAGTAAATCAAGTTCGATTAGAACATTATATTAGTTTAGGTATACAGTGGGTTTTCTTTTGACTTGATTTTAATATTTGTTTTGGTGTCATAGCTCCCGAGCCTCTACATCAAGAGCACTGTTACATATGGGCACAACAAATCATCTTAAAAGGTCCATGTGTTTTAGGTCTGTGCTCGTTTACATGAGGTATTTTTTCCTTTGTTTCTAGTTGGGAAGGGGAAGGGCGGAGCCCCAGGAGTAATTCTTTACAAAAAGAGCCAATCCTGTAGAGCTCCAAAGATTGACATATCCCAAACCCAATAGATGGCTCAAGTTTTGTTTTTTTGCGATGACACATCTGGGAGAAGGCATTAAAATTGGCTGTTTCCCATCTGCCTATAGGAGAAACGGTGGGGCGGACTGGGCCGGGATAGAGAGAGCAAGAAATGTACTGGGCAAACGGAAGACTTAAACAGAGAAACAAACCCCTTGATGCTAAAGGCAGAAGAAGAGAAAGAAAAAAGAGCCTTTGCTTCTGACATTAGAGCAACTCATCCTTAAAATTATACCCCATGAACTCCTGGTCCACAAAGGGTCAGTTCTTGGGACAACTGCATTCCTTTGTGGGAGGGTTTTTACATGGTAGCAGATTGGGCGGGATGCTACCTCGTGCACACAGTAAAGAAAGTTACATTCCCTGCAAGAAAAGGCATTCCATAGTATAACAAAGAGAATCTCCTCCCTGTGAGTATCCCTGTGTGTTTGGTAAAGAAATGGGAACTGTGGATGGGAAGGGAGAAAATGAAGGTACTTTATGCTTATTTTGTCACTTAAATATTTTTGCTAATTCTGTTAATAAAACTAGTTTATAGCTTTAAGCTAAGCCTGGTGTTTGCCTCAAAATACTTTTCTCTCAAATCCTTATTCTCAATCATAAACCTTCAGATAATTTTTTTTGTGAATTATTTTCAACCCACAACAAGGTCCAACTATTTTATTTCTACAGAGCACTTCAGCAGGACTTAAACAGTACTATCCCTACATCTAAATATAAGAAAGAAATGAGGAAGCTATGATTTTAAAAATGATTTTGTATTCTCAGTTGTTGATTTATGGTTTATTTTCTTTCTAATTCTCTGTCTACTACAAAGAATTGCATGTAGCTATAGGATACCATATCCATCAGGAAATAAATAAAGGCTTTGAAGTGGCTTAGTGTACATCTGGGAGTAGTATAAGGCATGTAGGATATCAACAGCTACTGCACTTGGCACATGGCACCATGATTATCCACTTAAATAAGGCAGCAGGCTCAACCTGATAAAATTCCTCCAGTGTTACCCTTGTATAGTACTGATTTGCCTGAAGTCTTGCTCTAGGGGGCATCTTTTTTGTCTTTTTGGGCTATATTATTTTGAGCTTGTCCTTTTGCATTTTTGTCATGCATTTCAGTGAGTGTACTGCTATCTGTATGGGACTTTGTTATGAAAGAACACTCTGCCCTGGATGGAATATGCTTGTACATGTAGGAAGGTGAGGAATCCCATTAGTGATGTGTATGTGAAATTCTTACATCAATCCAGCCACCGTTTTGGGTAATACTGGATAACAGAAATCCTTTGTTGTTGAAACATCAGGATTTCAGATTTTCTATGTTAAGAAGAATGCAACCTTATGACTGTCTCTTAAGATATCAGAGATATCAGTCCCATCTTTGATACCCAGGGCAATAATGATTATTTACTTCAACTAAATATGTCCTCATTAGTAATCTTCTCTTTGCCAGTTTCTGAATTTTCTTCAGCAACAAACTGAAGCCATGTGCAAGCTTTGTGTAAATGTAGCAACAAGGATTCTCCAGCTGGACCTTCATCAGTCTCATCACACTTAAAGTGACCAAGGCCATCGTAGTGTCTAAATTATCCTCAAGCATTTATTTCCACATTGTCTTGGTCTTTACATTCCCAGAGATGTTAAGGTGTAAACAGGCTTCACAGCAGAAGCACTGGAGAGAGCTTGAGCTAATTGTTCTACAGAAAAGATTTTGGGATTTCAGTGGATCATGAGCTGTGGTCTTCTAACATTGCTAACAGCTAGACAATTCCATATTGAGGAATCTTAACAGCTTTTTAAAGGTAAACTTAGTAATTTTTATGTGTAAAACCCATAAGTCTTGCAGTGCAATACTTCTACACAGACTTCAGTTTATTCGGAAAAGTTACTTAGCTAAAATAATGCCGTTCTATTCAGTTAGCAAAAAATACAAATTAGTAATTGTAAACCTGTTTGTTTGTTTCTTTTTCTTTTTTTTTTGTTTTGAGAGAGAGAGATAATTCCAGCTATGTGTAATCAGGCAACTCAGTAAAGTTATTTTATTTTTATGCAGGAAAAAATAGAGACAGAATCCAGAATCACTAGTATAAAAAAGAATAAACTTAATTTATATAGTAAATATTGCCTCTTCTGAAAACCTACCTTGCAGTAAACACTATCTACTTTTAGACATCAAAGTCATTGTTAGGAAACAAACCATTAGAAAGTTGTGTAAAAAAAAGTGATGGGTCTGGCCATAACAGTTTTGAGGTGAGCAATTGCAGTGATTTTGCTGCAATGTGTACCTATCAAAGAGGAAAGCCTCATTTTTTCAAGCACTACCTCAATAATATGATGTATTAAGGCTCACTTTATCTTCTCTTATTCACTAGACATTTTAGATGGGTCATTTCATGATAAACTGGTCATAAAAGAAAGGAACATATGCAAGAAATGAGTGTCCTTTCTTTTTCTTGCTACCTCTTCATGGTATTACATATCTTATAGATTATTCTATTGCTGTACACAATGTGAACTTGAGAAAGGATGCCATCAATCCATATAAAAAAGTTTTTATCCTGATTCCCTGTAAATGTCAATTGCTGATCTTCCCCAATCCACAAGTGAGGAGTTACCTTGGCCATCACCTGGATACCATATGCACCATAAAATCCCCAAAGTTTAGCCAATCTATGGGAAATTAGATTTAATATCTATTTTAAGGTATATACTTATGTATTTAGCTGATATCAAATGTTTGATTTTGTTTTTTGTTTTTCTTGCAAGCAGTGCCTGCATGTAGGAAAACTGTATTTACTGTAATTTGTAAAAAACAAAATAATTAGCTAACATGGAACAAATGCATTATTATTCTAGTAGGCCTAACAGTTATTAATATAGTAGGATGAAAATTTATTTACTTAACTTGTTTTAAAAGCCAGGGTATCTAAAAAGATGTGGTTCAACTTTTTGTGTTGTTAATCAGGTTTGGGTTGGCCTAAGCTGAGATTCCTCCCTGGAATTTTGTATTTTTGAGTACCACAACTGATCATTCTTTAACTCTGTGCTTACGTGCTTATGTATTGAAATTTCACTAGGAGTCACAGTCTATTAAGGTATAGCATTGGGGTTACTGTATAGTAGGTAAGAACAAAGTCAGTCTCAAATGGAGAAACATGCCAGCTCCAGAAAGGTGATTTTGGAATATTTTCATTACAACACAGTCAAAGGTAGCCTTAGACAGTATTGTATCCTGCTGCTTTTATCAGCTCCAAAAATAATACATCTCTACTAGTTTATTTGCCTTTCTGTCTGTCATGTCTCTCCCCCAGCTAAATAAACTGGGGCATGCTCTGTTTTTGGCCCCAATTACAAGTGCATGGCAGTGCTTCCACCAGAATGGGTACCTCCTTCAATTTCCCCTGAGGACAGGCTGGTCTCGCCTGCACTTGTAGAAACAAGAAATCCCTGCCTCATTCTTCCACACCTGAAAGTTATTTGGGAAGTAAATGTTTGTGAGGCTACAGGGAGGTGCCAACCATAAAATAGTATGGATAAGCCTGCTTCTCTAGAAACAGCCTGAGCACCCAGATCATTGGCTAGATCATTGGCTCTTCTGCTTACTCTGCTACAGTCCTGTCTCTCCAGTGGTATGAAAATTTGAGATTCAAACACATTTTCTATAAAAGAAACCATGGACCTGATTTCCAAGTTTTGAGTGGTGTTTTACATCCACTTTGCAATGTGGCGCATACAGGAACCAGTTGATATGTGTGGAGAGCTGTGAGCCCTTGGCACAGGAGGTCTCTGTACTCCCTTGGAGAAGAGAGGCCTGGGGGCCAAAAGAATCTCCCCAGACATAAGTGACCTTCCTCAGACTCAGGGTGAGTCCAGGGTGAGCTCTGAACATGCCTTGTTTCTTTATGTTAATAGCCTCTACCCTGTTGGCTAATTGATTTCTACCCCACCCTCTACCTTCCCCATAAAAAGCCTCTGTTTCCACTGTTGAGGAGTGAGTGCTTGTTCCTAGCTGCCCCTTTGTAGGATGGCTGAACAATAAAAGCTACCAGTGGAACTCTCCTATGAGGCTCCTATCTCTCTGTTCCTGAGTTTGCCTTGGATGATTTCACAAGAGCTGGAATCACTTGTAGCTGAGAAATTGCTGCACGTCCTGAAATCACCGTTGTCTAGGAGGTTTCCCAGTGCCCCTGGAAAAGCTGTTCCTCTGCGGGGCCCGTTCTCTAGGAGGGTCGTGGCACACCCACACTAATTAGCATCAGACCCCCAGCGACAGATATGTACTACATTTATAACATTAAATTGTATTTGGTTTACATTTCTTCCTTCCATTGCTATCTTGTTACACATATTGATTACTTTGTGGGCCGTGAAAATTGAGTGTAATGTGTTAGTCAGAGACAAAAGGTGAACCAAAATTCTTTCAGACAAGTTAATAGTACTAGAAAGTGTGCATAGAAATGTTTTTAATTAATTGTTCATTTTAAAAGAGATACAAAGTAACATTGCAAATGCTATGGAAGTATTTCAAGTACATTAGGCTATAATGACAACTCCTTTTAATACTAGACCTATTGAAATTAATCTGTCAGCTAAAACTTAGTAATTTTAATAGAGGCATGACAAAGTCGTTATCACCAGAAGGATATAATAAAATATGCATTCACTGTAGTCTATACTGAGTCTTTATGCAAGAAAAAATCTGAAATGACTATAGAAAGTTTTGACTAAGAACTGCCAGATTTGATCTACAGGAAGCAATAACTTTCAGTGAGTAACACAAACTTCAGCTTGTGACTTGAAAATATATTTACATATGTTTTGATTACTTTATAGGTATGTGTGGGTGTACAGCAGTGGATCTTGGAAACAGCAGGCAAATAGAGACAGATTAGAAGCAGGGACATTTTTTGTGAAGTAACAGGCTGTATTCTCATTTTCTTTCATTAATAGGTATCTTCACCCTTTACTGATATTTCACTGACAGCCAAGTAGCCTCAATTCAGAGTACACACATTTTGCAAAGGAAATTCAAGAGACAGATATACGAAAACTCATTCTTCCTCTTTCTTACTCATGGGAGTTTTTAATCCAGTTTAGAAGGACAACAGTCTAATTTCCTAGCACAGGTCACTCTTCTACTTATTTTCTTACAAATAAAGAATTAGATTTTTATTTTTTTTAGAAAAATGCATGCACACACACAAGTCTGAAGAAGACAGGACGAGATATAGCTACATAAAAATAAACAAAAATGCCACAGATGAAGGATCCTCATCAGAAATAAGAAATGTTTGTTATGTATAAAAAAAATATTAAGATTGGAACTGCAAATTAGTAATTCTATTTAAGACAGGAAGGTTTTGTGGGTCTTTTTGCGTGAAGGAACAAAATGTAACATACCTTACAGAGGGAAAGAAAATGGACTAACAAAGTCCACTGATATCAATATGGAGTTTGTGAAAAAGTGCAGAAACGTATAGGAAAATGTTGGGTCAGATTTTGGTCCTCCTGCTGTGATTCATGATCCTACAAGGAATCTGCACAAATTTTACGTATAGTACAGAGTAATTATACAGTCAAACAACTATCATGTAGTTGCATTGCAAGTATTTAAAATTGATGTTTACATTTGTATTGACCTGTTGGTGTTTCAGTTTGTGCTTTAATATATGTGAAGTAAGAGCTTTAAAATCATTCCATAATGGGAACTTTTTCTCTGCAACAAGACAATTTGTGGGTCTACCATATCAGTACTTTCCCTAAAAATTGATTTTCTTTTTTTTAGTCATTAGTTTGTATTATGAGCATAATCTGAATTGGAAAAAGAGACCTAAGGAAAAAAAACACAAACTTTTTTTCAAAAAAAAAAACTACCAGGAGGACTGGTAGTCAGCTGGCTAACTCCTATATATCTTCACAGGCTCATTTATGTCTTTTGAATATTTTTCCATTAATTTGTACTTTGTGAAAGTCTAGAGCTAAAAATATGTGAAGTGTATAATATGATGAACCAGTTGTCTGTAGAATGAATGGCCATGGACAAGAGGCTGCAGTTGCTAATTTATTTCATTAGTAAAAACTAAGACATAGCACCATCTAATCAGTTAAAAAATTCTCAGTAATAAAGAGCCATGTGTTATACCAAACATCTGATCTCGATTACTTGTGTGGATATTCATCATTAGGAATAAATGTTTTAAGGCTGAAAACTGAATGGCTATTTTATGAAGAAACAAAACATTATCAAGGATTAATAATGATGATAGGGATGTAAGAGAAATAGTAAAAACATTTCATTGATACATGGAATGAAGTCTTTTAATGCTAGCATGGTTCAAGTAACTTGACAAACTACTGTAAATTATTTTTCTCCTTGTACCAACAGCTATTTTTGGGATCAACAGTGTGAACCGTGCTCTTTGTGCAGTTATTCTTCAATGTACTGAATCTTGAATGCAATGCATCTAGGAATAGAATTTCAACACAAAAATCCTTCTTGACGATAGCCAGAAAGTCCTTTCTCTACATATTCCACTCTTGTGAACACACAAAGAAAATGCATATTTTTTACTTGCAAATTGCTTCAGCTATGTACCCAAGTTTTATATATATGAGCATCTTCTGTCATGTTTTGCTGCTCATTCTGTTGTTATACTCTTAACAAAGGAAGAGATTGCAAATTGCAGTCCTCTAGGTGATCTGAAAGAAATCAACTCTGAATGCAACTTAAAATACAAGTTAAAGAAACCACACCTAAAATTTGTAATAAAAGCTTCAAATACAGTTCAGAGAAAGAGTATATTCAATAAAATTCACAGACTAAATGAATTATGCAGTGCACACCTGCCTCTCAGGATTAATTCTCATGTTATAGTGAGCTTGGAAAATTGTTATTTCTTGACCTAAAAGGAGGTTAAAACACTTTCACTGGAAATCAATTCACTTTAAAATATTTAGCACTCTTCGTATTTTGTAGAAGTATATATAACAGGGTGAGTTTCAATTGGTATTTTATATAGTAGTTGTGGGAAACCTATCATACGCAAAAAGAAATGTCAATGTGTTTAAAAAGACAGACCATTTCATTATTTTCTTCTAAAATGCTAGCTGAAAGAGGAGCTGAGAAGTAAGATGTGCTTTATGTCTTGTGCTGGTATAAGTGACTACTTCACTTACTGAATGAAAGTGATTGTTAAAAAAAGTCTTTGTTATTAACCTTGTTCTTTACATAAACATGATCTTCAACATCATCAAATACTGCTGTGTGCTGCAAAATGTCTTTATTCTTTTTGCTATAGTTTCAGATGAAACTTTGTTTGTGCGTCACTGGTAAGTGCCAGACTCAGAATAAAACCTGGGAAAAACTGATAAAAAATGTTGACTTGTCCTGTGCCCAAGGCAGGGACACTAAACTTACAAAATTTTTGATGAATATTTGCCTAACCTTAACCTCTGCTGACAGAAATGACCATTTGTGTAGTGGCATTATTCAAAGGTGTGCAGAGAAAATTAACTGTCACAAGTAGATGCAGAAGTGGACTGTATAAATCCCCCTTCTTACAAAGGGTGAAACTCAAGCTCAATTACACTCCTACAACTGTACACTTGATAAAAAGAGGTAACCATTTCTATTTTATGGGGAGAGTAAATGTAATGGAAAAAGGGCCCTGACAAACAAATTTTGTTCATGTCACAAACAGTCCTAATGCCTGTCTATTCCCATGGCTATGTTTACATGAATGAACATTGTGGTGCAATAGAAAAGGAACAAAATTGGACTACTTTTCTCAGAGAAGCTATGGAGTCTCTGTGGTGATTTTCAAGCCCTGACTTAGATAGGGCAAAGCTCTGAAAAGTCTGGTCTTAATTCATTGCTGAAGTGGTCTAGACAGGAGGCTGAGTTTAAAGGCCTCCCTTCCCATTTGACTGACTACCTGATCAGGAGACTGGAGAACCTTGTACTAAGACCCTGTCATCTATGCTAAGTACTGGTTGAAAATTTTACTTCAGATCATATTTAGTCCTGTTGGCTGGACCAAATTTTGTTATCAGACATACGTTTGATGCTGTGATATGCTCAGTTACAACCCTAGATCCCTATAGAGGGCTGAGTGTGTTCAGTGAGTGCCCAGATTACAGGATCGGTGTTAGTGTCCTCCAAAAGGAAGCATTTTCACATTCATTAAAGATGAAACAATACAGAATGCACTAGATGCATAAAGACATTTACTTCAGAATAATATGTCTCCTCTGAAACATAGTACTAAAGCCATATATATGAAAATAAATTTGAAAATTTGGCGCTTGGTACTCCACTGTTCTTGGGCTGTCTTCCTCACTGTAATCAGGAGTGGTTTTATGGAAGTCTTCCTCTCAGCCTAGGGAGAGTGTAATAGCAGGTAGACTTGTTGAAAGGACAAGTGTTTTACTAAACTCCGGATTTGATGCAGTAATGAGATTTGACTGGAAAATTACGTATTGGCTATAATTCAGTTTTAGCTGTGAATTTACTGAGGTGTTTTTGTTATTATTTGTTATCAGGAAGAGATGGAAGCAACTCAAAATTATGTCATGGAACTCTGTTTTATCACAGCATTTACCAGTTCTTCCATTTGGACCTGTAATTTTCTTGTTGTTCTTCCTCAGCCCCTGAGCACTGACTGACAGGAAAATTTTTGTTACTCTAGTATCATTTAGATAATTTTCTGAACACTTAGAATTGAAGCAATAATCATCCATCCCTCTCATGTACTTCTGAAATATCTGAGGCATAATCAAGTATAAAAAAGTCTTGCCTACCCTAGGAAAAAAGTCAGGAAGTTCTTTCCTAAAAACAGCTATGTTGCTTTGAAATCTAGAAGAAGAAAGGCAAATACCATTGTTTGAACTGCCCCTTGGTAGAAGAGTGATCATATACAGCAGTAGAGATTCGACAGTATCTTGTAGCAGGGAAGTCTTGCAGCAAGATAATCCTGCATCTGTTCTTTGGGATTTGACTCAACTATTGTTATCTTTCGCTTGTGTTGCCATTCAAGATTTTCAGTATAAGCCACAGTTTCTAACTTTAGGTGGGGACATTGCGGTCATCAAACTGGCCTCTTGTCTCACACTAATAAACAAAATTCACCTCATTATTTCTGTGGCAGATCCAGAGACACCAGAAAGATCCATGTCTGCTCTAAAGCTATTCATTTCCAAGGACATAAAAAAGGAATACAAGGAACAGCTGGAGAGAAGTGGAAAGAGGTCTAAGGTGCCAGAGAAATTACAGCCACACCTACTACTTGGTGGTTCTAAATCAAATGTATTACTCCAATGAGAAAGCAAGTTTGGAAATCTACAAAACATAGCCAAGCCTTTGCACACCTGTATTTTTGCCCTTGAGTCTGAATACTTATAAATACATATCAGTCTATGCAGAGAACCAATAAAAATCAACAGCAATACTTGCTGTGGTGGATTTACCCTGGATGGATATCAGGTGCCCAATAAAGTGTCTCTAACTCTCCTCTCCTCCATTGGACATAGGAGAGAAAATACAATGAAAAGCTTGTGGGTTGAGATAGGGGCAGGAAGAGATCACTTAGCAATTGCTGACATGGGCAAAACAGACTTAGGGAAATTAGTTTACTGTTAATCAACTCAGAGCAATGACAAATAAACCCAAATCTTAAAATACCTTCCCCCCACCTCACTCTCCTTCCTGGGCTCGACTTCAACTCCCAAGTTCTCCACCTCCTCTCCACCAATAGCACCTGTGGATGGAGAATGGGGGTTGTGGTCAGTTAATCATATGTTATTTCAGCTTACTTATCCCACTAGTTCCCTGGTCCAGTATGGCAACCCTTCCATGAGAGACAGTCTTCCATGAACTTCTCTAACATCAGTCCTTCCCATGGGCTGAAGTTCTTTATTAACTGCTCCAGCATAGGTCTCCTCATGGGATGCAGTCCTTCAGGAATGGGCTTTTCAAGCATGGTTCCCCCAAGGGGTCACAAGTCTTGCCAGCAAAACTGCTCTACAGCATAGACTCCTGTCTCCACAGGGTCACAGGTCCTCTCAGGAGCCTGCTCCAACATGGCCTCTTTTCTCCATGGGATCACAGTGTCCTTCGGACATCCACCAGGATGGCATTGGGTGCTCCACGGGCTGCAGGGACACAGTTGCCTCACCATGACCTTCACCACTGGCTGCAGGGGAAATGGCTCCTCTGGCATCTGGAGCACCTCCTTTCCCTACTTCTCCACAGACACGGGGTATCTGCAGGGCTGCTTGTCTCACATTTTCTCACCCATCTGTCCACCTGCAATCTCACAAGCTTTTTTTTCCCCCTTTTTACATACATTGTCCTACAGGTGCTGCTACAGTCACTGATGGGCTTGGACTTGGCCAGCAGTGGGTCCATCTTGGAGCCAGTTGGCATTGGATCTGTTGGACATGGGGAAAGGTTCTGACAGCTACTTTCAGCAGCCACCTCTAAAGCACCACCTCTTCTTAAACTTTGCCATGCAAACCCAATGCATTTTCATGTAGCATGCGCCTTGTATTCAAAGAAAAAGGACAATATATCAGAATATAAGGAGTGGGTTCCTGTTTCTTGTGCCATCTCTGAAAAGGTGTATTTGCCCAGCCAACCCATGTCAGATTGCCTCTGCAAGTAATTTAGAAAAAAGCAAATCATTATTCTGCCTGCTGTGATTCCTCACAAACAGCATTTGCTTTGTAAAATTCTTTCTTCTGTTGAAGGCAAATTTGTTTTTTCTCTTTCCTTTTGTACCACCTTTGGAAACATTGCTATGTATTGACAGATATCTCCAGAGACATACATGTCCACTTTTCTTTTTCTATAAAGCAGGCAGTACTTTAGACTTAATTTCTTTTAATGGAAAATTGTAACTTCCCAGGAAGTCTTTTTCTTTGTGAATAATGAGTGCTAGACAGTTGTAACACTGTCATGAGGTACTGGTAATTAGGATGGCTCATTGGTAGCTTCCTAAGACAAAGATCTCTTAGTAAACTTAATGGTTTTGAGTCATTACCAGGCAGATTGAAAACTGATATATTTTTCTCCCAATCTAAAAGAGTAATAATAAGACTCTTCTTTAATCCGCTGTTCTGAGACTCTTAATCTCCTGAGTTACTTGACAATTTAAGAATTTTATGATGAAGTTTAGGTGTTTGGGTTTTTCCCTAAACACTAGTAAACACAGAAAAAGTAGACAACATTCAGCACTGGGAACTGCTTCTGAGAAACTGGCCCAAAGGCTTTTTTTTCAACAAGGAGTAGCAATTGCTCTGATCTTGTGTTTTTGAATGTATCTATAATGTCAGCGCGATGTATACACACTTGAAATATACAAGTATTGAAGACCTAAGATGAACGGGGTCTTAAATGATGAGTCATAAATTAATTATGCAATTTTTAGTCTTTTTGAACAAGAACTTTTAGTGATATTGATTTCTTAAGATATTTGTTCCCATCCCATAACATGTATAACATCTGTTCTATGGCCGGTGACAAATGGTCTGGGCCATCCACCTTATTCTGGATGACTTAGGGTACAATTTTGATTTAAAGGATCCAAGTAATTTAGTTCCTTAACATCTGACTTCAAAGACATTAATTCTCCTTTAATTTGTTCCATATAATTTGTGACTAGAGAAAACATGGTATATGTTCAAAACCTTTGGGAAGCATTGCATAGTGTAGACATAGTACCAGCTTCAGCAGTTTTGGAAGGTACTTAAAACTACCAGCAAGGAAACAGAATTAACTTTAATAGCTCTTGGATTAAAACCCTGTGTTTTATTTAGGAAATGGTTTTGATTTAATTTACTCTAGTTTTCATGGCTCTTCACTCAGTTGATTTATTACCAATTTAGACTAACAGAAGTGAAAGAAGGAATCAAATTCTTAATGATCACTAAATGTAGTTACGGCTGTTTTCAATGGGAAGCATAAGGAAATACTCTTTCTACAGTTGATGTGTTTCTGTATTCCATTTAACCAAGACTATGTCACAAAACCAAAAGTTAATATGGAGTATCTGGTAAATTTGTGTTCTTTTTTAAGTGGTCTGCTATTTTTATTGCTTTTATCCTTGTAAAAAATAACTGCATCTTCTGATTCTCATTTTACAAAGAAGTGTCCTGAAACAAAGATGTATAAAAACTTTCCTTCAAAAGATATTTCTAATGTTGCACACAATAATTTACCATAGGACAATTAATTTCCCTAGACAGTACAAGGAACTACTCTAGCAGACTTTTTGCAACTTTGGGCAAATGTTGACTATCTAAAAGCAGTTGTTGTATTAACATTCTAGCAAAATATTTTAAAAGTGCATAATGAATTTAGGGGCTTTCCTCAAAGTTTTAAAATATTAGGCACTAACCCAGCTGTTTCTCACTGACTTTTGACAACAATTAAATTCTGAATATCTCTGTACAAACACAAAAAGAAACTATGTTTATGTCCAGGCAAAAATGGCCAAAGTGTGGGGCCAGCTTGCTCTGGGCTGGGTGTCTAGCAATGGCAAGGTTAGGGCCAGTGTAGAGCAAATGTCCATGTCCTGGGTAGACTTGAGGATGCACTCCAAGAAGAAGCATGCCTTGCCCTTCCTTGCTTCCAGCTTTGCCTCCATGTCAGTGCCTGATGGATTACTTCCCTTGCCAGTGGTTTTGAAAGGAGACTATATTGAGAGTCTGTGGCTTGGATAGAGTCTTCAAACCATTGGAAGCATTTTTGCTCAGCGTTGTCCTGTGCATTAGTAGTTCTGTGTAACTTTTGGTGATGGTGTGATTGGACAAAGTGATTTACTAGGGTGTGCCAGTGGCTGCTGTTTGAAAAGAAAGAGGTTGTCCAAGGTTCTCTGTCAATACATGCTCTCGGGCACTGGTGTCATTCCTCCAGTGCTTCCTCCTGTGGCCAAAGAGTGCTGTGCTTGAATGGCCACCTGCTTTTAGGCTGCCCATAAAAACCTGGGAGTCTTGGGGCCTGGAGCTTCCCTTGCTTGACAGGGATCCAGCGAAGGTGTGCATGTGGGTGCACGGGTTCCATAAGAGCAGAGCAAGTCCTGCCTGCCTTCCTGGCACAGCTGTGGGAGCTTGGACTGGTAGAGTTGGGCTGCTCTTGTAGAGGAATGAGAAGGAAAGGCTTTGTCAGGTGCGACTGGAGAAGGACCAGGGATGCCTGAGTGCAGAAGCACCAGTGGGAGGACCCTTTAGGGCTGGTGCTGTCAGTACAGTTCGCATCCCTGGGCCGTGCACAAATTTTTTGGGCCATCCACAGCCTGACAGCCCTTTGCTGGCACATGAAAGTAGGAGGCTGGGAGAGCATGAGGCAAAGATTTCCTCTTGCAGCAAGCAAACTAATGTTGCTCTTCTGATTTCAGCAAACCAACAAGTTGCTCAAGGATGTGAAACAGAAGTTAAACAAATTGTGTAGCCCAAGAACTTCTCCCCCTGTGTTTCCAGCACTGCTGAGACATCCATGGGTAAGTATTCCTTACAATGGTTTTGGGATAAAACCAGGTCCTGGAAAGCATCTGGATGTTTATTATACAGAAGAGCAGGCAAAACTCCAAGCTCAGTGCACTGCTCTGATCATGTACTCCTAGGCTGCAGCTGCACAGCTGGTCAGGCATTCCCTGTGCTCAGTGGGATTGGCTCCCAAGAAGCACAGGAGCCTGCCGGGATGAGGTGTTTGAGAGCCCCAGAGCTGTGCCATGCCACCACACTTACTGTTTTGCCACAGGCCCCCTTCTGCCAGTGCAGGCTGCATTATCAGTAGCCAGGCTCTGTGGTTTCTCATGCTGCTGTGGTATCCATGCTGGACCTCCTCTCTGACTCTGTTCCTGTGGAAGTGTGGTACAGAAGCGGGCACAACATGGCAGTGCTAACCACACCAGTATTGAAGAGAAGGGAGGGATCATCTCCCTCAGCCTGTAGGCCACACTTCCTATTGCAGGACCATTAGTCTTGTTTGCCAAACAGGCATACTGTTGGTGTCCCTGTAGCATTTCCTGCCACAGAAAAATTTAAATTAGTTTTTGAAAGAATTTAATAGTCACAAATTTTAATCTTCTTACTACTGGCTTATGCCATTTTATTCTATCATACAAGCATATGAGAATTGAAGCTTTAATGTTGTAATCAAACTAAGCACATCAAAATTAGGAGTAAAATATTGTTGTTAAGGTTAGTGGATTTGCAATTTAGTGCACTCTGAAAACCTCCAGGGCATGTGCTACATTTGCCTAAAGGACCAGACACACATCCGTTCAATAATACTTCATGGAATGAGGCCAGCTAACTTAGATGCAGTAGCCAAGCGTAGATTTCCCATGAAAAATGGTGTTTCATTTAAAAATAGGGCTTGTTTTTAATCCACTTACCAAGTGCATATAACTGCACTATTGATTTTTTAACACACTTTTGCTGCTAACAACTATTTAGGAAGCCAACATAAAACCAAAGGTTTTCTTTTTAATTCATAAATTTTCACTGAAAACATAGAAAGACAGGAAAATAGAGAAAGAGCTGCTACTCAGTTTTAGAAATCTTATCTTAAATTTGCATCAGGAAACACAAACAGAACATGAAGGTCTGAAATATGAACCTGCAAAGTATTTTACAGATTCGTACCATGTTAAGATGAAGGACAGTTTTAACAGAGGAGTGTTCCAAAGTGGATTTAAAAAGGATACACAGATTATTTTTAATTAAACGCACCTATTTTGAGATTATTTATCTTGCTCTCTGTAGACCATGAAAAGTCAATAGGCAGGCACTATTTTCTTCACTTTTGTGTCTGTCCAAAGAGTTGTCATTGTATTCTATTTTTCCATTTTATGACCTTGTCCTAAGTTAGGATAGTCTGGGGGTTTAGTTTTTAGACTTAGACAAATCATTCCTCTCTTTCCTTGTAAATGGTTCATGGGAGACATGGTAAAACTGGTGATCATGCTCTGTTAGAAGGCAACATATTTTGAAATACGTATTTTAAGAAAAGCATCAGTTACAGTATGTTGTTCAAACTACTTACATAATTACAGGCTGGAAGTTGTATTAAGGTTTCTATTTATATGACTGATTTACAGCTACATTTTAGTGCACATATTCCTGGTGATTTGTTATCCCTTACATGTATTTTTCAATTAGAGTAGCATACATACAAAAAAATGCACCAGGACATGAGGTTACTGTAAGTAATGAGATGGTAGAAGTATGTATTAAGATCTTCCAGTGGTACAACTCTGTGTGTTTTTAAACATATCTAGAAAATATTCTTTTGTCAAGGACTTACTTCAGCTATACATTATCTACATGCTGACAATGTCACAGCTTATGACAGATTCTGATCCTGAGGCATATGAAGGGTGTTTTGCAGTGTGTTACTCAGTGTTCAATTGTTATTTTTATTAGGTGGTTTAAACACTATTGGTGGTCTGTTGAAATGAGCTTTAAAAGAAAACTCAGCTCTTACGAGAAATAACTTTCTGAAGAGCCCCCACTGAGTTATTGTGATTGTTTTTATATTTTTCTCCAACTTTGGGAAAATGTACACTTTACAGCCTACTTTGAATAAAAGTATACCAAATGTAACCCAAAGACAACTTATCAAAACCTTTTGATTTTTCTTTTTATGAAAACTGGGGAAATGTTACTGCCTTTTCAAAATGCAAAATATTTGCCACACCAGCTAAAGAATAAATAGAGTAAATGTTAGAAGCTGACAAGTCTGGAACCACAAATGAAGGAAGAAGTTAGCAGAGTTTCCTTTGCCCTTTTCAGGCATGTGTTTAGGCTCCAGAATCAGACCCTGGTGATTACAGAGTAGCTGAAACCGTTATCTGAAGCAGATTCACTGTTTGTCTTAAATGGTCTGCTGAATATAAATAAAGATGAAGAAGCTTGCAAATCAGCAGAAGTACAGCTGTTTTGAGTGGTACATAACAAATACTATTCTCTGGGTCTGCAGTTTTGAAGTAATACTGATATCAAAGAGGATGTTTTGCCACCAAGCACTTCTGGAGCATGGAGCATATTTAGCATGGACATGCTGAAATATCGAAGTATCATACCTAACTTATGTTTGCTTTATTGTAGTGTATGTAACTTTCAGGTGGGTGGTGGAGAAAAAGCTTCTGACGTTGCTGGTCTTCTTGCTGTGAGTTAGGGTACTTTTCTGTGATGCAGTCATGTAATACATAGGAAAATTGCTTTATTTTGTGTTGAGCAAGAGAAAGGAACCTGCAACATCTCTATCAGCCACAAGTAGAATGACCAGCTATCACAAGTGGCAGAAACACAGGAAGATCCCAATGCAGATATCAAACTTCAGTCCTCAAAACCAAAGAGCATTTTAAAGTATTGCCAACCATAATAGTTCTTCTGACTGAAAACAAAATTCAGAAAGGTGCAGTACATTCCAGTCCTCAAATGCAGCTCTTGTTTATCTGTCAGTCTATCATGAGTCAGCTAACACAAACTGCCACCCTGATCCAGAGCAGCTGTCTAATTACAATTTTGTTATTATTAATTGCTGAGTAGAAAAACATTTGTAATTAGCTCAGACTAAATCATAGTTTAAACAGCCAAAAATTACATTACAAACTAAAGTGCAATTAAAGCACTACAGTAAAGTGTTTATTTAAACCCAGTTTAGCTACTGCAGATTTTTCAATCAGGTTCTCAGGCTCATACATAGATGTAATTAGTCTTCAGTACTGACAGCATACTGCATTTATTCATTAAGCATCAATATTGTTGAACAAATGTAAATAAAATTTAGACAGGAATTCTTTAAAGGGGCAGTCATGGAAACATCTGGATGAGATAATGAGGCTAGGAATGATGTGAATGTTAATGAGTTTTGGTGCTGCTCTGGTACCCAAAGAATTTTTGAAGACACACGCTTTGAACTCCCACTACTTGCACTGAATTTGTAAGCATCAGTGATTCTGCTTTTACTGGTGTGTAGTCACTTATCTTGGCTGCTTCAGTGGGACTCTAGGCTCTGCACCTGGACAGATTCCCACCAAGCAGACAGGATAGAATTTTGTACTTGAACACTGGGAAGGAAAACAGCACACAACAACATCACCAAATTTTCTTAAGATGTTTTGCTGAATTTAATGTAAGCAAACTGATCTTTAAACACACAGTAAAACTATTGGCAAAATTTGTTTCTTTCAGTTATGTGGAAAGAAACTAACATATCTCTTACAGGGTGTGTCATAGAAAGTGTTCATATCAGAAATCTGACTTCTACTGCACATTGCAGGGAGTAACCTTTTCTGAGTTCATAGCTGAGAAAGCAGCTTTTATCCCGGGAAGCAAGAAAATCAGCCTTGATAGAGAGGAGAACATACTCTGGTATCAGACTTCTGAAAATTCTTAGATTCTAGGACACTCATGGATGAGGTTTGGTGTGGACAATGGCAAGGAGTAAGATATAGCACACTCAGTATTAATAGAATGAATGTCAGGGATATGGAAATTGCCCTGAAATAATTATCAACATTGATGCAGAAAACTATACCAGACTGTCTGTTATAGTGATGGTAATCTTGTGTCCTTCATGCTGCTTCAGCTCAATTATTGACACCATAGGACAAATCTCTGAACAGCGCAGAATTATATTATGTAGTTAATGTCCTACTAGTGATGTTATACAACAAGGAAACTCCTTTCACGCTATTAGCTTTGGGGATCTAAAAAACACAAATTGTTTTTTCTGGTTTTATTCAACATCTGTAGATTAGCTTACAGGGAATTTCTCAGGAGTCATACACTCAGGTGAAAAAAAAATTCCAGAATTTTAGAAGCCTGTTGTGTTTTATTTTAAGCTTTGAGCTTTCAAAACCTGGTTTTCCTAACAGGTTTTAAAAAGTGCTCATAGGATGTTCAAAAAAAAAAAGGACTCAAAGGGTGCTTTTAAGAAGTGCTCAAGGTTTTAAAAAGTCCAGCAAAGGCTGTTCAAATGCATTCGCTGACAACTCCATCCTGGTTTTGTAGGGGGCCTAAAGATGCCAGATATGTTGTGCTTGTCTGTGTGAGTGCACTAGACATCTGCTTCATAATAAAAGAAAGTGTAAGTGAATGTATTACCATGTGAACTAGTGTTTCTTTGCTACTTTGCTGAGATATTGCTCATGTCAACATTTCAGTCACTAAAGTGTGTCTATAATTTGTTAGCCGTGATAGCATTCTGATTTTGTGGTTCACATTCATGTCCTCAGCTGTGTCCCATACAGAACCTCCAACAGAACTTTGAGAAGCAATACACATTCTTTACACTCCAAACCCCTCCAAACTCCACCTCCAACCCCCTTGTCCTATTATAAGATTTCTTTCTTTCTCCCATTTATTGAAGCTTGTTGCCTTATTTTTACTGTTAAAAATAGCTAGCTCTATACTAGATAGTTCCCAAGACTAGTGTTCTATAAACATAGCTATGTTATTGTAGAATTATCTTGTTATTGCATTCCTTTCCCATGGACACAGATCTTTGATGGACATTTCTTTTGACCACTGTAGTTAAAGGAGGAATAGGTAATTTCCTCCAATGAACAGTGATTTCAAAAAGTGTATATAAGAATTAAAAGAAGGTGGGTCTGCCCCCTTCCTTCCTTTCCTCTGAACATGAACACAGCTGGCTCTGGCTCTTTCTTCTGTGTCTCCAGCATTCCAGTGGTGATAGAAGCTGGCTCTGTGGTAGCCTTGAGTTCCACACTAATGCGTTCAGTAACTATCTAATAACAAGACATAATGAAAATGTGTATCACCACATACACTATTCTGCAGAAACTGGCTCCCTTCATGAAACTTTGAACACCATAAACAGAAGGCTAGCTAGGTAAACTTTGCATCTGGAAATGTTAAAGAATTCAAGGACATAAGAAAAATTAAAGAAAAAAATATTAATCCTGGTGGAATAAGTAGTCATATCTTATTAAGCATGGAGGAGTTGAAGAGGCACCATGTTAGCTGTCTAAAATCCTAAGTACCTGGTGAAAGTGATCTGTCTGTCTGTCAGACAGTTGTGATGATTTGGCTGAAACACTTAACAGTACAGAACCAAGACAAGGCTTCTTTCATTGTGGACAAATTTGGGCTCTTACTAGGAAACTTAGAAAAGAAGCCTAAGGAAAGTTTGAATAAATCCTAGTGTGTAAATGTGTTGTTTTAAATGCAGGTCTGTCTCTTTTTCAAAAAAGTTTTAACAGCCTCAATGTTTTTTGTGCTTCTGTATCTCAGATTTTCTGTCTTCCTACCCAAATTAGGTAATAAACAATGTCTTGAATGACCACAATAAAGTGAACTAGAGCTAAGTAACCATAACACCCACTTTTAAAATGCAAGCCTATATAAATCATAATATTTAAAGGGCTCTCAGTTCTGAGTAAATGCAGGCCAGTTGTGAGAATAATGTGGTCATAGTTTTGGTAGAACAGTTGGTTGGAAAACATGATAGCTACCTTTCAAAAGTAAAATCAATTACATGCTTATTTTAAGACTTTCTTGCAACAGAATTCTTGAAACAGGTGCTTACTTCCATCTCTGTTCAACACTATGTGCATGTTTAAGGACATGAATAAGGTAATTTTTAGGAGGAAATTATATTTTTAATGAGGATGTTATCAATCAGATATGATGTTTGGTGGGAGTTTTTTTTCCCAGGTGAGAAATGTTTATTTGTTTTCAGATGACACTGTCCTTTCAGGTTCCCTCAGGTCTCTTCACAAAAATGATTCCCATAGAGGAGAGAATCCTAAAAATTATAAATAAATCATATGGGAATTAATAAAGGAAAGAAAGATTTATGTCTATAAAATTTACTGGCCTTTGACTGATCCAAGTACAGAAAAAGCATACTTGATCCATTAACACTTCAAGGGTTAAATAAAAGCCTTTTTATTTTTATAAAGACTTAGTTGATAATAAAAATCTATGTAACTTCTAAAATCTATGTAACTATGTAATTTAAGGCCTTTAAATGCAAACAGTAGAAATAGTGCTTCTCTCAATATTCATCATATCGTGTGTGTGTTTGCTCATGCTAAAGTGAATTTGACATAATGGTAAGTAGTTCAATCTATACTGCTGGAAGCTTTCCCTCACAAACTATTGATTTACTTACTCCATCCACAGCATGCTCAGAAACACTTCCCATTCTGTTTACCATTCTGTACGGCTAGAATGCATCGTGTCACACTGTCTAATAGAATTAAGCAAACCTTGGGATTTTACTGGAAAACTTGCTATATATATTTGTAGCTCAGCATAGTGGGGAGAAGAACCCGGCTATTTTAGCACCAAACCCACAAGTTCTTATTTTGGTAACTTTCTGTTTTGCTTGGACAGAGGCATTGATGTTAGCAAGTACGGGCTATATCCTGAGTGAAAATGAAAGTACCTTCAGATTATGAGGTGAGATCATCCCCTCTGTGTCATGAACAGCCAGGGTGAGCGGTGAGCCTTGGTAGGTCAGAGTGGGATTGGGTCTACACAGAGATGGTGCAGGATGGGTGGCCTACTTGTCATTTTAAATTCTTGTAGGATAATGTGATGGTTTGAGGAGTTTGGGAGGTCTAGCTTTCTGGGTGTGGTAGGGGCCAAAAGATGGCTTCTGTAAGAAGCTTCCAGAAGCTCCCATAGCTGTCCGGTCAGGGCCTATCTCAGATGGCTCCTGGGAGATTGATGTGATGTTTTCCACAGCTGGGCCAATTAGGAAGGACAGAAATGCCTCTGTGACAGTATATTTAAGAAGCAATCTCTGTAGTACGCAGGTGCGCGCCATGTAGCCATGTAGACACGTAGGTTGTAGGTTAGGCAGAGGAGAGGGAGTATAGCAAACAACTGAGAAGAACAACTGAACTATCAGATATGAAAGCCAGCAAACGATGCCAGTCTGCCAAAGAAGAGAAGTGATGGGGGAGGAGGTTCCTGCATCATTGCAACTGAGACATTCTCGTGGCCTGTGGTGAGAAACTTTAATCAAACTTGGAGCAGAGATGGTGCAGGAGGGAGTGAACTCCCACAAGAGTAGCTGTGTCTGGTGGGGACCGAGGACTTTGCTCCTGAGTCAATAAGGGAGTCAATTAAGTTAAAAGAAGCCTGGTTTTATTCCTACCCTAAGAGAGAGACCAGCCCGACGGGGGAGGATGGAGCAGAGATGGTGCAGAAAGGAGTGATCTCCTACAGAAGGGGCTTTGGTCTGGTGAGGAGTGGACACAGTCAGTAACTGCTTCTACTCCTAGAAGGGTTGAACTGCAGGAGTCAGTGAGGTAAAGAAGCTTTGGGTCACCCACCTCCACCCTAAGTATGGACCAGCCTGATCTGGGAGGAAACAGCGGCGGCAGTTTCGGGCAGGCTGCACACCAACTTCTGCAAACCGTGCCATGGCGCCAAAGAAGAGAGAGAGGGACCCCTCCAGATATAATTGCTAAGAAGAGGAAACACCTGAGCATCTGAGGACTAAACTAATTAGAGAAAAACCCCCTCCCCGGGTTCCCCTTATGATCTGGGATAAGAGAAAATTTGTGAGTCTGCTGGGTGGGGGGGGATGGGAGGACAGCAGAGGAAGAATGTTTAGGAGACCTTCCTTTGTTTTTGCTTGCTCCTTTGACTCTGTAATAAATTCACTTTATCACTTAGAAGCACTGACCTTGTCTCAGCCTAATTTTGCTCCTCTGCCAGCATTTCTTATCATGGTTTAGTAACACAGTTCTGTTCAGAAGGGGAAAAAAAGCAGTTCTAGTGGGGCCTTGGCCATTGGCCAGGGCTAAACCGCTACAGATAAGGAAGGAGTTGTGCTGAAACAACTGGGAATTCCACAGGGAGTGTGAGATCTGCTGTGGAAGAGGAACGTCTCTCAAAGCCCTTGAGAAACACATTCAGAAAGGTTCAATGTTCAATCTAGAAATGACGTGGATATAAAAAGACTTGTCACAGTGACTTTTGATGGCTTGGCTGTTACTCTGAAATACTGGAAGTATAAATGTATGAATGTAAAGTGGGAGAAAATGCAAAGAATCATAGTAACACAATCATAGAAGGATTTGGGTCAGAAGGCATCTTGTAGATCATGTAGATCCAACCCCTCTGCCATGGACAGTGACACCAGCTTGCTCAGAGCCCCATTCAACCTGGCCTTGAACGGTCCCGCTGATGCTGCATCGTGTTCCAGTGCTTCACCACCCTAATGAGCAAAGAATTTCTTCTTCCTAACATCCAATCTAAAGCTGTCCTCTTTCAATTAAGGCCATTCCTCCGTGTCCTGTCACTATACTCTCCACCTATCTTGTAGGCCCCCTTTAGGTACCAGAAGGCTGCAATAAGGTCTCTCTGGAGCCTGCGCTTCCCTAGATTGATCAATCCCAACTGTCTCATTTTGTCTTCATGGAAGAGCTGTTCTAGCCCTCTGATCATCTTCCTAGCCCTCCTCTGAACTCATTCCACCAGACCCATGTCTTTCTTATGTTGGGGGCCCCAGAACCGAACACAGTACTCCAAATGGGGTCTCACCAGAGCAGAATAGAGAGGGACAAGAGCCTCCCTTGGCCACACTGCTGGCCACATTGCTTTGTTAGCAGCCCTGGATATGATTGGCTTTCTGGGCTGTGAGCACACAATGATGGGTCATGCCAAGCTTCTCCAACGTGGGGGGTGTTTGCTCCGGCTTTCACAGCTGTGCTTAAAAGGAGCCAACTGGGCGGTTCCCTTGCCCTCATGACTGCTGTGACATGGAGTGGGGTTTGCTACAGCTTTCACAAGTGTGTTTAAAAGAACCCTCTAGGGAGCACAGGAACCTGGAGCACAGTGACCAGGAGCAGGCAAACAAGGGCATGGCATGTCTTTGAGGGCGTGGCACAGCAGTTTGCCCTTGGGCAGTTTATGCAGGCAGGGCAAGCAGGCAGGGCTGAGGTCATCACCCTGCTGGTGGGGTTTTATTTGTGGTAAGGTTTGTTTGGCTGATTTGCTGTTTGGGGATTTCTTAGCAATGGTTTGTAAACAATTGAAAGCTAGAACTAATAAAAAGGTTCCAACCCAAAAAGAACCCCCCAAAAAGAACACGGCTGTCCAGATATCTTCCTGGGAGGAGTGTTTGAGCCTGTTAGCAGTACCTGGGGACAGTGCACAAGATTCCTGTGTGCATTGCAAACAGGTGAATGATCTCGTCTGTCTGGTGGCCGAACCCAAGGAAGAAGTTGAAAGACTAAGGAGTCTTAGGGGAAGGGACCAGCAGAGTTTCACCATTTTGTCCCTTGGAGAAACCCACCAGGAATCGGAGGACTCCCATGACTCCTACCATCAGGCAGAATGAGGAGACCTTGTTGATGAAGCAGAGGGGAAATGGGTCCCTGCTCAGGGAATTAATAAAAAGTTTTTCCGACCCCCATCACCTACCCAGGTGCCACTACAGAACAGGTACGAGGCCCTGGATCTGGAGGCTCAGGCAGACAACACTGAAGAAAATTGACTGCCCAGAGAGTCCCCCCATTACACTTCGACTGTCAGACGGGTCATCACTTCTACCATTAGAAAGAAACGGAGGGTAGTTGTTGTAGGTGACTCCCATCTGAGGGGAACAGAGGGCCTGATATGTTGACCGGACCCATCTCACAAGGAGGTCTGCTGCCTCCCTGGGGCTGGGATATGGGATATTACCCAGAGGCTCCCTGGGCTGATTCAGCCCTCTGATTCCTATCCACTGCTGATACTCCAGGTTGGCAGTGATGAGATTGAAAGGAAGACCACTAGGGCAATTAAAAGGGACTTCAGGGCTTTGGGTCAGGTGGTTGACAAGGCTGGAGTGCAGGTGATATTCTGCTCAGTCCGTTTAGTGGCAGGGATATATGGTGTTAGGTAGGAGAATCCACGTTATTAATAAGTGGCTTGACGGCTGGTGTCGTTGGTAGAAGTTTGGGTTCTTTAATCATGGGGCAACTTTTACAGCACCTGGCATGCTGGAGCCAGAAGGGCTCCATCTATCTAGTAAAGGTAAAAGGATTTTTGTCCATGAATTGGCAGGACTGATTGGGAGGACTTTAGACTAGGTGTGAAGGGGAGGGTGATGCAACTAGGTTTCCCAGAACAAGCCCAAGGGTGGTGAGCCAAAATCAGGGGTGAAATTAGTGGCCCAGCGGAAGTGCATGTACACTTATGCACGCGGCACGGGTAACAAACAAGAGGAGCTGGAAACCATGGTACGACAGGAAAGCTATGATGTAGTCGCCATCACAGAAACATGGTGGGATAATGTACATGACTGGAGTGCTGCAATGGACAGCTACAAGCTCTTCAGAAGAGACAGGAGAGGGAGAAGGGGTGGAAGGGTGGCCCATTATGTTAGGGCAGCTTTTGATGCTACAGAAGTTGATTAGAAGTTGAGTGCCTATGGATAAGAATCAAGGTGCAGGCCAAGAAAGCTGACATCCTGGTGGGAGTCTGTTATAGACCACCCAACCAGGATGATGAGGTAGATAATTTATTTTACAAGCAGCTGGAAGGTGTTTCAAGATCATCAGCCCTATTCTTCATGGCTGACTTTAACTTGCCTGATATATGCTGGGAACTCAACACAGCAGAAAAGAGGCAGTCTAGGAGGTTCTTAGAGTGTATGGAGGACAACTTTTTGTCACAGCTGGTAAGTGAGCCTACCAGGGATGGGGCTCTGCTGGACCTGCTGTTCACAAACAGAGAAGGGCTGGTGGGAGATATGGTGGTTGGAGGCTGNGTTTCCGGCCAAGGCTTTTGGCCTCTTCCATGACAATTTTGCTCTTTGTGAGTTCTTTTAACAGACACTTGAGATAAAACACAATAAAAACTTCAAAAATTCTTAATTCTTGGTTGTTTATTAAAATCTTATCTACAAGACAGGTACATGGAAACAGTTCTCTTGGTAACAAGGGTAAAATGGCCCCTAACACTGTTCATCAAGGTCACTTATACTCCAAGTTAGCCAATTAAGACATGCCAGGTAAATTATTTTTAATTATAACCCAATAATCAGTTGTTCAAAACCTGCATTGCAAGGTTTTGGAGAAGAAAGAAGAAGAAGAAGGCAGTACAGGACAACACAGAGTTATCACACAGCCGTGCTAGTCTATTCCAAGGTCTAAGATCAAACATAGTGTATTTCTGAGGATTATAACTTGTTAGAGCAGAAAGAGTGAAATTCTCAGAATTCAGGGTTCCAACAGAGGCTGGCTGGGGTATAGTGATCATGAAATTACAAAGTTTTCAATGTTCAGTGAAACAAGGAGGGGCATCAATAAAACTTCCAAACTGGACTTCTGGAGGGCAAAATTCGGCTCATTCACGATACCTTATTCAGAGAATTTCTTGGGAAGCAGCCCTTAAAAACAAAGGAATTCAGGAAGGGTAGGCATGCCTCAAAATAAAATTATTGATGGCACAGGAACAAACACTCTCTATGTGCCAAAAGATGAGCCAACAAGGAAAAAGACTGGCCTGATTGGGTATGGAGCTTAAGGAACTAAGGAAAAAATGAGATGATGTATCATCTTTGGAAGGAGGGTCAAGTATCTCAAGATTTGTTTAAGGGAGTTGCTAGGACATATCGGAAAAAAATTAGAGACGCAAAAGCCCAGTTAGAATTCAAACTGGCCACTTCCATGAAAGACAATAAAAACCATTTTTATAAAGACATCAATGGCAAAAGGAAGGGCAAGGACATTTTCCACTCTCTATTAGATGCAGGAAGGAATTTAGTGACCAATGATGAGGATAAGGCAGAGGTATTTAATGCTTTCTTCCCCTCAGTTTTCAACAGGATGACAGGTTGTCCACTGGACAAGTGTCCTCCTGGGCTGGTAGATGGGGTCAGGGAGCAGAACAGCCCCCCTGTTATCCAGGTGGAAGTAGTCAGAGACCTGCTGAGCCACTTAGATGTTCACAAATCTGTGGGACCTGATGGGATCAACCTTGGAGTGATGAGGGAGCTGGCAGATAAGCTTGCTGAACTGCTCTCCATTGTTTCCCATCAGTCCTGTCTCACCAGGGAGGTCCCATATGACTGGAAGCTGGCCAACGTGACCCCCATCCACAAGAAGGGCCAGAAGGATGATCCAGGTAACTACAGGCCTGTCAGCCTGACCTCAGTACCCAGCAAGATAATGGAACAGATCATCTTGGGTGCCATCACACAGCACTTCCAGGATGGCTGGGGGATCAGACCCAATCATCATGGGTTTATGAGGGGCAGGTCGTACTTGACCAATCCGATCTCCTTTTATGTCCAGGTGACCTGCCTGGTGAATGCAGGGAAGGCTGTGGATGTTGTCTGTTTGAACTTCAGCAAGGCCTTTGACACTGTCTCCCATGGCATCCTCCTGGAGAAGCTGGCAGCCCATGGCTTGGACAGAATCACTCTTTGTTGGGTTAGAACTGCCTGGTTGGCTGGGCCCAGAGAGTGGTGGTGAACGGTGCTGCATCCAGCTGGTGGCCAGTCACCAGTGGTGTCCCCCAGGGATCAGTGTTGGCGCCAGTCTTATTTAATATCTTTATTGATGATTTGGACGAGGGGATTGAGTCCACCATTAATAAATTTGCAGACAACACCAAGCTGGGGGCAAGTGTCAATCTGTTGGAGGGTAGGAGGGCTCTGCAAAAGGATCTGGACAGGCTCAACAGATGAAGTTTAACGAGTCAGAGTGCCGAGTTCTGCACTTTGGACATAACAACTCCTTCCAGAGCTACAGGCTGGGGGCAGAGTGGTTGGCCAGTGTCCAGGCGGAAAGGGACCTGGGGCTGCTGGTTGACAGTCGATTGAATATGAGCCAGCAGTGTGCCCAGGTGGCCAAGAAAGCCAGTGGAATCCTGGCCTGTATTACAAATTGTGTGGCCAGCAGGTCCAGGGAAGAAATTCTTCCCCTGTACTCAGCACTGGTGAGGCTGCACCTTGAGTGCTGTGTCCAGTTCTGGACCCCTCGGTTTAGGAAGTAGGTTGAGATGCTCAAAGGTGTCCAGAGGAGAGCAACAAGGCTGGTGAAAGGCTTGGAACACAAGCCCTGTGAGGAATGACTGAGGGAGCTGGGGTTGTGTAGCTTGGAGAAAAGGAGGCTTAGGGGAGGCCTCATCACTCTCTACAACTGCCTGAAAGGAGGTTGTAGTCAGGTGGGGGTTGATCTCTTCTCCCAGGCAGCAACTGACAGAACGAGAGGACACAGTCTCAAGCTGTGCCAGGGGAAGTTTAGGTTAGAATTCTTACTGAGAGAGTGACTAGACACTGGAATTATTTGCCTATGGAGGTAGTGGAGTCACTGTCCTTTGATGTATTTAAAAAATGATTAGACATGGCACTCAGTGCCACAGTTTAGTTGATGAGGAGGTGTTAGGCTATAGGTTGGACTTGGTGAACTCAAAGGTCTCTTCCAACCTGGTTTATTCTGTGATTCTGTGATTCTCATCTACCAATATCTCCAAGTCCTTCTTCTCAGGTCTGCTCTCAATCTCTTGTCCTCACAACCTGTATTTGTTCTTAAGATTTCCCAGTCCAGGTGCATCTGGCCCAGTTGAACTTCATGAGGTTCACACACGCCCACTTCTTGGGCCTAACATGGTCCCTCTGGATGGCTTCCTTTCTGTCCAACATGTTGATCAAACCACACAGCTTGGTGTTGTCAGCATGCTTGCTGAGGGTGCACTCCATCCCACTGTCCCTGTCAGAAACAAAGCTGTTAAACAGCACCAGTCCCAATACCAACTCCTGAGGACACTACACATCACTGCTCTGCACTTGGAGATTGAGCCATTGGCTATAACTGCTTGAATGTAACCATCCAGCCAGGTCCTTATCCACTGAGTGGTCCACCCATCAAATCTGTTTCTGTCCAGTTTAGAGACAAGGATCTTGTGCAGGACAGTGTCAAAGGCTTTACATAAGCCCAGATAAACAATGTCAGTCTAAACTTGTGACAATTAAGGCTCATGATGGTCTCAAACATGATCTTCATTCTCCCACTCACTGCCTTTGCCTTCTGAAACTCAAATGGTGCGGCTAGAACACTTGCCAGTGAAGACTGAAGCATAAAACTCATGGGTACCCCAGTTTTCTTCATATCCCAGGTTACCACATCACCTGTTTCCTTCTGGAGAGAGCCCACATTTTCCCTGGTCTTCCTTTTGTCACCAGTGTACCTACACAAACCTTTCTCATTGACTTTAATGTCCTCGGACAGGTTTAAAAAAAGCCATCTCCAATTAATACAGTTGTGTCATGGCTGAAGTGCAAGTGGGAGTGGAACAGCCATTACCTCTGCTACTTGGCCAAATCTTTTAGAAAGTGAGTGGGTTGTTTTGGAGGCCTAGTTTCTTTCACACCCACTTGGGCAGCCTGGGTATTCTTAAGGTGTTCTGATGGATGTTCAGCACTACCTTGCATTGGTTTTGGTTATGAACAGAATGTCATTTCACTTAGATGAAAAATTATCTTTTGCATGTCTTTTTTTGCTTTTTTCCTTATCTTTTCTTGAATACTTTAATTTTGTTGACAAACTGAAAACTAATCTCACTTTTGCTGAGCATCTCTCTCAACCCCAAACATGAATCCTTTTCCAGAAAAATGTTAAAAAAATATTTCTTGATCCTACACATGTGACATAATGAAACTCCTCAGAGCTTAAAGCAGAAGGAAGCTTTGATCCTGGCAAGGAAAACAGACCAATGGACAGGGCTTATAGAGCTAGATGCCTCAGATTTTCATGTCTGAAATGGTACCCATAGGATCAGGCCAGCTTTGTTCAGTAAAACAGAAAACCGGTTGATGAGAGGGAATGTGAGTGCTGCAAAATAAAGAAAAGAAGTGAGCTGCTATAGCACTCTAAAACTTTAGAAAAGATTTTCAAAAAGACCACCCGTCAACTTTTCCAGATGTTATGGATGATGAAGTAATTTTGTAATATTCCTACTATGTCGTGCGGACCGCAAGCCGCCCTGTGGCCTTGGCAGGTGACAAGTCTGGTGTCCCAGCAACAGGGCAAACTAGTGTCCTGTCAACAGCTGTCAGTGTTGCCTGCAAGTAGCCCAGGATAAGGCTGTCTGCAGCAAGGTTGTTGCTAAGCAACAGGCGGGGGTGAAGGAAGAAAGAGGGACTCTTTACTTGTCTGCAGTCCCAACTTTATTCCAGCCACGAGGGGCAGAGTTCCAGTTGAAAGGGGAGACAAAGGAGAAGAGCACTGGGGAGCAGTTAACAGCCTCTTTCTAAACGGGGGCGGAGAAGGGGAGGAACAAAGGGACAAACCAATAGGGAAATGACGAGGGGTGTCAGGGAGCAAATCACAGAGGGTTAGGGGAGGAACATATTTGAATCAACCAATGGGGAACTGATCTGAACAGAACTTTCCAGAGATCAATACATAAGCAATGAAACACATGAATGAACATAGGAGTCTAAACCAATAGCATTACGGGAACAGAGGGTTTTCTAGGAGAGGAGGAGATGCTGCTAGAGGGACACCCAGTGGGGAGTAGCCTTAAACCTTGGTCTCGCCCTCAGATCCACCCTCAGGGTCGGAGTCCTGGTCAGGGAAACCCACCAACTGGATGTCACGCAGCCCCAAGGTGGGCTGGGTCATCGCAGCACTACTATATGGCAATTATTTTACTCAGAGAAGGGAAAGGTGTCTGGACAGACAACTGAAGTATTTTTTTGCATTTTGCTAGTCTTTTAAGCATGAGGAAAAGAGCAGTTATAGTGGGATTTTCTTATCTCAGGAAAGCTATCACTGGCAATGTTACATATTTTTGCAATTTATATCCATAATTTGTTTATATCTACACCTTCCATAACTGTATGATTAGCTGTACTGTTTCAAATTAATGCTGATCTATAAATAGGGATATATATGCACATATTACTCTTGTTGAGGTTTACAGTGAGAAAGAAGTAATTGCCCTCTGGGTTGAGAAAGGGACCATTAAGTAGTATTATTGTTCACTGGAGATCACTATTTTAACCAAAAAGAGCAATGGTTTTACCTATAAGCCAGAAAGTCTAGTCTATATATGTTTTATTATACCTTTTAAAAATGTGTTTTCTTTTAGCTTCATCTACTTTCTACTGACTCTTCTTTTTTATCTTGCTCACAGCCCTCAGTCCTACAGGCTGGCAAATGTTTTTCATCCCTTACACATTAATGGGGATTATAGGTAACTGTAACAATTTATCTATTTTTTTAAAGTATTTATGTTAGCTATTAATTCAGATTAGTATTTTAAAGATGAAAAGAAAAATACCAATGAAGTGTAATGCTAAAATAATTGTCTGTTTTTCCTCATTATAACATTCCCTAGAATCACAGAAATGCTGGTAGGAAAGCACCTACACAGTCTTCAGCCCCAAATCCTGTCAAATTGTTACCAACATCAAAACTGGGGAGTCATGGTGTTGTCTAGCTGAATGTGGAGAACCTCTGAGATTCCCTAGTCTCTTACAGGTGCTCTACTACCCTGTAAGAGCAAAGTGTTTTTCCTGATTCTCAGCCTGAACCTTGCAAGTCAGTATCTGTGGTCATTTCCCTTTGTCAGGAGCCATTTTATGCACAAACAAATAAACATTGTACGAGTAAATCAGAAGTTGTGTAGAAGAGCAACTAGCAAAACCATCCATGCTCATCCAAGTAAGCATACAGAAAAAAATCTTATTTTCAGAAAATGTGTATATTTATGTGTATATTTATATATCTAATATCTTTTTGAAATAAAATAGCAATTTGATTTCCACAGTAATATTTAGCAACCAGAGTCAGTAGCAAGCCATAAAGTTAATTTTGCTTAATGATTTGTCAGATTCCTGAGAATTAGCTCTAATCATATTCATTAACCACATTAGATAGTGTCTTATTCAGAATAGAACATTTCATCATTCAGACTAGAAGAAAGATTATTTTTTACCCCAGAATTTAAAGGCCTAAAATATAGAACAAACATTTCAGTACAAAAACACCCCTGACTTTTTCACTACCTTTTATTAGCAAAAATCCTTATGAAGACAAATAGTAACAGTCTCCTGAATCTTGAGCAGAGACTAGTGGAAACAAAAATTAAAATTACAGTTGAGTAAATTTTGTGACTTAACCAACAGGCACTATTAAAAATAACAAAGGACTGGAAAAATATATTAAAAATTTGTTTTTCATAACAAGCTTCCGAAGAACAAGAACCAAATGTCTGTTATTTCTTACAGTCCATATTTTTTTAATCTGCAACTGAAAGTACCATGCTATGTATGCATGTTCTCAGAGTACGTGCAGAACAGATGGATGCCTCTGTGTTGGGAACTCACTTCTACAGAACTAGGGTAAATACGGATTGGGGCAAATTTACTGAAAAATGCTCAGTCCTGCAGGGCAAGTGTATGAAGTGAATCAATTCACTGGATAAACTGGTCGCTAACAACACATGTACCACCCACAGCAAGAAAATGGAGGTACTATGCCGTTATTTTGTTTTAAGCCATGTACTAGATTTTGTTGCAAGAACACTTCTGTGGAGAACGCATCCCTCAACTCAAACTGGAAAAGCTCAAGTTCTTTAAATCAGCAGATCTGCCTAGAAGTGTAGCGATGAAGTATTGGAAAATGTCTTGCATATCCAAAAAGAACTTCATACTTCCACCTAGGTTTGTAAGCATGTATCTTTTTACCACTCTCTCTCTTTTACCAACCAGTCTCTTACATAGTCATACACAAATGAAAAAAATATTGTTTTGATTATCACTGAATCAAATGTTCAATTCTATTACCTTTAGCTTCTCATTCTTTCTGTCTCTAAGCATATACTTAAGGTCCGGTATCAGACTCCAGCTCTGTGCTTAGCAATTCTCTTCACTTAACCACTTTTTGGAGGAGTACCTTAAGGCTATGAAGCTAAACAAACAATTAATGGACTTACACATTAGCAGTACCTTAAACACAAATAAATGGTGAAGTTCTGATACTGAGGAGGTCCAAGTGTACTTTGGGGCTATGCTAGCAATCTATACACACAGACCTCTCTTCAGAAACATAGAACTGCAAAACTGTGCATAGTCACAATATGAACTTTACCAGGTAAGAGCTTCAAACTGGATGTGATGGAAGAGGGGGACAATATCAGGTTTGTCCCTGGCAGAGCTTAGAGGAACAGGGTGCTGGCAAGGGCCCTCAGCCAGTGATTTTGAACTGTGCATGCCACCCTGGAGCACACCTGCACCTGAGATGAGCCAGGGACTAGTGAGGTAACAGAAGCCAATAGGAAAACACCAGGGAAATATCTTAAAGGAATTAAGGGGTTTCCCTCCACGAAGACAACATGGCCAACAGACCAGCTGAGGTGCCTTTACACCACTGAGCACAGCATGGGCAATAAACAGGAGCTGGAAGTCACTGTGCTGGTAGACAGTTATGACCTTATAGCATGGCTGAAATTTGGTGGATGAATCCCACGACTGGAGTGTGACTATCAATGGTTACAGGGAGGAAGGAGTGAGAGAGGGGTTTCCCTCTACATCAGTAGGTGGATTGAGTGTGAAGAGTTGTCTCTGAAGAAGAGCCATGGATAGGTCAAAAGCCTGTGGGCAAGAATCAGAAATGAGGCAAAAAAGGGAACCTTGTGGCTGGTGTCCACAACAAGTCCCTGATCAAGGAGAGGTGAAGCCTTCTTGTTCCAGCTACAGGAGGCACTGCACTCACAGGCTCTTGTCCTGCTGGTGGACTTCAACCACCTGAACCTCTGCTGGGAAAATAGCACAGATAGCTGTAGGAAATCCAGGAGACTGCTGGAATGCATGGAGGATAACTTCCTGATCCAGGAAACAGACAACCCTACCAGGTGGGATGCAGTACTGGATCTCATGGTTACCAGCATAAGCAAATGTATCAGAGACATGGAGATTGGAGGTAGCCCAGGCTGCAGTGATCCTTCACTGGTGGATTTCACAGTCCTGAAGGAGATGGATCAAGAGAAGTAAGAAGTTAGGACCCTGAACTTTAGGAAAGCAAAGTTCCAGCTCTTCAGGGAGATAATCAATAGGATCCCCTAGAACACTGCTCTCAGGAACAAGAGAGTGGAACAAAACTGGCAGATCTTTAAGGAAGTCATCCTTAAAGAGTGTGAGAGCTAGTGATCAGCAGGGAAGAGCTAGTGATCATCTTGAAGGGAAGGCGGGAGACTGGCATAACTGAGCAGGAAACTGCTGGTCAAACTGAAAGGAAAGAATCAAATGCACAGACCATGGAAACAAGGATAAGTGAACTGGGAAGGGTACAGAGATGAAGATCAGTTGTGTAGGAAGGCCAAAGCAAAGCTGAGCTGGAGTTGAACCTGACAAGGGATGCAAAACATTCACGATAAGGATTTCTACAGAAAAAAAAGTCAGAGAAGCTGTACCCCCCAATATACAATGTTGGAAAACTGGTAATTATGGATGAGGAGAAGGCTGAGGTACTCAACAACATTTTTGCCTCAGTTCTCAGTGGCAAGTTCCCTTTCCACAGCTCTTGAATCGTTGAACAGGAGGATAGGAACTGGTGGGGGCAAAGTGCTTCACACTGTAAGTAAAGATCAGGGTCATGACCACCTGAGGAACCTGGACATACATAAATCTATGGAACCCAATGAGATACATCTCAGAGTCTGAGCAATTTTGCTGATGCAGTTACTAAGCCACTCTCCATGATATTTGAAAAGTTAGGCAGTCAGGTGTAGTCCAGGAGAAAAGGGAAAAAGGGAGACATTGTAACCATCTTTCAAAAGGGAAGAAAGGAGGACACTGGGAACTACCAACTTGTCAGCCTCCTCTTTGTACCTGGGAAGTTCGTGGAAAGATCCTCCTAGAAGCTGTGCTAAGGCATATGGAGAACAAGGAGGTGATTTGAAACAGTCATCACAGCTTCACCAAGAGAAAGTGCTGCCTAACCAATCATTTGGCTTTCTGTAATGGGGTGACTACATCAGGGGACAAGGGAAGGGCTGCAGATGTCATTTATCTGGACTTCTGTAAAACCTTTGACACAGTCCCTGACAACATCCTTCTCTGTCAACTGGAAAGAGATGGATTTGATGGGTAGACTGTCAGGGGGATAAGAAAATGATTGGACAGTTGCATCCGGAGGGTAGTCAACAAAGTCTTGATGTACATCAGTGACAAATGGTGTTCCTCATGGGTCCATATTGGGAGTATTGTTATTTAATATCTTCATTAATGACATAGACAAAGGGATCAGGAGCAGCCTCAGCAAATTTGCTGATGAGACCAAGATGAGTGGTGCAATTGCCACACCTGAAGGACAGGATGCCATCCAGAGGGACCAGGACAAGCTTGAGAACTGGGCCCATGGAAATCTCATGAGGTTTAACAAGACCAAGAGCAAGGTGCTGCACATGGATTGGAGCAACCCCTAGTATCAACACAGGCTGAGGATGAAGAGATTGAGAGCAGCCCTATGAGAAGGACTTGGGGGGTGCTGGTGGGTGAGAGGCTGGGCATGACCCAACCATGTGCACTCACAGCCCAGAAGGCCAATTGTGTTCTGGGCTGTATCCAAAGCAGTGTGGTCAGGAAGGTAAGGGAGAGGATTCTGCCCCTCTGGTCTGCTCTGCTGTGGTGAGACCCCACCTTCAGTGCTGCATCCAGCTCTGGGGTCCCAGCACAGGAAGGACATGGACCTGTTGGAGTGAGTCCAGAGGAGGCCACCAAGTTGATTAGAGGGAAGGAGCAACTCTCCTGTGAGGAAAGGCTGAGAGAATTGGGATTGTTCAGCCTAGAAAAGAGAAGTCTTTGGGGCAATGTAATTGCTGCATAACCCAGTCCCTGAAGGTTAACATACAGGAAAAATGTAGAGGGACTCTTTACAAGAGCATGTAGTGGCAGGACAAGGCCACTGGCTTCAGACTGAAAGACAGCAGGTTTAGATTGGATATTTCTTTGCTGTGAGGGTTGTGAGGCACCTCCCAGGTTGCCCAGAGAAGTTGTCAATGCCCTCTCCTTGGGAGTGTTCGAGGCCAGGTTGGATGGGGCTCTGAGAGATCTGATTGTGCGACAGGTGTCCCTGTCCACAGCAGGGGGTTTTGGAACTCTGTGGTCTTTAAGGTCCTTTTCCAACTCAGATCATTCTGTGATACTATGAAGATCAGATTTAATGAAATATGTTGATTTTGCAGAATAAACATTACTACTTTTAAGATCAACAGCTCAGGGATGAACAAGACAGGAACAGGTTTAATTTGTCATGAGGAGATACAGATTTTGCCTGAAGTAGTTGTCCTATTTGAAAGGAATAGGTCATTAACATAGCAACACCATACCACCTGATCCTCATACACAGACCTGGGCCAGATTCAGATCTCAGTCTTGTCAATATAATTCTGAAATAAACCTCACCTGAATGATGAATGATTGTGCATTATATGGAACACTGTAGCCAGAGACCACATAGACCATCATATACAGAAAGTATGCTGCCCTCTGGAACAAATTCACACAATGTATTTGGAGTAACCAGTGTGTAAGGCCTATTCTTCTTGTGGGAAACATGAAAAGGAATAGTAGTTATTCTGCTAAATTTGGTTATAAGAACATTATTATTTTAATGGCTCTCAGAATGTACTGAAGTCTTTCTCAAATAAAGTATTAGTTGTACAACAAGGAATTGGCAAACGAAGGTATTGAACCTGCACAGATATTTGTACACAATTACAATTATGTGCTTGCACACCTCTCTGAACAGCCTCTTAAAACTTTTACAGAAAACAGTCTACAAATCTTTGACGGACTCAGCCCTAATTCAAGATCTAGCATAATACAAGAGAGTACTGTGTCTGGATGAAGAAGAAAAGAGAAACACTTCATAACATACTTCGTGTCTGATGCGATCTAATTCACAGGACAAGAAGCAGTAGTTTGCACAGCCTCTGCTGTAAGCTGTGGTGGTGACAGAGTTGGGGGAATGATACCTTCCTAAAACGGAGTGCTATGTTGTCATGAAGCACAGCCCATGAGATGGTGTCTGACACACAAGAGGAATATGTGTATGGAGTTACCAGTGCAGGTGCAAAAAGACACTGCTTATCTTGGCTGATGAGGTTCAGCCTTTCTTCTATTCCATGAATCCATGGCTGGTGCCCATTGACTGCCCACTTAGGCACACTTGAGCTTCAGAGTGCACAGGAAGAGAGGCATGAAAGAGAGAAACCTGGACATGAGCTTCACCCAACCTCCACATCTGCAAAGTTTCCAGCTCTGGCAATTCACCAATGCTTTGCTGCAAACCTGAAGAGCATGTAGTTTTCCCTGAAAAAGCAGCTGTGCTTTGTGAGGAGCCTGAGCCTGGGCTGCTCTTTAATATTTTGGTACAAGAGTCTGAGTCCCAGAAATCCTGCATGTATAAGATGAACATGACTGAATCATGGAGAGTATTGAAGATCAGTCCATTCCCACTCTTGGGCTCTTACTGAATGCAGTCATAGCAAATACTACTTAGGTCTGAAATACCTCCACATATTTGCAGGTTGCAGCTTTTATAGTGCAGGAGAGAGGACAGAAACAGTCAACTAATAATAATGAGATTAGGTTACACAGTAGGGTTCAATGTCAGAGAGAAATGAAAGAAAGCTTATGAGGCATCAGACTCCAAATAATGCCTAATCTGACATTGCTCCAGTCCATAGTCCTGTTAACTCCCTCTAGAACTACAACCAGGTGTTAGAGAGTTAGAGCCAGAGAGACAGACATCAACAGATATATCCAGTTTCAAGTTTGTGTGGCCGTGGAATACAGAGGTGTCTATACTGCTTTGAAGGTCTTTAAAAAGAAAGACCTCAAATTTAGCTCCCTCTGTGATAACTAAAATTGCTGAGAAGGCTCCCTTTTTTTGACAGTTCGTGTCTGCATGTGTAGTTAAGAACAAATGGGGGAAATATCCAGGCAAATCTATCCTTATAATCAATTTGCTGGAAAGCTTTTAGATCCTGCCTTGGTTCTTAATGCATATGAGTGTGTAACCTTAACAGCACATCTGGAGCAGTGGATGTAGACCTGCAGCTTCCAGTTTCCACAAACACCTGTGCAGGTTTAGAGAATGAATCTATGTCAGTGGTTCCTCTGTGTGCAGAAGTGCTTTTGACATTGCCTGTTTCTCCTAGCAATGAGGTCCACTGTGGTTAGTGCTGCAGAGCTGATGGGATAAAAAAGAATTGTTGATGGATGATTAAAGATAGGATTACTTCTCTTTACTGCAAATATGCAGCCTGTGTGCAACCAGCAGCTTCCTTTAATTTGCAGCATGTTCTGACAATATAATTGGTAAATAATTGCTGTGTGGCTTAGGTTTTGTCTTTCACCATCACATATTTTTAATATTGGGGAGCAGTGCAGCCCTCCATCTCTTATTTTATTTGCTTCTTTTACAATCCTACCACATACAAAAGTACATCAAGCTAATGCTTCAACGATTAACTCTTCTGACTTTGAATTGAGGCAAATAAAAAATGCTGGTGACTGTGTCTTTGAAAGCCATGTGAGGAGCAAACCTTTAAAGGGCTTTTATTTCTGTCCCATCCTCTCAAATTATCTTGTTTACCCCCTGAATTCTGAGCAGGTACCATTACTGCACTCAGTTGTCCACATCATCTTTTGAAGGGAAAATTAATTCTGAATTACTGGCCCTATAACTGCCTACTTCTTCACATCATCTGTCAGCAAAATAAGCAGACAAAAGCTGGCTAAGTGGATTTCTGTTAGCTGTCATTTAAAAGGAAAGGGACAGGTGTTGAATGAAGCTTCTTTCTCCAACTGCTAGTTAACAATACATATAGAAGAAGTTTAATTGCTTGCATCCACCTGCACCCTTGTCATTTCTCAGCTTTATTGATTTTAATGAAAATATTAAGTGCACTTCAGGAGCAACAGCTAAAGTGACATGTTGATTGAAATATACAGGAAAATGTATAATGGAAGTAGGCTATTACCGTTTTAATAGAATCTGAAAGAAGTAACATCTAGAGCAGCATTTTCCCCTGCTATTCTTCTGCATACAGCAAATTCTGAAATGAGTAATTGGAAGCTGAATAAATGTTTGGTCGTTGTTAAAGCAATCTTTCACCCTAATAACCTAATTTTTATTGAAAGTGACCCAGGCTTTTTGGCATATTTTATTCCATCAGGTACCCTTCAGGGTGCCACATAAACACAACAAAATATGTGTATGAACAGTATCCAAATCATGATAGCTCAGCATTGTACACAATGACAGCTTTGCAGTGAAAACATAACAGCAGTCTCACTGTTTCAGTAAAAGTCTGTGTGAATGGCTTGGAGTTTGTTTGAAGCTACATTCTCAACTTTTATTTTTAGATGATTTTGGACTTAATGGAGCAAGGAATATAAAAACAACCACAGCAGCTTTCATTCAGGAATAATATTCAATGAAAATTTGATTTTTAGTTCTTTATGTTCAAGTCTCTTCTTGGTAATACTTGCTGCATCTAAAGCTATCAAAGAGTTAAGATACATAAAACTCTCTAATTGAAGAAAGATTCAGTACCTTTTCTGTAATAGAAGTTCCTTAAGTAAGTTCTATTTTGCTAAGGCATGTTTACATTGAAAAAAGCTGCTCAGCTTCTTCTCACTCTTAGTTCAATAAATCTTACATGTTTTCAAACTGCTAATCTAACACAGCTGCAAGTCCCAAACACAACTCTTTCACACATGTAATAATCCATTTCTGATATTCCTCATCATATTAATTGCCAAAATTTTCATGCATTTAGAATCCTTAGTGAGAAACCAGGATCCCTTGTTGCTTGTTCCTGCACAAGCAGAGAGCAAAAATTGCTTCTAATCAAAAGGGCTTACAATCTAAGCATAAGACTAGACAGACAAGATAGTAGAAGGCAAAGAAACAGGTCATCATAATTGGCAGAGGTTGACAAGCTGTCTGCTTGTCTGTCGCATGCTTTTGTGGGACTTGTGGAACAGGAACAGCATAGATTCACAGAAAGATCCTGAGATGATCTTACTAATGTTCATGGGCATGTCCTCCATGGGCAAGGAATACGATGATGGAAAAAGGACTTTTCTGAACACTTAATAACTCAAGAACACTTAATAACTCAAGAATGACCATACTAATGACTGTCTTTGCTGTTAATAAAGGTGGTTACAAGAATAAAGAAAATGCACAAGTTTGTCTTCCTATGAGTACAGAGATCCTATCTGGACATACCCTTAAAGATTCTTTTCCTTGGACTTGCTTAGTTACTGTCTCAACATGTGTACCTTTTGAACACTTGCATTACTTTCACAGCTTCGCTACTGGAAGAAGTATCTCCTCGAATTATCTTCGAACATGCTGGTATCTTTCATTGTGCCTCATTCTGATACTGCAGGAGACATTCCCTATCAGGCCTTTCCAGATTTTGCAGTTGTGTTCCACAGATTAATGGTTCTTGTACAAAACCCACTTTATGTGAACTTTGACTGTCCTAGTCACTTTTCTGTGCCACTTTTGCAGTTCTACCGTACCTCCCTCAAATGGGGAAATTAAAACTATAGACAGCACTCATTAACTAGTATGACAGAGATTTACAGAGAAGCATAAAAATGTTTCCCCTTTGTTCTCCATGCATTTTGTTAAAAACTAACTCTTAGCATTCAGGATGTCCTTTCAATGGCTACTAATATTGAGTCAATATTTTCAAAAAAGAGATTTTATAAATGCAAGACTTCAGTTGTCAGCACTAATAGTCTAATTCCCATCCTGTTTTATAAGATTTGGCCGTTTTTTCTCTTGAGCCCTTACTTTACATTTATGTGCGTTGAATTTTAGCTGACATTTTACTCCATTACACAGATTTTCATTCAGCTCTTAATAAGTTGTCCTTATCCTTCCAGTCTGAAAATCATAGTACCATTGTTGTCTTTTCCAGATCCGTTGCAAATACCCTGAACAATATAGATTCCTGTGGGATTCCATTAGTAAGCTTCTTTCTGCTTTTTCTTTTCTCTCTCTTATTTTTTTTATGTATATATGGGAGAATATTTGCTTTTATTCCAAGTGTCTCATAGGCTCTTTTTCAGATATCATTGAGGGTTTTTTTGACATCTTTTAAATTGATCTATCTTGTTCTTGTGTTCAGTGCCTCTCTTAAGAAACTGTAATAGATTAGTGAGACATTATTTCCCTGTACAGATGCCATCTTGATTATTTTTCTACACATCATATTTAGTCAAGTAGCTTATAATTATTCTTTGGACTAATTACTATTGGTCTGTCTGGTATGCATATCAGACTTCCAAATTTCAGTGTGAAATTACCGAGATCTTTCTTATGATGTCTCTATAAATTTTTTATCATGCTGGCCACCATCTCTACGACACTGATAGAGTTTTAAAAGAGAGATTACAAGTTGCAGTTAGTAGCTTGGCTATTTGATCCTTGAGTTCCATTAAAGCTCTTGGATGAACACCATCTGTTCCTAGTGATTTGTTATTGTTCATTACAAGCAAGTGGGTTTGTACAGGTTGGACTGGTCATCTCAATATTGAAGATGACAGAAGAGGAATAGGCTGGGAGTAATGGAAATATCTTAAAATTAAACTCTGTGTGTGTGGTGGTTTGAGGGGGTCTGGCTTTTTGGGTGTGGTAGGGGCCAAAAGATGGGTCCTGTGAAAAGCTGCCAGAAGCTTCCACAGCTGTCCAGGCAGAGCCAGTCTCTGATGGCTTCTGAAGACGAACGTGCTGCAAGCCACAGCTGGGCCAATTAGAAAGGAAGGTAATGCCTCTCTGACTACATATTTAAGAAGCAAACGGGGGAGTATGCATGCGCACACCATGTAGTTATAGATAGCCAGAGAAAAAGGAGTACAGCATGTAGGGGAAATAACAGATATGGACACCAGTGAAGTCAGCCAAGAAGAGGAAGAACGGGGGAGGAGGTCCTTTAATCATCGGAGCTGAGTCATCTCTGCGGCCTGTGGTAAGGACTGTACCAAATGCATTGTTTCCCGGCACCCTGAGGGTCCATGAAGGAGCTGAGATCCACCCCACTACGGAGTAGGAGGAAGTGAACAAGAAGGACTGTGGTCTGATGGGAATTGATATGAATAACAAGGCCTTTGCTCCTGGGAACTGACGGGAGTCAACTGAGTTTAAAAAAAGCCTTGTTTATTTCCACCCTAAGATGGACCAGCTCGGCTTTGAGAGGACAAAAGAACAGCAGTGTCCAAGCAGGCTGCCTGCCAAGAGGGAAAAAAAAACTTGTGAAAAAATGCCACAGTGTCTTTGAGCAGGGAAAGAGAAGAAAGTAAAGACCTGCCTTCTCTCCCAGGAAGAAAACATCTGAGGAATGAACTGACTAAGAGAAACCCCCCCCCAGTTCTCCTTACTGTGGTCTGGGAAAGAGGGAAGGCTGGTGGGGGGGGTGTGGAGGGAAGAGAAAGAGTGTTTTGGGAAGATATTTTGCTTGCTCCTTTAACTGTGTAATAAATTCACTTTATCACTTATAAGCTTTGAGCCTGTTTTAGACTGCCTTAATTAAAAGGTTTTATTTTCTCTCAGTATCCTTATCTCAGCTTGGTAACAAATTTCTTTCCCCTGTCTGGCTGTAGAGGGGGGAGGAGCAGCCTTTCGTGGGGCTTTGGCATGACAGTGTGGTTGACATTAAAGGCAAAAGGCAAAAGAGGGGTATTAAATGACATGGTTATGGTCAAAGATGTGGTTTCGGGGGATGATATTCACAGGAGACTTTGAATAGATCACACTGGGCAAAATTTGTGAACAGTACAGTAAAGGACACAGAAAAATAAAGATGAAATGAAATGAACTGTGAAAGCAATCTGAAAAGACTGTGTTTTATAAAAGATGTGGGGGGAAATTTTCCATGGGAGAACTTGACTGACCAAACTACTTTTTCAGAGTTTGAATCTCAGAACCTATCCTGTAAGAAGAATTGGACAGCAAAAAGGATACTGTCTTAGTGTTGTAGTCTAGTGGCCATTTGCTGAGATTGATAGAAAAAGAGAAAGTTGTAAAAGAATAAGGACTGAAACACAATAGATTAAAATGAAGGAGGGCTGTCTGTGTTCAGAGTCATACAGAATAAAGTATAAAGATACCTTATGACTGAACATGGGTGGAATCTCTAGGGAATCCTAAAGAAAAGTTAATTGAAAATAATGGACATTACATATAATAATGCTAACATCATGCTTGGTTTGTCAAGTATCATTATACTTAGAAATGTTTTGCAAAAGCAGTTTACTCATGTCAGTCATGTAAGTATTTTGAGAAGCTGAATTACAAAAGAGGAACTGCACCCACTTAATGTGGTCTTGGCTAACTGTGACTTTAAGGTGTGTAGGAAGATTGGGAAATAGGCATATCTGTACCACATATTCCAGATATTGCAAGGGGCAATGGGTAATGAAACTGCAACTCAGAAAACTAACACTGAGGATATAAAAAAGTGTTTGACTATGATTTACTTGTGATATCTTTTTGGTGAGAGATCAATAATATGTACTCAGTCAGAATTTGTAAAAAAAGACATCTTAATTTTCTGTTGTTTACATGAAGTTAGTAAGAAAATGCTGCTTCTCAGTTCACAAGTAACTGTGTTTCAGAATGAAAAAAACCTTGGTAGACATTGTTATTTATACTGAGTTGACTCTTACTGATGCTAAATGTGGACATAGGGAAGAAGAGAACTCCAAAAGGCATGCAGCTATTAAGAAATACAATGTAAACAAACATGAAGAATTTCCCCATGTAAGATCCAAAGCTGAATAATAAAGTATGAGAAAAATAGAGGAAAAATATAGGCATATACAAGATAATTCTTGACATGACAAAAAAATTTTTTTTCTTTTCCATACATACAACACATACACCTGTCCTTTTCATGTAGTCTTTGGAGGGAGAATTAAATGTTTGTTTAGGTGCAACTAAATCTCTTTGAAATTGCTGTTGATTTGCTTCTTACAGCTAGATTCTCTCTATGCTGGTGTCGTGGTTGCCTGCATTCTCCACCAAAAATGTAGTGGTTTGAGGCTGGCCATACGCCAGGCACCCAAGAACTACATGCTTGCTCACCGTTCCCTGCTCTTCAGCTGGACAGAGGAGAGAAAATTTTAATGAAAAGTTCACAGAGTTTGAGCCAGGAGGAAAATATCTAACTAATTACCATCAAAGGCAAAACATGATCAACTTGAGGTTATTAAGTAGATTTATTGCTAACAAAATCAGAGGAGGATAGCGAGAAGTATAAAATGAGCTCTTAAACACCTTCTTTCCCCACACCCCAGCCCCTCCCTTCTTCCCACCAATGGCTCAGGGAGACAGGGGTGGGGTTGTTTTTCTTTTTTTTTTTTTTGGTCAGTTTATCACCCAAGATTTTTCTTCCGCTGCTTAGGGAGAAGGACACGTTTTCCTGAAGCATTGTGGCATCAATCTCCTTCCCAAACTGCTAAGACATGAATTTCTCCCGCCAGCAAACAGTCCCACCTGATACTGCTGCTGAGGCTTCTCCTCCACTGGGTGTGGTCTTTCCGAGAACGGTGAAAGGAACCAATTGAATTTCTGTTTATGCCTCTACATTAGACGGATCCATTTCTGACACGGAGATGGAGGGTAAGCCTGCTCCTAGGCAGACTTTGCCTGGCAGCCAAGCAGAGGAGAGGACTGGGCTGCAAGCGACCCCCTACTTGCAGGTGGGCCAGACCCGGATGCCTGGGGGAAAATGCCTGGGAAATTGGGCTATAGGAACAGTGAACTGCGCCCCGAGGGCGCCGGCCATTTTCAGTTTCTTGACGACAAGAATGTCTGGAGGTTTCGGCTCCCTAGAGAACCACCTCTGCCCTGCCCTGCTCCTCGCCTTCCCTGTGTGTCTTCACCGAGCAGCCTGCTGCCACCGCGACCTGTCCTGCTCTCGATGGAACAGCCAGCAGCAACCGGCAGTCACCCCCGCCACGAGCCCGACAGCCGCCTGCTCCCTGTGCAGCACCGATGGAGCAGCCAGCACCGACCCTGCCCTGCGCCGATGGGAGGGACGAGGCGCCACCGCTGGGTGGAAGCGGTGCAGAGCCATGTGGACACCGCAACTCGCAGTGTGTTTTGAAGAGACGCCGACGGAGCCCCGGGACTCTGGTGATGGCGTTCTGTCCATTTTCCCCTTTCTTTCTCTCTTTTCTGTCCCTTCTCTGGCCAGGACATTTATTAATAAACTGTTCTCAGATATAATATTTGTCTCGTTTGACTTTGTCTCAGACCATCGATTTTTTAAAGAACTCTTCATGGTTCCCCATACTGCAATGTGACAGATGGAGATGGGATGGTCCAGATTAGCAGGGGCAAGGCCTTTATTATCAATGATGACTCCCACCGGACTCGTGAGCAATGCCTTTTTATCCATGGCCACCCCCCAGCAGACCACAGCCCCTTCTAGGCATCCACTCCTTCTGCTCCGACGTGGACACCTTCCCCATGGCTGGGGGTGTATCTCGGCATCTCCATGGGCCTTCAGGTTTGCAGAGGTCAGACACTGCATTAACATAGTCCTCACCACAGGCTGCAGGGATATCTTAGCCCCAGTGTCCGGAGCACCTCCTCCCCCTCCTGCTTCTTGGTGTCTCCATTGCTGTTTCTCTCATATGTTCTCCTTTTCGTCTAACTGGAACTGAATCTGCGCACCTACTTTGTTTTGATTTCTTCTTAAATGTGTTGTCACAGAGGTGTTACCTCCATCTCTAATTGGCCCAGCCATGGCCAGCAGCACGTCCATCTTCAGCGCTATTAGAGATTGGCTCTGCTGGATGGCTGTGGCAGCTTTGAGCAGCTTTTCACAGAAGCCATCTTTGTGGCCCCCCACATTTCCAAAAAGCTGGGTCCTGCAAAACCAACACAGCACGTAAGACGCATACATGTGAAGTCTTTAAAAATATACGAAGTCCTAAATATTTTCATTGTGTAATTTTGTAAACATCACTTAATTTATTACATTGTCAGCATATTACACGTGTTTACACCATCAAATTCTCACTGAGTGTCCTGACAACCTTAAACAGAAAAGGAAGCAAATCTGAAAGAGAGAGAAATGTTTTTACTGATGATATTAATTGGTTTTTTTGTATGTGAAAGTGATTGTATTTAAAATAATATTATGAAAACCAGAGTATTTTATTTAGAATAATAGCAGCTGAATTTATAACAAGCAAAATTGGTGCCAAGTCTGAGTTCAAAAAGTGTCTGGACAACACTCTCAGGCACATAGTGTGATTCTTGGGGCTGTCCTGTGCAGGGTCAGGAGCTGGACATCATTGATCCTTTGTGAGTCCCTTCCGACTTGGGATATTCTATAACTTTGAAGACAGGCAGAATACTAATTTTGCAAAGAATATTTATTTGATAAATCCTGAAATAAAATATAGTCTGTTATACAAACTAAAGATAGTCAAGTTTGGATATAATTCTGAATAAATTTTTTGCCAGTATTCAGACTTTTCTTCAATATTGTTGGTGAAATGAACTTTCTTTTTCACCTTTCCTTTTGCAAATGTTACTTTTTCAAATGACATTTAATTCAGATGGTCAAAAATTTTCTGCAAGTCTATTGACAAATAAAGTCAGCCTCTGTATTGTAAAAGCTGATGGTCTGGAGAAAGAGATAAAACCCAAATAAACCTGTTGTCTGACTTTTAGCCTTGAAAAGCAAAGAGTTACCAACTTTATCTGCTAACTTAGCTGCTGGTTCACAAAGATTTGACATACAAATTTTACAGCTCAGTATGCATAAAACAAGATGGGTTGTTTGGTCTATTTAATGACTCTTTTCCTGTCTAATATTAATTGATAACAAGATATTATTCTATCAGACATCTTCTGTCTAATCTACTATGCTTTAATCATGCAAGAATATATGTCTGCAGAAATTGTGGTGCTAGTAAATACCATGAGTTAACAATACACTGCAAATGATTTTGTTAATTTCAATGAAGAACATTAGAGAAGGAGAAGTTAGTCTTAGCAAATACCTTTTAGCTAGCTCTGGAGATCAGCCACAACAAGTAAAGTACTTCCATGTGTAAAAAATAAAACAATCCTTGAAGTGTCTGATGAATATCTCATAGCACATGCAGCTTTCAGAGTTCTCATTGTACTCTAGTCAGCACTGGGCTGGAGAACATCTTTGCTCATATTAGTAGGCATCAGCCACATACAAAAGACTACATTTTAAAATTGAAATATAATGTACGCTTGAACCTGTAATTGTCTTTGCCTTCTGGAAAAAACGAGGGAATTTTAGTGACCAGCTTTACAGAACTTGAAATGTCTTGTCTGCCATTTCCAGGATAAAAATACAACCATATTTTTCTCTACTTATAGTTTATTTTTAAATCAGATATGATTTATTATACTGTACACTTGGAATTTTGTAATTTCCATTCCTTTCCACACAGCCTCTTTTCAATGCATGTACCTTATATTTAAACTATTTCAAATTGGGGTAAAGTAACATATCACTAACTTAACATCAAAGTTTTAATGGTAATGTCTTCTAAGGAAAATGAAGGGAGTTTTCATAGAAACTTAAGAAAGATAAAGTATAGAAACACACAATTAAAATAAGATATAAACCATAAATTTATCCTCCAATTGGTGAGTATATGATACTAACACAAAGTGGTAGCTGTAGTTTTGTATTAGATTAAACTAAATTTTAAGACAAATTATATTAAAAAATTCTATGACTGATTAAAATCCTGATTTAAAAGTATTATAGAATCAGAAAAGTTCTTTGTTACAGGTTTTGTGTGAGAAAATCACTGATTTTTGAAATATTTGTCTTCACAGGAGATGTGCAGCAGATCATGCTTAAAAATGAATAGGGTCACAAAATACAAGGTCACATCAAATATAATTTGATTTCCTCTGCATCAAAAGCTGTTATATTTCATTCAGGTGTTTCTTTTCTAAAACAAGTGCCTTGACTGTGATTAATGAGTAACTTGTGTATCGCCTGGCATCTGTGAGTAGGTGGGATATTTACTTTCTCGTGAAGAATAAAAACCTTAATTACTCAGATTCTATGCTATGGATTTCTGAAGTTATGATGGAAGGGCTACGATGGAGACACAGGTAGATACATAGACACAAGTTTGGATTTGATTTACAGATTTTTTTTAACATTATTTTCATGTGAAGATGAAACCTGTCTGGCACATACAGCTAGCCTCAGCTAATGCAGTAAGAAAAATTAGTCAAATAGTTTAGTATTCAGTTCTGCTAAGCACAAATTTTTAGACCTCATTGTACTGAATGAAGCACAGCCATGCTGTGGTTTTAGTTAAGGAGAAATGCTGTTGGAAATCAATAAAACAGTGTATTTTCCCCAACACGACATCTTTCTAGTCAATAAATGTATCATGTTATGTGATTTAAAAACATGGTATTTAGGTACATTACTTGAGAATGAAAGACTAGGTTTTTTCAAAGTTTATGGATAATAATTTATCCATAAATATAAATAAATATCCATAAATATCCATAAATATCCATAAAGCTTGCTTCTCAATACAGCTTTTAATTTGATAATGTTTAAACAAAGTTCTGAATAAAGATTACAGACTTGTCAGACCAAAACTACCTATCATTTCCTCAATTCCTAATGAAAAATCTTCATAGAACATTGCCTATTCTTGAGAAAATTCAGAATGCTGGAAATTTAGCCTTCATCATTACACAAAAATTGTTGGTTCTGAATGTGAGTCATACATTGTCTCACAAAAAGAAACAAACAAACAAAAAACCAAAACCAAAGAAAAAATTCACCACATTTTGAAACTTGGTTCTCAAGTAATAACTTATCTCTATACCTGAACTGAAAAGAAGGTGTTTGTATCTCAGCTGTTTTGGGGGACTTTGAAATGTGGGATAATTTCACAGAATCACAGAATGGGTAAGGTTGTAAGGGTTCAACCTTTTTGCTCAAGAAGGGTTTCCTGTGTCTGGATGACTTTTGAATATCTCCAGGGAGGGAGCCTCCATAACCTTCCTGGGCAGTTTTTCACATCAGAAAGTACAGTAAGCACTGGAAGTCCTCAGAAGATTAGCCTGCCCCTAAATGGGAAGCAAATACTACGGCAAAGATGGACAGTTTAAACAGCATGTTTCCTTTTTGAGTCCCTTGTGTAGGGACATTGAGCATGACGTTGTTTACACTACGCATTGCAAGACAGCACCTCAGCTGGGAAATAAAGACAAAAACACTGAAGTAGGTTTGCATTTGACAAATAAGAATTATATTGGCTTGTGTAATGCCACCATTGAATGTTGCTGACCAGATTGGTGCTGACTGGTTCCATAAAAAATGGGTATCTCGTAAATACTGTGTCCTGCAACAAATTATAATGATCCCTCCAGTGCTTGGCTGTAGCAGATATGCAAGGCCTAGTAAAACAAGGCCTTACCATCATGGACTCACTTCAGCTAAGCAGTGAAGGACTATGGGAATGATTCAGCAGAAATAGAAGCAGAAAAACAAGTTATGTAACAGTCCCGTGCTCTTCACGTGCTCTTCCCATGCTTATATCATGGGTGATGGTGGTTGGCTGAATTATTTTTGTTGTGCTTCAAAGGTATGTAACTGATAATGGCCTAACTGCTTAAAAAGGCCTGGTTTTTGCTGATAAAAACATCCTTTTGCACCTGCCTGGGGACTCTGCATCGTTTCTTATAGCAATACTTGGCCCTCACATAGAGAGACAGTCAGAGGGAAAAAGGGACTGTTTGTGTCATGCCTTGCAGTCAGTCACAGTTACAGCTGTTACAGAATTACAGAGAGAAGGAAAGCCTCTTTCCTCACCTCACTTAGCTGCAACATTCTCTTGAAAAAATGCTACCTTCGGTATGGTCTGAGATTTTTTATGTTACGCGTACGCCCCCTTACATGTTGACATCTTTAAATTTATATACACTTGCTGTATATGTTCATATACACATATTGTATACATATGCACAACCTCAAACGATATTTCATGAACAGAACACCTGTGAGAGCAGAGCCTGTAAATCATAAATGAGACAATTGCTGACACACAGTGACAGTGGTGAATGAACTGACCATTAAAAGTGTAAGTCTGAGCCTGTTGAAATGATTGGCTAGAGAAAGTAGCATACAGATTGTGCTATTCCCAGTCATGAAGGGAAAATATGAAGGAAAGAAGTGACCTTGCACATATTAGTTCTGCCTGAGAAACTCTAAGTGTACGGGAGAAGAGCTGAAGGAAAGAAAACAAAAGATAGGTTATCTGCATGTAGCTACAGCAAACCAAAGTGGATCAATGCAGTGGGTCACAACCATCATTAGCTGGGTCTAGAAGGAGGGCTCTGAGAGACAAGATTGCATTAACTAGAAATGTGTGCTTCCTTTTAATAGGGATGGTTTGCAAGGATGCTTTCATTTTTGCTTTTATGCCTTGTCAGAGTATCTGCTACTCACAGAGCAGGATTGGTAATCCCCACACCTTGGACAATACCTGAACTGTGCTCAGCCCACTTCTCACAAGCAATTGTAACTTCAAAGTTTACACTTTTCTCAAATTTACAATAGAATTGAAACTCCTGTGGAACTTACACAGAAAAAAGGTGATCGCACCAACCCTAGTGCCCAAGAAATCCTTCCAGTTGTAAAATCTTTAAGCACCTTTGACACCACAGATACAGAGTCTCAAGATACAATTATTTGTACTGAATGTGATGCATACAGCAGATGTGAGATTTGGGAATAGAATCTTACTGTCAGAGGATGTAAAGCACACATTTAACAAAATGATACTCGGTTATTTAGAAGTCCATGTAGTCTAAATACAAGTCTACTAGCTAATTGAGGTATCTCTCAGACTTCAACTGTGGCAGTATTTGTTCCAGGTGGTGCTCCAGCAGACTGGTACAGCTTGTGAATTTTCTGAAAATCTTGCTCTTTTTCTGAACGGTTTTGCACCATGAAGCTAGTGAAGATGTCAGAATTAATCCTTTGGGAATTCAAGGTTTACTTGAGACCTTCTTTTGAGACTTCTTTAAGTAGCTGGCTTGCTTAGCCTTTTTTTTTCCCCCTCAAAATTTTATCACACTTCCTTGTGCAAATAACAGAATGAAAGAAAAATCACACACAAAGTGAAAACAGTAGGTACAGAATAATACATGACATTCCCTTCAAAAGGTACATTGAAGGCAATACTGACAACATTTAGTGTTCATCTTGTAATGCTTTATATAGCTGAGTGTATTATCTGTTAATGCTCAGAATGTTAGGGTAAATGAAAATATACTGCTCAGCCCTTTCCAAAGCTGTCCTTTCCATCCGTGCTCAAACATAAACCTTATTTAATGAATCTGTAAACATAATAATCCCAGAATCTTTTTTTCCTAATTAACTCCAATTTGAATTTGTTTGAAGATATATTACCTTTACTCTTTCTTCATTTAATGGGGTGCACAGAGGTAACTAGGAACTGAATTGTCTCCACTCTGGAATCCCCGTGAACAGTTCTGTTGATAATAGGCCAGACCCAATACATTTGTGCTTTCTCTCAGAAACTCTATCCTAAATATTCAGAGCAGAAATTAAATAAGCCAATTGTAATTTTATTTTATTAATTTACATTTGTATATGCAGGCAATAATGTAGATCAGAAGCAGCTGGGAAAATGTATTTTTCAGAGCAGAAAAACATCTGAGTATTTGCTATTAGGTTTCAGAAAAGGGGAAAACGGGAGCAATCCATGCAATCTGTGAAATATAAAATGTATTAGGAAGGCTTGCACTATGATTTTCAATGATATGTGAGATCTAAGTCTTTTCCTTTAACAATTCCTATGTCACCCTTCTCTGGTTTGCTTGTGAAATCCACCCTCCTACATACATGCCAGAACTTGTGAAGAATCAAAGAAGGTCCTGTTACTCAGTTTAAAAAGTATCTGGTGTATCGTAAGGAAGACGGTAAGTCTTCACAGAGTGTCAGATATAACTATGGGAACTGATAAGAGAGATGTTCTTTTGATAGCACTGACAGAGCAGGCACACAAATGTGTAAACCTCAACAGGATCCTTATTCTTCACTTTTGTTGTCTCTGTCTAGAAACAGAAAACAAGAAAACTCAAATTTGTGTGTTATGATGCAACAGAGAAATTTTATTATTTTGAGTGACTCCTGTTCACTCATATATTTTGCGCATAGCTTCTATATGTCTATGGCTAAATAGACTGTAGCTCACAATCCTACAAGATTTGGTCCGGTTAGAGATTACAGCCCACAGGAAGGGGTGAATAAATGAAGCACTTGTGGAGAGCATGGCTGATGTCTTCTCATATTATTTCCACCAGCTAATCTCATAGCTGTAGTCTTGGCTAGGTGACTCTTTAGGGGTAATTCCAGCAGAATCTGTCTTAATCACCTTGTTTTTGCTTCTTTGGGAGCCTTCTGCTTCTCTGAGCAGGGGTCTGCTCATTGCCTCCAGACTTTAGTGTGAAATAGCATGCACTGATGGCCAGTATTTTTAATTTTAGATGCATCTTATCAGTGCTTTTTACCATTGCACAAACACTTTCTAGCATTATCCTGAAACTTCATTTGATATGAACAAAAATTTAATTTGTTTTTCTCAAACAAACATTCTGTAACTTGGTACAGCTAACAGAAACTTTAAAAATTCATTTCAGTGTGTATAATTACATATGAGCATACTACAAAGTAGGATTCCCTTTACTCCTGAGATGTAACATGAAAGTGAGTGTTTTGAGCAAGCAAACACCCAGTCATCTCCCACTGATGAAAAATCTTCCTGCACTTTATCATTACCAAGAATTGTTAGAAGTATTCTCTTGTACTGACGTTATTGTTGAAGCTGATTTTGGTTCCAGAGCAAATAACTCCTCTAGTCAACTCCCTCTAATCAAATAAACAATAATTTTCAAACAGGAATACTGAGTTAATTTAAAATAATTTACATTGGACCATATGAGGATGTATTGTTATTCAGCATTGTATTTAATCTCATTACAATTTTTTTCTCTTTTTTCTTTTTTTCTATAAAAATACTGATGTTGCATTAACTAGTTATGTCAGTGCAACAGACACATCTGATATCCACTTTCCCCACAGTTTATGAATGCAAACGCAGTGTTAACATGTTGTGTAGTCATACAAAGTAACACCCTTCCTTTTTTTCCTTAGTAATAGCCTTCTTTGTGTTAAATCCTCAATATGGAACAATGGTAGATGTCCCTTTAGAGATGACTTTTGCCTATGCATACCTGAAGATTGCTTTGTGCACCAGTCCCTAGTAGTTGCTTTCTTCTTTCCTTACAACTATAAAAATTAATATAAAACACTATGATTTCCTGCAATTCTTGCCAGATACTGGTTTTGACTGGGATAATTTTTCTTAATAGTAGCTAGTATTGGGCTGTGTTTTCAATTTGTGCTGGCAACAGTGTTGAAAAATTCAGGGAGGATTAAACTACTGCTGAGCAGTGCTTATGCAGCATCAAGGACTTTTATTTCTTGAATACTTTGACAGCAAGAAATAAAGAAATATTTATTTATTTAAGAAATAAATATTTCTTTTATTTCTTGAATACTTTGACAGCAAATGGACTGGGAGTGCACAAGAAGTTGGGAGGAGATATACCCATAACAGCTCATCCCAGCTGGCCAAAGGAATAATCCTGACCACATGGCATCATACTTAGCAATGAAAAGCTGGGGGAAGAGGAAGAGTGGGACAATTGGAGTGATGGTAAGATTTTGTTCAGCAGACATTAACGAGATTGTCAAACTCCATTCATAGGTGGTCTTTGCTGGATGATGCAGCCCACATTTCTTTCAAAGTAACAGATAAAAAGAGAAACCTTGAGTGATTCACAATGACCTGAGGTTACTGTGTACACTATAAATACTAGCTGGGGCAAGTCTCATTATTGTATAAAACTGAAATAAAGTTATTCCCAATAGACTGCAGGAGTCTGAAAGGAACCAGAATGCATTAAGCTTAGCACTACAAGGGCTAGGCAAGAGAATACTTCATGTAGTCTAGAAATGGTGCAACTCAACTGGAGACCTGCCTTTGTATTGCACTTTCTGTTCCCTACTGCCATTTGCAGGTGCGTATGATAGAGAAACAAACACTGTTTATGAATGCTACATTGTATTTGTCCAAGCTGCTGTTTTCTGTCTGTACTTTCAGTATACATGCACACATTACGGATTTTTGTTATGTACATTTGTGTAGACCATGGTTATACAGAGAAGCATGCGAGATTGGATAAAACTTTTTTCTACTTTTCTCTATTCGTAGCACTTAGCAGGGAGGAAAAAAAATACATTTATGTGTGTGCTTATACACTCAGATACAAATGTGTGCTCTGTACTGTTCTGTGCATCTTTATTGCACAAAAGTCCTCCTTCTGGAAAGTATAAGTTACAACCTTTTTAAGTGTCAGAGGCCAAATAAAGCTTTTGCAACACTTTAAAATGGAGAAAGAAGCAAAGGAAGTTGATTTGGCTTTGCTTTTATTTTCACTGAAATAAAAATTCCACAAATATTTCCGTACATAACTAATATTATCATGTGAATATTTTGATGTATTAAAAAAAGAAACCTGAATTTTTCCCTAGTCCTTTTCAGGACAGAGAGTTAAACAGATTTACTCCACACTAAAATCTAAGTCTTTCATCTCTTAACATGGGCTTTCTTTTTTTTCCTTAATTTTTGTTGACCATCATTCCCTGGAAATAAGTATCTAAATGTTTGTATATTCAAATAGATGAGAATCTTTCCACTGACTTATTTGTTCTTTAAACCAGACTATATGTTTGGAATGGCTGAAAGTGACCTAAAATGAAAACGCACCATTCACCACATAGGGAACCTATTGCCCAGACATAGAACTGGCTTCTTCTTCTGGCTGTTAACATTTCTGTAACTTCCAGGAGAGCAGTCTAAACGCAATGGGATCTGACTTTCCATTGCCTTACCCCTTGTGTAATAATTTGCATCTCTGCCCTGTGGAAACTGGTTCTTCAAACCATTCTTGTTGCTGTTGGCAATATAATTTATTATCTAGTGTTTCACTGTTGCCACAAGAAAAGCAGATAAGTAACTCCAGGTTACCAGGAGTTGAAAATGTGTTGAAAACAAAACAAAACAAAACAAAACAAAACAAAACAAAACAAGACAAAACAACTTTCTTTTTTGGCTCTTTTAGATGAATAGTCTAAACAAAGAAACAGGAAATGTAAATACGTAGAATTAGCATTGTCTTAACTGCCAGGTACTTATTTTAAAAACTTGTGTCCCTTTTATATACAATTTATATTGATGAGTAGCAGAGATGCAGGATGCATTATCTCTAAAATATTGACTAGATGACTAGAAAAAACAACTATTGAGACTGCAATTATTTCACAAGGAAGGTGGAGTGATTTGTTTAGGCTAATGTCACTACTTTATGCAGTTTCTACATGAGAAGTAGGGAATGTTTATTCTATTTCATTTGTTGTTGATTGCTGCATAAAGAATTTGGTAATTCAGCTTTTTTTTTTAGAATTCATAGGAAGTCATCCAGAATAAATGTATTAAACATTAGCTTCATCATGAAGTTTTCTAGGTGACTCAAAACACAAGGACAAGTTGGCAAATTAATAGTTATTTGTGCATTTCTTTGTCATTCACCATCAAAGGAAAATATGTCATAATCTGAGAGTCCTTTTATTTCCTAAACAGTTGAAATAACTGGACACTGAGACAATTATCTGCAGTAAGTGGCATTAACAAAGGCATATTAAACTTTGACTAATTTTTTTTTTTTCCCACTAAACAGCATATTCCAATGGGGTGTCTTTTGTCAGTAAGCATTGCAAAGACTGACAAAGCTTTGTGCAATATTTTGATCCTACAGGTCATATTAAGGGGTTTTATTTCACTGTGTATGTCTGGGTAATTTTTCCTTATGGCAATTGTTTGTACCAGTCCAAGTCCTAATCTGTTGCTTGTTCTGTCTTTGTTATAAATTCTGGTTTTCTGGTTGGTATTAAAAAAGCAGTTCTCAAAGGGAAAAGAAAAACAGGATAGATAGGAATTTTTAAGCAATAAACAAATGCAGAAAGGAAATAGTTCTTGATATTCTGAATACATATTGTTTGTTTGTTTTAGATTTGTTGTTCAGTTTAAAAGCATATCAGATACATGCATGACTGTGACTTGCTATTATCTCTCTAATCTTCTCCCCTGTGATTTTTGCTAGTTGGGAGATCTTTGGAAAGACATATTAAAGTCCATTAGTGCCTATTAGAATTTGAAATTCATCTTCTCTGTGGTCTCTGTGGGTTTTGTTGTTTCTCTTGAAGAGACTGAGCATTATATCTAAAGCTTGGTGCAGGATTCTCTGTTTATTTGTGCTCTAATGGAGATGCAGAAAGAATAGAACTGTTTATTTAATTTCTTCCATAAGGAAAGAGTGTTTTATTATCATTTTGTGGTGCAGTATTTCTTATTACTCCATTGAGCCAAGCGTTGTTAGCACAAATAATTAAAAAGACAGCACTTTCTGCAAAGAGCTTGTGAAGAAAAATATAAGCATAAGTGAAGAGGCAGAGGAGTTGGGCAGAATAAGGTAAGGATGGAACCATCCCATTCAGCAAAATAACCAGAAGTCACAGGAAAATCTTGCTCTAACTGCTAGCAAAACTTTATTGTCTAGTAGTGCTGTAATAGCAGGATACAGTTCTCAGGACAGATCTGGGTAATGAAGACTGTGGCAGTGCCTTTATCAAAACTGGATATTGTATATTGCTTTGCATATATTTAGATGTGCTTATGATGGTTTCAATAGACACACAATTCTGATTTTGCTTTTTGTTGAGAGGAACTCCTGGAAAAAGTTTTGGCATTTTGGTGTTTTATTGTTTGACTTCAGTTGTGATTGGAAAGCACTGTAATACCGTTGTAGAGTCATTGAAGTGTGAGGTGTGTGCTAACTGTTCATTATTTTTAGTACAGTTTGACCTTTTATCTGGATCAGTCAGTGTAAATTATTTGGAAAGTCATAATACATTTTATTTCTGAGTTCACATGCAGAATGGAACTAGTGAAAAGGATTAAGTAACAGAAAATTCTTTCTTTCTAACACATACAAAAAAATGGTGACTGGGTGTGGTTGCTAATTGCTACAACTCTGTAATGTACTAGTGGACAAGCATCATCACAGCCTTTCTGTGATCATTACAGGCTTTGCATACTTTACTGATGATGTACTGTGTTTATATTGTTTTGTATATTTTACAGCTGCCATGTTAGAATATTTTTAGCCCTCTATAGGGGAATATATGTATGTGTGCATATATATATATATATATATATATATATATTTGTAAGATAAATTATTGTGGAAGACACAGACTTACTAAGACGGGTGCAATGCACAGATTCTCACGTAAACAGCAAAAAATTAATTTCTAATGTATTGTCTGAATCACGTAAGAGCTTTTGTGGGAAGGTTACACTCAAGAGGAAATATGTAGGTACTACAGAGAAACGTTTTCTGTTTGTTTTGGTGTTGGTGTTTTTCAAGCTTAAGAGATAACACATGTGAAAATATTTCACTATTACATGGTAGCAGATAGGTCTACATCTGCTCATATTCCAAGAGTTTTCTGACTATATAAGCTCAAATGATATGAAAACATTAATTGTGAGGAAAAATGTGTGCTTTCTAGATCCTGCGGGGTTTGTAGCCTGTAGTCCAGACATTCCATGTATTCATTTGTTCTTACTTTTTCCCCTGTAGTATGGATTTTAGCTTCTCCCAGATGTCCTGTCTCAAACAAATAAAAACAATGCTATTTCCATAGAAAATAAAATAGAAAACACATCTCTGAAAACATGTCAGGTGATTATAGGACACTGGCATATCACAGTATGAATCTCTTATTAAACACACACACTTACTGTTGATACAGATTGTCTCTGGATCTCTTGAGAATACTTTAACACTGTTGAAATGTTGCTCTCTGTGCTCCAGTTGAATTATCCCATAAGGAGTTGCTCTTTCAGTTTCAGTGTTGTGTCTTTAAAAAAAATGCTCCCAGTAGATGAAATATGCTGAAATATCTGCTGGAGTAAGGTAGTTTGCTCTTGTGTTGACTTTTATTTATCTGAAATAAGAGCAAAAGAGATGCAAAAGCAGTCAGAAAAATGCTGCATTTTACTACTACATTGCTTGCCACATCAACTAATCCATAAAACCTTTGCTATGCAAAATATCCCCAGATCTCAGGATGAAATACAATTACAATTTTGTTTAAATACCACTTTCAAAGTGTATCAGTGTTTATTGCATCCAGACCCTTGTGGGAAGAGAGTTCAGCACAGTCAAGGCACTTTTAAAAGCTCTGCCACATATTAAGAAAGGAGGGTAATCCATGTGTAGTAAGGAAAGAGGTGAAGCCTTCCATTCTCTCACTGTTTGCAAATTATTTTACCTTACTTCTTCCTCTTGGTCAAGCAAAAGCTACAATAATAGAGTCCATTGCAGAACTAAAATGTTGGCACTAGAGTGATATACTTTGTTGGGAGACAAAGTTGTAGAGACAAAGATGTTAGACGAAAGCTATAATGGTTTATTTTTAATTGATATTAAATTACAGAGTTACTGCTGTTCTGCAGAGTGTTTAAAACTTTGACTGCATATGTTCTGCATATGTTTTGGTTTGCAGGTTAGGGATACCTGGTTCTTCCATATAAAAAATCTCTATCTCTCTGACATAGAGTGATTAGTGTAATTGAAAAGGGGAAGTGAACTGTATACTGCTGACCTTTGAACCAGTTGTACAATTAGGTAGTTGAACAAGGAAAGGAGAAGAAAATGGTTATTCAATAAGTCTTGAGAGATTCTATGCTTATGATCTCTTAGGTCTGGGTGTGTAACCATGCCAATCAGAACTGCATATGAAGGTGACATATGGGCATATTGGCATCTATGCCAATTGATTAGCCAGCTCGGGTGCTGTGGTGAGCAGGAACACAAGATAAGGGCACATCAGTAAGACTATTTCTAGAAAAACATAACTGCATGATTTCAGTGAGTGGAGCACTGAAGCAGATGACCTCTCTGTACAGAAGAAAATGGAAAAAAAAACCAAACTCCCACTTCCTGCTCATTCATATTCTAAACTAACTGCAGTAGCTGAGTATTGTGATCTTAAGAGTCATCACACAAGAAAACTCTGTGGATTTATCTTTATGTGCAGTGATGGGTGAGGGAAATAACTAACCAGAAAAGAACAAAACCGAAATGTATAATTGAGTATGTGAGGGATGGAACTGAATTAATATACATACAAAAAAATTTACTTAAAAATATGGCAATATCATTATTAGCATAACTGTTGTGGAGTCAACAAGCTAGATCAACATAATTTTTTTTACATGAATAATCATCTCATGGAATATGTAACACTTGGTGAAAGAGTAGACAGAGAAAAGAAGCAATATGGGGGTTTTAGTTTTAATATTAATCACTCACCTTTACAAAGACCCATGGTTGGATATGTTTTTTTACTTAACCAATATTATTGTAACAATTAACAATTCTAAGAAAAAGTAGTAGTGTTTTTTTTAGATTTAAAAGGAGAAACTTATTGGCAGTGAAAAAAAGAAAAGCATAAATTTAGCAAAATTTGAAATTGATATTATGAAGTAAAATTTGGAATAATGATATGACTGAAGTTGATAAATTCTGTGGTTTATGACTGACCTATAAGGTGAGCAAATGACAGGTTCGATATATAGAAAGGGTTAAAATGACATTGTTTCAACATTTTTTTGTTCACAAACCTGTTATTTCTACAGAATCTTAGTTGGTTGTCTCAAGCTGAATAATCTTATCAATAATGCTTCTTTTGGAATGTTCTTTTTCTTCCTCAAACTAGAAGAACCACAAGTGAATGTGAGTGGCTACAAGATTATTTGCATTATTTCATGAGAAATTTGAGTAAAGATAGCCAAATTTTGTCATCCACAGAAAAGTTTTGAAACCACTGGTTTTCTGGTTTTAAAGTGCATTTGCTACAGTTCTGGACACAACTCAGAACTTCTTCAGAAGTTGTTTTAAATATCTCTTCAACTAAATTCATCCAGTAAGAATGAGCACAACCTGATATTCAAACCTTTTTAAAAAAAAATAATTCATGTTTTAAATTGTAAATGATCCTTTATATTTTAGGTAACATTTGGAATCTAAGGCATTCTCAAGGAGACTTCTGCAGCCCAGCAGCAGTGGGTATATCTAAACTGTTTCGCGTCAGACACGCCCAGGAGTCCAATGAGGGCAGGGCATGGTGGCACCCAGCTTTTGCTGTCACTGCATTGAGGTGGCCGTCTCACCTGCATGGGGTTGCCACTCAGTAACAGGATATAATGACTAGTGACTCAACAGCGTTTAACATAGTCAGAACCAGTAAAAGGATGGGTGGTTTTGCATTGGCAGATGCCATGATGTGTAGCAATTCTGAAAGGAATACAACACCAGCTTCTGAGTGCAGTGGTCAAACATATTCTTGGCGTTCCTAGCTTTACCTGTGAAATCATGAACAAGATCATTTAAGTACAAATACTGAAAAATTAATGATGCATGGGATTTAATTTGTTTTGAGCTTTGTAATTTTTAAATTTCAGGTATTTCTTTCCTATAAATCCTCTTTTTCCTAGGACTCCTCCATCCTTGTGATGCATAACAGCTCCTATTATTATGCTTCTGTCTTTTCTGCAACAGTACCCTTCAAACGTGTCATCAGTCGGTCCACCCAGAAGATCTGTGATTTGTCTGAACACTTAGCTCTGTATAAGTACAAATTATTCCTACTCTGGTGCCTCTTTATGAGCTGTCACTGTGAGAGAACTGTCATGAAAAACTTGAGCTGAATGTGCTTGATTCAAAATCTGAAGGAGAGGACAAAGACCTTTTGCTTGAAATCTGCCTCTGTACTTTAAAGATGTGTACGTGACTGAGAGACGGAAAGATGGGCTGGAGCTGTAAGACACACTACATAAAGTGGAAAACAGAAATATTAAAAGAAATAAGGGAAGTGAAGAAAGGTTACAAGGCCTGACTGAATAAATTAGAAGGAAATTCTGAGATGTGAGTTGGACATTATGGGAAAGAGGATGAGTTGCTTCTTGATGAATTGTAGTAGGGAAAAGAGACGATTGAGTAAAAGCTGAAATGGATGTCAGGGTCATAAGTCTAATAAGAAACACAAGCTCTCCAAAAGCCAAGAAGCCAGAGGAAAGAGAGGAAAGCTTTTTCACCATTTCATCATATTCCCCGTAAGTTGGGTAAGCTATATATGTCACGGGCAAGTCCTCAGGTTGCTTTTAGTAAAACAAAAATTTACTGGTGATTTCTGGTCAGCAGACAAGAAATCTGCTAGTGTGTCCCTAGGTATAAAGTGTGAGGAAAACCTCTGAGTGTCTGTAGGCTATAATCTGTTGGCTTATCCAAGCATTATATGGCCTTTTTCACCATTTGCCAGTCACAAGCTTTTCTATATTTGCTGCCTGGGTAAATTTGCATTAACTTTGACTCCATCTTTGGCAGAAATACATGCTCTGCTGGGAGTGTCCCACTTGCATTTTTATAAAATCTGTTCAGCAGTACAAAAATGCATGGTATATTCTGTGGATTGAAGGAAAATCAGTTTTTTAATAATGAAAGTTTCTTTAGATTGTTGCAGAAAGTAGAAATAGAAATTACCTAAAATTTTTTCACTAAGTAAACACACTCAGGATTTTCTGGGACATGTTTTGGTTCCATTAGTTTGTTGATGCACTGCTTACCATGTTTATTTGCCTGAAAAAGTGATTGAAATATTGGTAACTACGACATCCACTTGGCTCTTTCCTTTGAACCAAAACATGCTGCCAGTTTTCTTTCAGCCTTTTCTCTAATGGAATGGAAACAAAACAAGATGAGACACTTAAAAATCCCCACCCTCTCTGTGTTGACTGTTCATTTTCAAGTGGGTTTTTACCCCAGACATAGACACATTTTTCTATTTAAATTATTTTAAACAGAAATATCCTAAATCAACAATAGCATTTTCCTTCTAAATTCTTGCACCCTGTCTGTCTAAGCAAGTATGTGTGCTTTGAAAAATAGCATTCCTTCTCTAGCTAATGTTATTTCCCTCTTCAGGTCATTATTCTCCACTCACCTGAAACTTTGACTGCCTAAAGGTGTTGTGCTCCCCAGCTGGAGGGGGGAGGGTCCTAAACCATCATACTATTTTAGCTGTGAATGCGTATTTATACATTTTGTTAATGAACATTAAAGACAAAAGAAACACTCAACCTTGTTGTACTGCTTCATTTTGGGGAACAGGAATATAAAGACTACAAAAATCTCCTCTGCAGTTGTCATATGCTTTTGTAGCCTAAAATGTCATTTCTTTAGAAGCACACCTATGGTGTGCTGAGTAACTAAGGGTTTAAAACCAGATGCTAGTTTAGAGGATTAAGCAAACATTGAGACTCTGTTAGTCCTGCCTATGATGTTTGATATCCAATGTGCATGTGGATGCTGGCACTGCTGCTTAAAAATTACTCCTTGCCATATGATGAGTGTCAGCAAGGCAGCCATCAGTTTTATGCCTAAGCAGGCAGAGCTGGCAAACCATACAATGTTAGAATCATGTCACAAGAATAAATACATAGGAGAACAGAAAGTAAAGAAAATGTGCAAGTGCACAGTAGAAACAGGAAGATTTTCAAAAGTATGATTTTTCTCAACCGCTTCACTAGTAAATAAGAACAAGGTTAGACATAGGCCAATACATATAATTAAGTATTGATATGGATTCTGTCTGGTTTCATCACATCTTTCTGCACACTACATTTTTGGATGGAAATTTCAGGAACATTTTAATCCACTTCTTGAACACTCTCTGTGAAATTAGCTACACCTATTCCATGACATATTTTAGACTTGGCCAGAATTATATCCAGAAGGCTGCTTTAAAAGAAACTTTCATCACTTTATGTTCAGAGTAGGCTTTTCTGTCTTTTTATTGCAGTGTGTTATGATAAGCATTGCATTTGCCAAAGTGGCACCTCCTCCTGCACAGGAAAGGGACAAGCCAAACACTTAAAACACTAGAGCTGATCTGGAATTATGCCTCATTTCTTTCATGGATGTTGATTGTAGAAATGTCCTGTATTTTAAATAAAAATTAGGTCTGCAATTTGTCGTGTTCTTGTGGCTGCTCAGGAAGCCAATACAGACCCCGAGATTTCCCAGTCGCCAGACTCCTAAGAATTAAAGCTGCACATTTTCTCGTGCTAATGCATAGCTCCCTCTTTAAAAGCGGGCATAAGATAAAGGTAATGAATCTCAGTAGGTTTTCATGCAATGGAAATGATCATTATCAGTTTCTTTGTGATTGGAATATTTGACAGTCCTCCTTAAAAAAAAAAAAATAAAAAAAAAGAATCTCCTTTCCAGTATCCACAGTGTGTTTTCCAAAACAAACTAACACAAGGGCAAATGCATAGTAATATCATGCACAGTGTCATGTGTTGAAGCAAATATTATTAAAATACATTTAATTTTTTTTCTTTCATATGTCTTTTGCAATAGGACCTTTTGAACCTTAAGTCTTCAATTTTCTGATTGTGTTGCCTTAGGTTTTAACCCTTATATTTTTTCAAATTCTG